>OX637341.1:19006698-19606698 GCA_951799405.1 Agapetus fuscipes | reverse complement strand
GCTCCTCTCAGTCTTTCATAATAATTATTATTATACTATACTAAATTTATATTTCATAATAATTATTATTATTCTATACTATATTGTCAAAATACATTGAATTTGACCGCGGCACACCTGTATCCAGCTCATGGCACACCGGTTGCGGAGCACTGATATACTTGACGTAGATCTGTGACTTTGGTGTAAATGTTTAATTGGCTAAATATTACCATGAAATGACTTGTTGCGTAATAAATATCTCACAACTACATCCCTGTGTATTGTGCAGGTTGCAGGGGAAACAGCCGCCCTGTAGCAAGATCTTACACCGGTGTCATGCACACAGGATTCATATTATTCCTCAAACTGTTATTTCATGTTACGGGAACTCCTATTTTTTTTACATAGATTGTCAATAGATACCTAGGATTATGATGTGTATTTTTAAAACACTCTTAAAATGCAATCTGATTAGGGTCGGCTACAATATTGTCGGTGACGTGTATTGTTGTATGGCCAGGTATGTGATGTCGCTGATCCAGAAAGACCGGCAGATGGAGGCGCTGGTGGAAAAGCTGTGCCTGAGGTTCCGGCTGTCCAGCGAGGAGCGGCAGTGGAGGGACCTCGCCTTCTGCCTCTCCCTGTTCTCCTACAGTGAGCGCTCCCTGCGCAAGCTCATCGAAAACATGGACTGCTACAGGGACAAGCTCTACAGCCCCGAGGTGTACAGCAGCTTCAAGGCCATCATCAGCAACACCAACAAGCTGGCCAAGCCAGATCTCAAGGTGCGCATGCCACCACCAAGTGCTTGTCTAAATGTCTAAAATAATTGTTATGTCATCTCTCTGGATGAAATGAAAGAAGTATGCAAGGACAGGAAGAAGTGGCGGCTAATCTGCAATGCTGATTTGTAATGTGGGTTTATTAGTTTGCTACATTTTTTGCATAAGAAATTTTTGACTTTTTTTGTATAGATTTATTTTTAAGATTTTGTTGTTTTTTTATACTTAAATGTTATTTATTACTCGTATTCCTTGACTTATAGGTTGGTATGAGGCTGACCACCCATACTGTAAAAAATGGTTCACTTTGCCAATGTCACCCCTGTTTCAGGGAATGTTGGCAAGAGTTGCAGGGCTTATGTTCATTTGAGGTTTGGATTTTATTTGTAAGTACACAATCAGCATTTGTAAGCGCGAACTACACGTGTTTGTTTGTGGGCATACATCTGAGAGCTTTGAATGAATATATCCTTGCAACTTAGATTATAGATAGATCTGGTTGGATTCCCGGGAAAAATTCTAAGGAATATTTTGTTTTTGGTTGGTATATAGGAAACACCCTAGGCACTGTGGCCCCACAGAGAAATGAATATAATTGGGAAGTGTGTGTGGAGTTTGTTTGTGAGGATGTTGAGTTGTTTCCAGATGGCGGTGAGTGAGCTGGCTGACAAGATAGAGGAGTGCTTCAGGGTGCAGGAGGAGGCGGGGGGAGAGGAGCAGCCTTCAGCCACTGCTGCTGCTGCTGCTGCCAGCAGGAGGGGGACGCCTGCCAGGAGGAAGCCCAACAAGGGCAGGCAGAGGCGGCAGCAGGACAGTGATAGTGAGGGGAGCGACACTGAGGTAAGTGAGCAGGATGTGTGCTGTTGACTTGTTATGCAGAGGAGCTAGAGAAATCTAGTCGGTGCTATGGCCGAGGTAGTCCTGGACCTTCCAAGAGATAACCGTCCCCAAAAATAGAGGCGCCTGAGACTGGAGGGATGGGAGGAGCTAGATGGAACCAGCCGAGACTCTCCCACCAGGCAACCATTTGCCATATAATACCTGGATAGCCCTCAACAAACCTAGGCCTGGGGTAACAAGGTAGGAAACAAACCTTCAAGGGGAGCCTACCTGACCGTGGGCAGGAGATCCTGTGTAACTGCGCAGATATCCAGGGCTCAGCACTTATGTCAGTGTGCCTCTTCATGGGTGAAGAATGCATATTATGCAACATAACTCACAACTCAGATTTTTATATAGTGTAACTTCTTGCCGCGAGTTGAACCTATTTATTTATACAGGTAAGGGCCAGCCTTACGCCAACCATTTCAGTTTGAGTGGAGTTTTCCAACTTGAGGGGGCTGGTACTTATTTCTTGTGAAGGCTGAGTAAACCTTGCCAGTAAATTATTTTGGGTTTGAAATAAACACTGAAATGGAAAATCATTTCTGACACCCTCGTTTGCCTCTTTCTGAAATAAGTCAAAATAATTTAGAGAATTGTATTCCTATATCATTAATTGATGAGGCATTCACTTTGTAACCTTTCATTTTTAAAATTTTTTAAATTAAAAATAAAAAACAAATTGTATAAGGCTACGGGGCGAGTAAAATTTAATAATGTACGACTGGTTTCGGAAACAATGTTTCCATCGTCAGGTACAAAATATTACTGACTAAATAAAATATAAATTAGTGTAACATTCTTTTAAGGGGTGGGAGTAGTGGAGGGGGGGAGGGGTGAGGAAGGGAACAGAGCGCTGGGATTGTTGGTGACAGATTTATTATTATTTCTAGGAAACAAGGTCAGGAGAGGAGATGGATTAGGGATCAAAAAGTTATTTCATACTTTTAATAAACATACAATCAAACTTCTTCATACAAACACATACAGACCGACTTTAACAGCTCTCGAGACCATAGAAATTAATAAAAATTCAAGTACTGTCAATTCCTTACTAAATAACTTTTTGATCCCTAATCCATCTCCTCTCCTGACCTTGTTTCCTAGAAATAATAATAAATCTGTCACCAACAATCCCAGCGCTCTGTTCCCTTCCTCACCCCTCCCCCCCTCCACTACTCCCACCCCTTAAAAGAATGTTACACTAATTTATATTTTATTTTGTTAGTCAGTAATATTTTGTACCTGACGATGGAAACATTGTTTCCGAAACCGGTCGTACATTCTTAAATTTTACTCGCCCCGTAGCCTTATACAATTTGTTTTTTATTTTTAATTTTAATTTTTTAATTGTATTCCTCTTCATGAATTTCTGAAATAAAAAAACAATAAGTAATACTCAAAGGATTTTTAATAATTCATTTTGTTACAGAATCTGACTCCCGTCAAAAATAAAAAGGCAACTGACAATGTGCGAGCATCAGGAAGGAAGCGCACTCCTCTCACGTATCAGAATGAAGAGGACTCCGCCAGCTCAGGTACAACACACACATGCCTATATGCCTGCGGGATCATGACATAGGTTTTATTGATGTTTGTCTATGATTCCAGATGAGGAGTTTGTTGCCAAGCAGCCGACACCCAAGAAGGAGCTGTTCAAGAAACCAACTGGCCGAGGGGTGCGCAGGAGGAAGTGAACCATGTGTTTCCTAGATTAATTACTACCCATTGTAAAGTTTTTCATTGAAAATAAAATGCTTTGTTGTATGATTAAAGTAATATGGAATAAAAATAGTTGTTTATTTATTTCAATGTTTTAATTGCAAGCAGAAGATTCCATCCCAGATGATCATGCCTGGAACATCTGGAAACATAAAAAAAATATCAGAAAATCAAGCTCGGTGAGTTTGCTGATACGAAAGGAAGTTCCAAATTTAATGTGCCCTTACTCCTTAGTAGGGATGTTGTGGATATGAAGTTTCAGATGCGGATATAGGAAGAATATCACATCGGATATGGATTCTGATGTTTGATTATTTCGTATACAATCTGGTTTCTTGTAGCCCGGGCATTAAGACAACTTTTTTGTACATGTAATTGGTGCAGAGTCCATTCTATACAAAATAATATGACGTCACCCGTCAGTATTGTTAGGAAAAAGCCAAACAAATATTTTGTTATTGGTCGCTAAGGACGTCAATCCCATACAGTACTGACGTTTGCCCTCCGAGAATAAGTTGCAAATTAAAAATGTTCAGAGTCCATATTATGCATTGACTGACTTATGATATTATTACTCAAGGATATATTTTTTTTTATTATGCTATAAAATATTTATATACAAAAGTAAAAATATATAAATATTATGATGCTATAAAATAACTTAGTTTTTTCCCCACCGATAGGGGGTTTTAATTTTTCTATATGGCACGCACACACTAACACCAATACACAAAGCTGTACACAACTGTCAAATTTCAAAAGTCGTTGCACCAAATTATCTTGTTTCTTCGTCATATCGCCAATACTTGTTTGTTACGTGTTGACAACTCCGCTGCAGGTGTGGCCGAGCTGACCTGGCGTGATCTGCGCCCGCACACATACAGCAACACAAGCAACAAGGTGAGCAAACCCGCCCCAGGCACTCTGCTCTAGCCTCTCACCTCCGCACTCCACACCAGCGGCGGCGACACTCGGCAAGCTGATGGAGCATGCAGGGATTGACTGTTGACAGTATCGGTGCATGTAAACTGGAATCTCTTATTCCTAGTTAATTTAATCTGCAGAAAGTTGAATTTAGAACTGTTTTCTTGGCGGGCAAACGCCATACTTGTATGAGACACTGTACTCCTTAGTAACCTATGACAAAATTATTGTTTGCCGTTTCCTTAGCAACCCGGTGACTTCATAATTTAGTTGAAGTCAGTGAATGTGCGGCCCCCATGATGCGCGCTGCAGGAATGACGGTGTTGTGTATGTTTCTGTTGTGCGCAGGCGCGCCCATGCTGTGCTCCCTGCGCCCCCACGTGGTGTGCCGCCTGGGGCTCTACCCCCGCTCCCAGGTGAGCAGGTTCCTGGTGAGCGAGCAGCAGGTGCCCTGGGCGGCGCCCTACGAGGAGTACGCCCCCCCGCACTACGAGGCCGACTCTCTCAAGGGGAAGTCCTGGGCAGACCCGCCTCTAGGTAACTATGTGCCTGAATTTCAAGAAGGATGTTTCAGAAGTAAGGAAAAATTGCGGTGATACATATGTGTAAACAGGAGGAAGCTGATGCTCCAGCCATCCAATCAATGTTGCTTATTTTCCATCAATTGGGATATAAGGTTTCCATGAAACTCCTGTGCAACTCTCCAATACACGACTCGCTACTAAGCGACACATCTTGCCGCTTTTTCTCTGAAGCGGCCGCTATATAATACACCTACTGAACTGGTTAAATCAGCAAAAAAACCTACTTGGCCAAAATAAACACTAATTTCTTTGTAACTCGCAGACTTTTATTTGATGTATGTCCAAGTAAATTATAATATGCAAGAAATTATTCAGCTTTAAACGCACCTTACATAATGTAGGAATTTTCACGATAAATATTATTTACAAATTATATCTTATTTATGTGTAGGTACATGCTTAGATTTTTAGTGATTTAATGAAATAATATATTATAATAGTGTTTTCTTTGACGTTTGTCATCTCGACTCAAAGCTGTAAACTGTAAGAAAACCCCTGATTATCGGGAATCCATTTTTTAATTCACTTTGGGTGACGTTACATAGTGGAGGGGTATTTTGAACACTTGGACTTCATGGTGAGTGCAGATGTCCTTGTCCCAGGAATGTGTTGTGTGTCTGCAGGCACGGCAGGCTTCTCCCCGCAGTGGAACAGCCTGGACGAGGCTGCTGGGGTCGACCGGCGCAGCTTTGAGGGCGAGTACGCCGTGAGGGAGGGGGCGCCCCTAAACCCCCGGGGGCGCACAGGGGTGAGGGGGCGGGGGCTGCTGGGCCGCTGGGGGCCCAACCACGCGGGGGACCCCGTGGTCACGCGCTGGAAGAGGGACCAGCAGGGCAACGTGCTCAACCACACAGACGATCACAGGTAAACACACACATTGACATTGTGAGTGAGCGCTGATTTTGTGTGAATCGCATCTCAACAGACCTCCATAAGCTTGGACGTGGCTATAGAAAGTGCCAATTCTCAAGCAAGGAATTTTCTGTTTGGAGGGACCTTTGGTGACTGGTCTTATTATGGAATATTCCAACTCAGCGGAGAGCATGTTAAAGTGAAAAATTATTGTTTGAGAAAAAATATAAGTTTAAGTGATATAATATATCCTGCACAGGATAAATGCTGCTCTCAACATTCCTTAATTCCTTGACTTATAGATTGGTATGAGGCTGACCACCCATCCTGTAAAAAATGGTTCACTTTGCCAATGCCACACCTGTTTCAGGGAAGCTCGGGAAAAGTTGCAGGGTTTATGTTCATTTGCAGTTTGGATTTTAATTTGTAAGTACACATGTAGCGTTTGTAATCGCAAACTTTCATGAGTCTGTTTGTGGGCATGCCCTTAATATAAATCTTAAATGTTAACAAATTTTTGCAACTTAAATTATCGATTATAGCATTCAGCCAGCATCAGGATGGCGAAGTTGTCTTCAAGTCTGGTGTATTTATGTGTCTGGTAGTCGGAGTGCAATCTATTGGGAAAGCCTGAACCACAGATTCATGAGTCTTAACTCTTCCATTCATAACATTCAGGACACATATTGACCTCCTTTGATTGTTCTGCTCCTTGCCGTGTTCCAGGCCCATTCTGCAGGTGGTGCTGGTGCAGCGGCGGCAGGGCGGGGAGTGGGCGCTGCCCGGAGGCATGGTGGACCCGGGGGAGGAGGTGGCACACACCGCCATCAGGGAGTTCCTGGAGGAGGCCACCAACTCCCTTCAGATGTCACAGGGTCAGCAACTCCTACACACACCCTCCTGTCCTGCAATACATAATAGCCGGTGTGCAACTCCTATACACACCCTCCTGTCCTGCAATACATAATAGCCGGTGTGCAACTCCTACACACACCCTCCTGTCCTGCAATACATAATAGCCGGTGTGCAACTCCTACACACACCCTCCTGTCCTGCAATACATAATAGCCGGTGTGCAACTCCTACACACACCCTCCTGTCCTGCAATACATAATAGCCGGTGTGCAACTCCTACACACACCCTCCTGTCCTGCAATACATAATAGCCGGTGTGCAACTCCTACACACACCCTCCTGTCCTGCAATACATAATAGCCGGTGTGCAACTCCTACACACACCCTCCTGTCCTGCAATACATAATAGCCGGTGTGCAACTCCTACACACACCCTCCTGTCCTGCAATACATAATAGCCGGTGTGCAACTCCTACACACACCCTCCTGTCCTGCAATACATAATAGCCGGTGTGCAACGTTTCAGGGAGCTACAACAAAGTGTTCAGATTGTAAAAATTAAATCTATGTAGTGTTTTTCCTTAAAAACATAATTTTTTAACAAAGTGGCCAGAGTTTTCCTACTTACATTTAATTTTCAATTTACTAAAAAATACTTCAAAATTTAGTAGAATACTATTCATTCCTTCAGATGGTCTGCAATGATAATTTTGAAACGAGTCAACTGTAGGTACCTACTACAAAGAAAACTTTTTTAAATAGTTGCATGGCATTGGCTACAATAATTCAGTGTATGATTATAGATACATTCAATGGAGAGATTGCGCATTTTCTGGAAATATTTTTTTCTTGTCGTCTTAGTCTACCGAAGCATAAGCCATTCGTTTTTTTCTCAAAATTCGCAATATTTACCGAGTAATTAATTTTCAAAAATGGCTTTGTTCGCTTTCGGCTAAAACGGAAGTCGGCCATTTTAAAACCGGATGGGGTGGCTTTTATTGTCTATGATGAAACTTGGCAATTTTTAAAAGGTTTTAAAAGTAAAATTTCCTTGTTACAGTTCACAGTGAGTTGTATTGTATTTATTACACATTAAAATGGACTTTCACAAAGTAACTGCCGAAAATAATATAAATAAATAAATAATATACCTACCTAAGCTTGGCAATTTTGTCGGTAGCCATCAAAATACTATTTTAAAAAGCAATAAGTTGACTTTTCATAGGGATGGGATAATGAAAAAAAAACAATTACAAAACGATATTTTCAAACACTATCGAAATATTTCGACGAAAATAAAAATCGAAAAAAAACAAAAATTTCGAAAAATGTATCGGTCACGTGTCCATATTTTGAAAATTTCGAGTGTTGAAACGACTATCAAAAAACATCAAAATTTCTGGAAAAAAATACCGGTCGCTGGTACAGGAAAACACCATCGCAAGGGGAAACGGGTTAGTACGCGGCTTGCAGTGTTACCGCCCACGAAGCAAGAAACGCATTTGAAGAAAAAAACACCATTTTTGATTCTCCGAAATCAATATGAATATATCGATAGTTAAAAAAATTCAGCCGTACGTACTTTTGAGATTTGGGAAAATATCGATATTTCGATTCTATTGAAACGTGCTTCAAAACAATATAAAGTCGCTAGCGGAGAATATTTCCAACAAATAAGATGGTATGGAATGAAAAGGTAGGGAGGGGTGGAAATTCATTTAAAAAATCATGTTTATGTAAATGTGTGCCTGGCGACGAACACTTTCAAAACATTTTTGTTGTTCAAAACCATTAGGGAGAGGTAGAAACACATTTCAAGAATCAACAATTTATTGTCGAAATATCGATATTTTTAATATCGAAGAAAATATCGAGTTTTTTTACAACGAGATTAATAATATATAATGCCCATCCCTAATGACGAACGTCAATATTCCGCAAATTTTGTTTGTTGTAAATTAAAAAAAAACAACAAAAATAAAGTGAATTAGAAAATAATACCACCAGGCCTCATCCCGTTGTATATTAAGGCATAAGGAATGAAATTTTGCACGGTTCGTGGCCTAAGTGCAAAAACCCCTCATGACTCAAAGGTAAGTTGTTTTAAGATTTTACCAGGTGTGTGTGAGTATTTATTATGCTATTTAGTTGAAAACTCACGCTGTGAGTAACAATTATGAAATTATTTGTGTCAGGATTAAGCATTTACCATGTTTGTTGATGAATGTAATTTTTGAGGTTATGTTTTTTTTTCTCATTTTTTTCTTCCAGCAAACATGAATTTTTACTATCTGTAGTTTAGCCAAACCTGTTTGTGAAACCATTCCAGATAAAAATCAACTGAATGTCTAAATATAAATCTAAGTTGCAAAAATACATATCATTTAAGATTAAGATTCATATTAAACGCATTCCCACAAGCAGACATGTATAATTTCGCGCTGAAACATGCCGCATGTGGACCCAAATATAAAAACCCAAGATTTGGAGTTCTTCACTTCGGGTGGCAGTCTGTTCCACTCCACCGGACCCGCAACACGGAAAGCGCGGTCTCCAAAATTTGTATGGATCTAACGGTGCGGCTGAACCAAATATATTGCACCATCAGCCGCGGATCTGAGTGTCACCCATCTCAACAGGCGAAATCATGTCAGTCAGATAAGGTGGAGCCAAGCCATTGATGGCTTTATATACCATCTAGCACTAGGCGAGCATGACCACCTGATGGTGCTGGAGAGTTTGCTTTGCGGGATCTATTGCTGTGGTTTGTAGGAGCTGGAGCTTCCAAACATTTCACCCATGTCTACGATGGACTTCTTCAGCGTGAAGTTGAAGTGATGTTGATGAATCTGTAAGTTTCTTCACCTTCACATTTCACCTACAAGCTGAAGAAGCCCATGGTAGACATGGGCAATACGTCTGGAAGCTCCAGCTCATACTAAACCTGAGCAACAGATCCCGGAAAGTAGCTCTCCAACTATAATCATTGTTTTGATTGTTTGTTTACAGATTTCGAGAGTGAGGAAGATGTAGCAGAAGACAAGCCACCCTGTCAGGCAGATAATCCGTACCCACAGTAGGCCTGAAGGGACCTGAAATAATGGAGCTGAAGAAAAATATCTAAAATGACTTAGACAGTAGAAAACATCCAAAATCATCTCGCCACCTTCCCATTGAGGATTTTCAGGGTGCCTTTCAAGCATGGAAGATACATCTCTGCAAGTATACTGATGCAGGAGTTGAGTATTTTGAAGAATTTTCAGCATTTGCGCACATTGCATCAATTAATCATAGCCGTGAGCTTGGGTTTGTATCTCACCGAGGGTGTCAGAAACGATCTTCCGCTTCGGTATTTATTTCAAACCCCACAATAAAATACCGGCAAGGTTTACTCAGCCTTCACAAGAAATGCGTACCAGCCCTCTCAGGAGCTGGGAAACCCCCACTTCAACTGAAGTGGTTGGCGTAAGGCCGGCCCCCTTACCTTTAAAAATAGAAAGGTTCAACTCGCCGATCTATTTTCCCCAGAGAATGTGCATTACTATAATAATGTAAAATATCTTTGCAACTTAGATTAGATTAGATAGAACGACTCTGCTTGTTGTCATTCAAATATACAAGCTCAGTTAACGATAACCAGTTTTGATAAGGCTGGATCAACCTTTGTGATGGGTCTTGCTAAAGGCATCCAAATATTCAGCCCAGAGCATTGCTGAAATTCAAAAATATTTTTTGAGGATGAAAATGTTGGTTTGTGGGCATACATCTGAGAGCTTTAAATGAATATATCCTCGCAACTTAGATTATAGATTATAGGGGATTTGGGATTTGAAATATTACAATTTATCTCCATGTAGTTACATTTACATAAAAGTGTTTCTCTTTCTTTCCAGACAAATATTACATTGTACGTCAAAAATGCAGAACACGTCTCCGCAGGTATAACGACACAGGGGAAGATTATATTAATGAGTTTTAGGCATTTGTACAGTTTACATCAATAAAATTATTTTTTCCCAGAAAAAGCGATTTATTTCATTATGAACCTTGTAATATGAGCTTTACAAAAGAAGGATTAATGAAACATAATGAGAAAAAAAATTGGACGAGTAAACCCAAAACTAAAAGCAGATTCCTACTTCAGTCATCAAAATAGAAGTGCTAAAGGTTCAAATCTTGAATGCTCAGTTCCCATCCTTGTTTTGTGAACTGTAAAAACCATTATATCAGTAGAAATCATCCTCAAGGCGAGTTATAAAAGCGCGACGGCTTTCTTCGTTATGGAACTGGCTGAAAATACGTTGCACTGTCCTCATCTTCCTTCATTCTGTGGTGGGGGGTAAGTGTGACAGGGGGTGGTAGCGATGTGGGGACTTAGTGACTTGGTTCTCTTCATCCACCTCTAACGCCGCAGTATACGCCTTCTTTTTCATTTTATGTTCAGGTGTCATCTATTGTTGCATAGCCTGTCTTTCCTCATGAACAAAGCCAATGGCTTCTGTAAAGATCTGGAAAATACATTTATATACATTAGTTAGGTTCTGTATTCATTTGGAGGTTTTTTTTTAAATATATAGATTTCATATAAACACCTTCCACAATAATTAAAATGACAATGATAGGTGTGTAAAAGGAACCATAACCTCAATATCACAGTTGGACAACGTGATGTTTAATCCTATTTGAAGACTAATACTGCGTGGAATTATTTCATTATTGTTATGCAATACACGAATTTTCAAGAAAACAGCATAAATAACCCAAGCTTGCCTCTTAAAAACGAAAAAAGACTTACCTTTGAGTCTTGACATTTACATCTCTAAACTGCCGTTGTATGATAAAAAAATCCAGCACTATCTCATTGCTTATTGATGAAATTTTATGCGACTGCACTTTTGCGTACCCTACATCCATTTTTATCCATTCAAAACAAAATAGTCGATTAAAAAAATCCGAGACGTTGACATAGGATTGACGTTTCGGTGTGTAAATTTTTACCGACAGCCAACAGTGGTGCCAACTCAACGCTGGTCATAAAGCCCAGTGACGGTTTTATCACTATCAGCGCCCTGGGCAAGATTTCTCAGGCGCCCTTATCCATGGTCGCTAGCAGAGAACGTACTCATATTTCATCTCTCAAAATCATCGTCGACGGGAGGAGGGGGGTTAGACATGCTATTTCCAAATTTATATGGCGCCTTAATACCTAGCCTACGGCGCCCTATTTTACCTGGCGCCCTGAGCGGTCGCCTTACCTCGCCTTACCCTAGCGCGGAACAGATTTCACGACCCCTCCAATCACAGAGCGTTTCGTTTTGAGCTATCTGGAACACGTTTTCTTTTGCGAATTAAAATATGAAAACTAAAATTTCCTCATTTCCCACCAGGCTCATCGGGTTCAGGACAAAATACTTTACACATTTCAAGTATTACTTTTGAAATCCCTGACACGCGCAATCTCTCCATTGTATTTTGTGCAAGATGCCAAGCCAGAAAACAGCAATGTCAGTGTTATGTTAACACTATGTATGCGGGCATTTTCCCGCCAGATGGCGGCGTAGAGTGGGTGTTTTTTGAAATTTTCACCTATTCATTTTTTTTTTTTTTTTTTTTTTTGCCACGTTTTTACAAGTTTCTCGCGCAAACAAAACGAGTTTACACGTCTCCTGCACGTTACTATAAAGAGGTGTATGACGAGTTAACTAGTTTCCCGCAAAAGATGTGTAAAAATAGAAAGGTATCTCCAGGATGTACCTACAAGGATACTCACTCCGGCTAGCTATCATCGGCATCACTCTCAGGGCGGGGGGTTCTTTCTTTGTGTTGCTCACTTTATATTTTGGGAAGGGTTGTATATTGATAAGACAAGAGCTAATGTTAACAAAAGAGATTTAATCAGTTAAAGTCAAATATAAAAGTTAAATCCATAAAAAGGGAAAGGGTGGAGAAGGAAATAGCCAGACCTGTATTAACACACTCAAACACAATCATCTGGCGGCTCACTTTCACAAAACACTGATCTGTAGGCTGGAGTCCTAGGCGAGCTTACATTAAGCTCGGGAGGTGATGTTCACGGCTCGGGGCTTCGCCCCCCGAGAGCCGCAGTCCATTAGGCGGATGCCTCAACACGTGGAGCCCCAGGGTGGAGGTTCCTCTGCACCAGGCTCCGGTCCATAAGGTGGGTGCCTTGGATGGCGGATGCTCCATGCATATGTCCCCACGTGGAAGCCTCGCTGCTAAGTCCACGGGGGCCCCAACTGGGAAACCCAGGCAGTAATTGCCGCTTCGCAGCGCTGTGTGCGACCTCCTCCTTCGTGCGCATGTGATTCCAGACTGGCGTCTCGGGTTTCCGAGTCACGGCGAGTGGAGCCTCGAAAGCCCTCGTTAGAACTCGGTCGTAGCTTGGCTACCGCCACACTGCTGTAACTGCAGTCGTCTAATTTTAATGTTATTTAAAAAAAATAACATAACATCAGGGAATGCACAGTGTCAATAACACATGCGCACATTCAAGACCCGTTTCGTAATGAACATTACACAACGGGCTGTAGAAATTTATGGCATTGCGACACTGGTAGATCTTCTGTGTTAAGTAAATTACCAAATGGCAGTAGAAAAATAAGTATTTTGCTACGAGCAGTTCCTATATATTAACTGAAGGTTTGTTTACAGATGAGAAGCAGAAGATGGAGAAGATAGTGAAGGACTTCTTCAGCAAGGGAGAGCTGGTAGGGAAGTCCTACGTGGATGACCCCCGCAACACGGACAATGCCTGGATGGAGAGCTCAGTGTTCAGCTACCACGACGAGGCTGGGCACTCTGTGGGCGCCATCAGGCTGCAGGCGGGGGACGACGCCGCAGGGGTGAGGTGGGGGGACGTGGACAGAGACATGCAGCTGTACGCCTCACACAGAGACTTCATAGAGAGAGTGGCGCAGGTCAAGCACTGCCACTGGTGATGTGCGGGGACAGGTGGGGGGACATGGACAGAGACATGCAGCTGTACGCCTCACAAAGAGACTTCATAGAGAGAGTGGTGCAGGTCAAGCACTGCCACTGGTGATGTGCGGGGACAGGTGGGGGGACATGGACAGAGACATGCAGCTGTACGCCTCACAAAGAGACTTCATAGAGAGAGTGGCGCAGGTCAAGCACTGCCACTGGGGATGTGCGGGGGCAGGTGGGGGGACCTGGACAGACATGCAGCTGTACGCCTCGTATAGAGACTTCATAGAGAGAGTGGCGGTCAAGGTCAAGCACTGCCACTGGTGATGTGCGGGGACAGGTGGGGGGACATGGACAGAGACATGCAGCTGTACGCCTCACAAAGAGACTTCATAGAGAGAGTGGCGCAGGTCAAGCACTGCCACTGGTGATGTGCGGGGGCAGGTGGGGGGACATGGACAGAGACATGCAGCTGTACGCCTCATAAAGAGACTTCATAGAGAGAGTGGCGCAGGTCAAGCACTGCCACTGGGGATGTGCGGGGGCAGGTGGGGGGACCTGGACAGAGACATGCAGCTGTACGTCTCGTATAGAGACTTCATAGAGAGAGAGTGGTGCATGTCAAGCACTGCCACTGGTGATGTGCGGGGGGAGGGGGGGGGGGACCTGGGCAGAGACATGCAGCTGTACGCCTCGTATAGAGACTTCATAGAGAGAGAGTGGTGCATGTCAAGCACTGCCACTGGTGATGTGCGGGGGGAGGGGGGGGGGGACCTGGGCAGAGACATGCAGCTGTACGCCTCGCATAGAGACTTCATAGAGAGAGAGTGGTGCAGGTCAAGCACTGCCACTGGTGATGTGCAGGGGGAGGAGGGGGGACTTGGACTGAGACATGCAGCTGTACGCCTCGCACAGAGACTTCATAGAGAGAGTGGCAAATTATTGTTCCACACACACTTTTTATATGATTGTAAAATACGTTTAGCTTGTAATACTATATTTTTCAAATAAACTGTTGTTTAAGATAGTACTTCCTGATTTTATCACATGCTAATATTTCGCACGTTTAATAATAAAGAGCAATAACTCAAAAAACATGAATGTTGGGAAATCGCGTTTGAAGTTCAGACACCCAGTACAACTTGTATGGGATGAAAAAGGCGGCCGATGTTTTATCTCGGTCATATATACAAAATCTCGATTTTCCCAATTTTCGAGTTATTTCTCTTTATTATTAAGCGTGCGATTTGCTTGGATATTTTTTGGTTTTTTGAAAAGGGAATTTACAGAAAGGAATTTTGTTTATGAATTCAAACATTGTGCTAGACAATGGTAATTTCATATATTTATTTTATTTCATAAAATGATAGACTACATTAAAAAAAAATGTGTGTTTGTTAAAAAAAAAAAAATCTGGTTTTTAAATTATAGCTCTTTAAAATTTGTGCATTTTCAATTTCCGGTACAACAGGTCATTTTTTTATTTAGGCGGATGTAACGTCGATGGATCTTCAGATCTATAAAGTGTTCTCTTAGGGCCTCGAAGACTGACGAATTCATCAACGTCATTTTGACGTCACAGTGTGGCTTGCCGGCCCTGCTGCGTTTTGGCGGGATTCAAATTTTCGGCATTTTTTTTTTTTAAATTATCAATATCTTTATTTTTACTACTTAAAAAATATATGGTTGTGATCCTTGAAATGTACTTAACACAACCATAGTATTTTAAACCATTTCCCCTACCACTGCAATTACCCTATTGCCTCTACTGGCCACCATCCTCTTGTAAAGGCAGTGCCTTTTTGTGCTAGACCAGGCTTGTCCAACATACGGCCCGCGTAAGCCTGTCATCCGACCCGCGGCAACATCTAGTTATTGCGTAATATGTTTAACATCTGTTAAAGGCAGCGTTTTTTTTCAAATTGGGGGGGTGCGATTTTTTTTGCAAAGATTGAATTGCGTGTCTATCCTCCCCTCCGTCAACAGAATTATTATGGACAAAATTAATTTCCAAAATTGTGTGCCCCCCCCCCCCCCCCCCGTCAACAGAATTTTTATGGACAAAAGTACAACAAAAACTCTTGTAGCCCGCCACGATTACAAAAGTACTAAATCCGGCCCGCCACGATTTTGAGTTGGACAACCCTGTGCTAGACATAATATGTCTAATCTAATCTAATCTAAGTTGCAAAGATATGTTACATTGGAGATTCACATTACATGCATTCTCACAACCAGACACGTCCAAGTTCGCGCTTGCACATGCCTCATGTGAACCTACAAAAACCAAATCTCAAATGGACATACACCCTGCGACTCTTGCCATACTTCCCTTTAACAGGGGTGACATTGGCAAAGTGAACCATTTTTACAGCATGGGTGGTCAGCCGCATGCCAACCTATTGGTACTATATACAAGTATGTACCTACAATTGGGGCTAGAAGGGAACACAGAAACAGAAAGTCATGTCTGACGCCCTTTAAAACCTTAGCACCCTGTACCCTTTGTACGAGTTGCAAAACTTGAGTAATGTAAAGTTTACGGCAATTATTAAAGAGTGATTTCCCCCAAAATCTGCCGTTTTTGTTTGGTTGAACTTGATTTTCTTCATCACTGTAACTCTTTTGCTAAGACCATAAAGTGTAAGAAACATAAACGGCAGATTTCGGGAGAAATCACTCTTTAAAAAAAAATTACGCTGCTATCCCTAAGGTAACTTAATCTTATAATAAAAAAATAGGATCAATAAATTAAAAATTATTATTAAAATAATTAAAAGTTTTACTAACTTTAAATTCACAATATTTTCCGTAAACTTTACTTTTCTCCAGTTTTGCAACTCGTACTGAGGGTACTGGTTGTGAATGTAAGTGCTGTAGCAACTGAGCCACTAACCAAGAGACATGTGGGATAATCATGCACCTGCTTGTGCTTCCTTCCATGAGCTAGGACAGGTACCTGCTGACTGACGTAGGTGCTTAGTTGTTTATATAAATGAGCGCGAGCAGAATGCTGGCTGGAGTGTTTAGATAAGTACTTACTTAGTTGACAGCGCAGAGCAGATAATGGAGGTGTAAAGTTCATGTCAACAGTCTCTGCAGCTTTAATTACTGACTGTGGCTGCAGCGTTATTAGCAGTGACTATGCAGTGACTCCTATAGATAGTTACTATACTCGTACATGTAGGTGTTTGCTAAAATCTTATTGATTGATTTTCAGAATAATAAATGATAAATGAAATAGGTACATAAAAACTGACATAGTACCCCTTCAATATTTCGTACAAAATATGGGCTAGGTCCTCTAATTTAATCTAATCTAAGTTGCAAATATATGTAACATAAAAAATTCACATAGGTAATATTATGCATTTTCACAATGCCGGAAGGTGCTTCCGGAAGGACGTGCTGGCGGTATCGGGTCCTGCCAGTAGTACTCATTTTATCGTGAAATTTGTATGGACTGTCCTGCCGACTGACTTGCCGTGCGTAACGAATGCGGGTAGAAGTAGACAACCTTTTGATGACATTCTAATTATATGCTTATAATTCTAACAATTAGTTATGGTAGAATTCTAACAAAAGTATAGTAACATGTAATTGGAGGTTGAGAATTGTATTGGAGTAGGTACTTAAAAGTGAGTGTGAGATATGTGTATGGGTGTTTTGAATATTTCAGAAAAAATGGGTGTATAAAATAAGGTGAATAATAAAGAACTGCTTATATTTATTTTGCTATTTATTTATTCCTAAACAAACAAGATTTTGTATTAAACTACGTTATAGTTAATACTGCGTTGTCGAAATCTCCAATCAGAATTTCTTTAGGAACGGTTGAAACTTTTACATCTATTTTTTTGTTTTTTACTTTTCTTACTGTGCCCGAACAATGATATGTAATTTTGTTACAAATACAAAAATGTATTTTGTAACAATAACTACTTACTATCATCGTCGTCCCCAAAATGTTCTACCGGTAGGACGTAAAGTCCCGCGAGTAGGACGCTGGACTTTCTATCTTTAAGTTTGTGCTTAAACATGCCGCATGTGGACCTATAATATAAAAACCCGAATCTCAAATGAACATACACACTGCAACTCCTGCCGACCTTCCCTGAAACAGGGGTAGCATTGGCAAAGTGAACCATTTTCTACAGCATGGGTGGTCAGCCGCATATACCTACTCCATCGCAAAATAAACATATTTGACCTTAAAAGCAAGAATGGTAGATTCCTTGACTTGTAGGTTGATTTGAGGGTGACCACCCATACTGTAAACAATGGTTCAATGTCACCCCTGTTTCAGGGCAGGTCGGCAAGAGTTGCCTAGCGAAGGTTGACAGTGCTGAAAGAAGTTCATGGAGGAGACTCTTTTTCTGAGTTACCTACCTCCTTATTGTTACAATGTTGAGAGTAACTTCTCGGTAATCTGTGCCCGAGTATAAAACATCGTGTAAACTCACTTCGATTGCGTGAATAAATAATGTATGTAATATGTAATCGCACTCGATATTGATGTTTTCATGTATTTGTTCGATTAACGCAATCGAGGTGAGCTTAAGCAGTGATTTATACTGGAACACTGCTACTTGTGCTACTAATTGTGTACCTACTTTATGAGTGAAGGCTCCGAACAAGCAAGAAAAAATAGCAAAATGCCATTTACAACGATAAAGCCAGGAAGAGCAATTTCTATCACTTTCAAATCTACGCCTATTTAAAAATTTCAGGTTTCACATAGTAGGTATATTTGACGCTTGTGTCATCTATAGGTAGGTACCTGCTTAGTCGCTGTAATTTGTAATTTGTAGAATTTTTGTCTCCCTGGAATTCCTGTTCCCCCGGGGGGCAGCAGGGCGGGAATCTGGAAACAATTTGCTGAAGTTCCAGCTCGTCACCAGATATTCTGGCGCCCCCCGCCCTGTACCCGCAGTACGAGTTTTTTCACAATACTCGAAGTATCGAGTACTACCTATTCGAGAAAATGTTTCGAAACTTTTTTTGCCAGAGGTGCTTTACAAGTTCACATATATTTTTCTCGAATACCTACTCAATACTTTGAGTATTGTGAGAAAACTCGTACTACGGGTAGATACTGGTATATTGTGACAGCCAGAGACATGACAAGTGAGATACCTACTCTTCAAATTGTCGAACTCATTTTGTTCAGCCAGAAACATGGATCGTTTAACCCTACAATATAATGTCACAGTATTTCCATGGGTGATCTTCCTTGACTCCTTGACTGATAGGTTGGTAAGAGGCTGATCCTCCGTGCTGTAAACATTGGTTGAATTATGCCAATGCCACCTCGGTTTCAGGGAAAGGCGGCCTTTACCTTTCGAGCTTAATGTAAGCTCGCCTAGGACTCCAGCCTACAGATCGGTGCTTCGTGAAAGTGAGCCGCGAGAACTGTGATTGTGTTAATACAGGTCCGGCTATTTCCTTCTCCACCCTTTCCCTTTTTATGGATTTAACTTTTATATTTGACTTTAACTGATTAAATCTCTTTTGTTAACATTAGCTCTTGTCTTATCAATATACAGCCCTTCCCAAAATACAAGGTGAGCAACACAAAGAAAGAACCCCACGCCCTGAGAGTGATGCCGATGATAGCTAGCCGGAGTGAGTATCCTGTAGGTACATCTTGAAGGTACCTTTCATTCAATAACATAACAGTACCTACATCAAATAACACCACTAGTTCTAGCCCTGGGGTCGCTGAACTTCTGACCTTGCGTTATTTACTAATCAAACTAATGAACTCGGCAGTAATCAATGGTAAAATATACATATTGTGAAATAATGTATACCTATTTGTGAAGTGCCCATATTTGTAAACTGTATTAGGTTCTCTACCCGATAACCCTTGGGTTGTGACGCGCGCTACAACAGCGCTCGGCTATAACTCTGTAAAACGACCTTGAGATCACATGAATCCCTCTTCTTCTCCGTGCCCTGTTGAATGAAGCAACACCAGCTATAGATATACTGCTATATGGAAGGCGTTGCATGAAGGCGCCGCGTATCACAGCGATCTGGATTATTTAAAGAATTCTTTAACTTTTCAGGTTCCTCCCGTAGGTACCTACTATGTAAGGCAGGCATGCCAGACACGCGGCCCGCCCAAACTTTTAAATATTACAATATTTAGTACCCTACCCTTAGTACGAGTTGCAAAACTTGAGTGATGAAAAGTTTGCGGCAATTATTAAATAGTGATTTCCCCCAAAATCTGCTGTTTTTGTTTGTTTGAACTTGATTTTCTTTATCACTGTAACTCTTTTGCTAAGACCATAAAGTGTAAGAAACAAACACGGCAGATTTTGGGAGAAATAATTTAATATTTTCCGTAAACTTTACTTTTCTCAAGTTTTGCAACTCGTACTAAGGGTACAGGTCCTTTCGATTTTACGGTCGTTGTCAGTCCTCTTTGTTTTTCCTTGACTTATAGGTTGGTATGAGGCTGACCACCCATACTGTAAAAAATGGTTCACTTTGCCAATGTCACCCCTGTTTCAGGGAAGGTCGGCAAGAGTTACAGGGCTTATGCGTTCATTTGAGATCGGATTTTTTTATATCGCAGGTCCGCACTATATACACATTGCCAGTCTTTCATCATCCATTCTTTCTACATGTATAAAGCCATGTATACAACATGTATAAAACTGCCCGTTTATGGAATGATCTACCAGTAACTGTGTTCTCTTCCCAATTTAATCCGGTTTAATTCAAAACCAACATCAATCGGCACTTATATGCAGCGCCTCACGATAGAAGCAAGAACTCAAGTAACACCTCTTCGGCACCCTTCCAGCGTGACATAGACCTCCAAGACATTAAAGAATTGAGGAGAATCCCGCACAGGATTCCTTAGAAACAAAAACAAAACACCATGACCGGTCCGTAGTCTAGTGGTTAACACTTCTGGCTTGCAAATGGAAGGTTGTGGGTTCGAATCCCGGCGGATCACAAAAAATGTGTCATTTATATTTTCAAAATATAATATGCTCTTTGCTGAGTGAAGAGTTCATAAAACTTTACCAAATACCGGTCAATAAAGGTCCATCCAGCCTTACAGCAACTGGGTCTTACTTGACAATTGGTGCTTTCTTAAGCGACAACCAAGCTCGCAGAGGGCTCTTGAAGCGTAATTCACACAAAAACAGCGCTCACCAAATAAATCATCCTAGTATTATTATTATCACATCACATTCTTGTGTACCTTTACTTTCACAACCTCTTCCAATTTAGATTTGTATTTTACCCATTCATACCTTACTCTAGCTCTTGTTTTGTTTTCTGCACTCATGTTTAACACTGTGGGATGTATTTTTATTTAAATAAATGTTGAAAAAAAAAACAAATCGAATTGTCGACCACTGCTTCACACAATCACAACTTTCCGCACATGCTAGAGATACCCGCAATTATCATTAAACGTGATGTACTGTATTCTAGTTGTAGGTACATGTTATAATACGATAAGAAATAATAATTATTATTGTTGGACATCACTGCATAGCGCACCGGAGCTGTCACTGGACGTGCAAGTCAAAACAAATAAAATAAAATAAATTAGAGCAGTTGCCAGCAAACAGTAGAAGTGCGGACAAATCATAGCAGAAGAGACGGACAAATCATAGCAGAAGTGCGGACAAATCAAAGCAGAAGAGACGGACAATCGGATTAGTGGCGCTGGTGTTTAATTATTTAAATAGATAGTCATTATCATAGCAGGTGAGGCTACATTTATACCAATTCATCCATTCACTATATCTTTAATGTAAAACTGTGCAACCATTTGACCCTGAATTTCACTGACCAATAATAATTTATGGCACAATGATTCTCTATAGCTTGCTTCATATACCTAGGTAGGTGCCTACTTCTTATGTTGTATAGTATGATTGATGTGAGTCGAGCCAGCTGGGCAGTCATATTTACAAAAAATGTTGTTTTCAAGTCAACAGCAGTTTGACACAATATCCCGAAGTAATAAATACTACTTATTTTCTTCAGCCTTTCTTAATTCCCTCCTGGATGCATTCCTCCTCCTACTGGTATATTCTTCACGCCTTTGTCGTCTGCCGCGTCCAGTTTTTTTTCAATTCAACATTTCGGTTTTTCGTTGGAGAGGGCTGGCAATAAATCCCCACGTTTGCCAGATGCGTTAGTGACAACCTGTTGCTGCCTTTCTCAGCCTATTCCTGGACGTAGGCCTCATCCAATCTTCGACATGTTTGTCTATCGGCTGCTGTGTTTAGCCATCCTCTGCCTGCAGTTCTCTTGATGTCGTCCAGCCACCTCAGTTGGGGTCTCCCCTGTCCCCGCTTAGACATCTTGGGCCACCACTGGACAATCATTTTCGGCAAACTGTGACGTGACCAGCCCAGCGCCACTTTAAGCAGGCCACTCGCTGTATGACATCAGTGACACCAGTGCGTCTACGGATCTCCTGGTTTGGAACCCTGTTGCTAAGGCTGATTCCCAGTACTCTATTTTCAATGGCTCTTCGGCACGTCCTCAGTCTGTTGGCGCTATACTGAGTGAGCCCTTTTTTCCAAGCCATAGGTGGATACTAGAAGCACACATGACTTATGGACCCTCCGTTTCAGGTTAATACGCATTTTCGTGTCGTTGAGGAGACCTGCTTTTGCGGACACTATTTTATTTCAACTCTACCCTCCGGGCAAGCCTGGCGAGCAAGCATTTCTTTATCCATCACCTCGGGGACGCTTTGTCAACGGGTCACAGGTTCCAGAGTTGTAGCAGATACAGGCTACAGGGGGCACTGATACATATTATGTTATATCTTTGCTCCGTAGAATAAAGATTAAATCACCATCTTTAACACTAATTCCTGTCAAATTACACTTCAATTAAGGTGAACATGTGGTAAACGTTAAAGACGAAAATAAAGAAAAGTAGAGATATGAGTGTAAGCTACACGCTGTAGACCACAGATCAAAGAATAAAGTATGATCTGTGCTGTAGACCAGCGGTCCCCAAAGTGGTGGTCCGCGGACCACTAGTGGTCCGCGAGAAAATTTCGCTGGTCCACAGAAAAATGTGGAATATACTTTATCCTTATACTAATATACTTTGTTTGTACAATTTTTGTTCATTTTGTTTTTTTTATTATGGTTTATGAATAAAGCTTTCATAACGTGGTTACTTTTTATAGTTTCATTTTATTAACTAGGTACATTTTATGTGTTCTTTGATCACAATTTTTTTTAATAAATATATTTAACACTTAAAAATCCTATTAGTGGTCCGCGGGATTTAAATGATGAATTAACTGGTCCGTGAGGTCAAAAAGTTTGGCGACCGCTGCTGTAGACTGTTTATAATACCTGCCCGTGACGTGTACCTACTTCCTCACCTCTGTCTTGCTTTGTCTATGCACAGGAGATCATTTAAAATGCCAACATGTGTTTTCTACTTACGTAAAGTAAGAACAAGAGATAAAAAAAGTCATCTGATAATCATTCAATGTAGCATTGTATTATGATAAAGCGATGATATTATTAAAGGATGGTTATCAATTCCAGATACTTCATTTAAAAATAAAAGAAAAACGTTAAGTTGAGACTACGACCGGTCTATTCGAGACTCTTGGATTTCCCATTATGTTACAGTAAAATGATCTGCATAATGTGGTCACAAGAATAATTAGCTTTAAGTGGGAACGAATGGACAATGGTCTAGTGGTCAACGCTACGGACTCAGAAGGTCGTGGGTTTGATTTTCGGTAGAGCGCAAAAATAGCATTTAATTTTCGTAAATGATCTTTGCTGGGTTGAAAAATTCGTAAACCTTTACCAACGACTGGTTATATACTATAGGTCTATCCAGCCTCACAGCAATTGGGTATTGCTTGAGAATTTACACTTTCTATATCTATAGCGACGATCAAGTTTGCAGAGGGCTCTTAATGTTTGATTCACACAAGAAAAGCGCTCACCAAATAAATCGCTGGAATATTTATTTATTTATCTCAATGTTCGCAGATGTCAGTAACGTATTATGGTCTATACCTTATCTATACTCTCAGTTGCAAAGATAAATTTACTTTTAGCGACACGTGTACACTCTAACACATGCTGCATGTTTACTTACGAAATAAACCCAGCCTCACATGAGCATAATAAGCCTTGGAAAACCAGCCGCTTATCCTGAAACCGAAGTGACATTGGCAAAAGTGAAGCAAGTTTTTACAGGATGAGGGGTCAGCCTCATACCTAGCTATAATCAAGGAACTTTTATCAAAGAAGCAAACTCCCTTGTCTATTTGTGCCTGAGGCTCCAATCTCAATGCAACATGGCGGCGCGTCAACAGCTGACCGCTGTCCCATACAAACTATGGCAGCTGTTTACATGCCACCATGTTATATTACAGTTACGAACTTGGAGTACGTGCGACTGTACATGCATACATAAAACAGTCTGGCACTAGTATAATGATGATAATATAACGAACTACGAAATAAAAGTATCAAAACGCACCTATATATGTATGTACGATAATGTGGGTAGAACCATCTGGGAGTAGTAGTGCGTAGAATGATGTTCTGGTGTAAGCGAGAGATCGAAGAATGATTTGGAATATGCAAGAAAGATCTCTGTTGCACCTATATAAGAGGACTACAATAGGGCAGCAGCGAGGTGTCGATAAACATTGAGCCGTGAAGTTCGAAAGCCCGAGCTGGAACTCAATTGTTGTAAATGTGAACCAAATTGTGTACAATAAATTCTATTAAATTAAATAATTGCAGTTTCATTAATAGAGAACCCAGTAAAAACCAAACAGTAACATGGCGGCGTGCAAACCGCTGATCGCCGTACCGCACAAGTGTGTCAGGATAGTATATGTGTGTTGTGCATTGCAGCGCGATGCCCCCTGACCCTGGCACCGGCAGCGCCTCCACCAGCTTTCCGGAGCTGCGCTACCCCTCCCTCAGGGACGCGGGGCTCAAGGACGCCACCAGCTGGCTGCAGGGGAAGGCGCTGGACGATGGCGCCGAGGGGCTGTGGAGGGTGCACCACAAGCTGTACGACCTCAGGGACTTCATCAGCAGGCACCCGGGGGGAGGAGACTGGCTCACGCTCACGCAGGTGACGACACTGCTTCAACTAGATGGTACGTCTCAATTAGAGGATGCTGTCAAGGCTTGGGAATCAAGCGGAAGTCTGTTGATTCAAAATAAGTTTCTGAGGTTACTCCTCACGAGAAAACATGAGAATTTTTGCTAGGAAGCAGTACCAGTTGCTCATTTCCGCTTGCTAATTCATATCCATCTCTCTATCATAAGCCTTTTATATTTTTGAATACGAGTGATGATGGGGTTTTATTTAACTGAGCTCACATTACCAGTATATATTGACATCCTTATATGAATATGAAACAAATCAGGAAAACTTGACATAGAACCTGACGCACTTAAAACATTTGAGAAATAAGTGTTATTCCGTAAATGTGGAACCAAATGGATGAATTTGCGTTCAAGAAAAAGTTAATAATGCGGGCTGAAGAACAAAATGATTATTTTTCCAGGGCACGGACATAACAGAGGCCTTTGAGAGCCACCACCTCACGCTGTACCCTGAGAAACTGCTGGAGAGCTTCTACATCAGAGACGCCACGACACCACGCAACTCTCCCTTCACGTTCCGAGAGGACGGCTTCTACAGAGTGCTCAAGGCCAGAGTGAGGGAGCAACTCAAAGACGTACCAAAGAGCCTGGACGCGCAGTCCAAGAGAGTCATAGACTTCTTAGCCATATCCACATTCACGTTTGCTGTGATAGCTTCCAACTGCAATGCTTCTATTTACAAAATATTGTTTAGCGTCTTGTCTGCTCTGTTCCTAACGTGGACCACCATTTGTGCGCACAACTTTTTCCATCAAAAAGACAACTGGAGGATGTACCTGTTTAACCTTGGAATGATGTCATCGAGGTGAATTGCGAAACTCTATTTATAATTACTTAAGGCATAAATTAGAAAGGATAAAAATTCTGCAATAAAAGTCAAAATGTTGGTCGAACTAATTATTCAACAGAGAAGCCATTAGAGGCCATTGAGCTCATTTCAAGAGATCACATCTTGCAGAGGATATCTGATAGTCCAACACGTGAAATTTCTACTATACCAACGCTTCACAGGCGCTGCATCTTGCTGGTTGATGTTGAGGTTGTGTGATGTTGCAGGGAATGGCGCGTGACGCACGTGCTCTCCCACCACCTGTACCCCAACACCCTGATGGACTTTGAAATCAGTACGGCTGAGCCCTTCTTCAATTGGCTGGTGAGAAAGGACAAGCCCTTTTTCCAGAGGTTCGCTCCCTGGCTGTACTCCTTCACTCTGTACGCTACGTTGACCACCGTACAAGTGGCCAAGAGGTAAGATATCTCATGATGTACGTTGTCTCTTAGTTCTGTGTGGCGCAGAGTCATCTAATTACTCTGGATTGGTTAGCTCAGCTCACAAAAAACAAAACATTCTTCCTTCTGGATTACGTCAACAATATTGACAAGCTATGTGTCCATCTAGGAGAATTTCAATGTTGTCCATCCGGTTTTATATAAAAATAGTAATTAATTTTGTTGTATTGCTTCGAAACCTAGACCATCAAGAGTACGAAAATATGATAGGCACCACCTATATAGATCAGTGGTTTCTAACCTGGAGCGATTTCGCATATTGCTCATTGATATTGCTCTTTATTATTAAGCGTGCGATTTGTATTCTCAGGGGGGCGATAGTTACCCAGGAGGCGATGAGTACCAAAGGGCGGAATTTACAATACTATTTTACTAAAAGAGCGAAGAAAAAGTCAAAATGAACAATAAGGTGATGTTTATGATTATTCTTCCTTAGCACCTACCGCACAATCACTAAGACCAACACCCTGATGTGTGAGCCTGTGCCGGTGAGGCTGCTGCCCCTGCTGCTGCCGCTGGTGATGTTCCTGCTGGGCGGCGATGACTTGGCCACTACTCTGATGTGGTGGGTCGGCATCGCCATCTTGAGCAGTTTCTTTTTTGGTCTCATTGGATTTAACGCCGCGCACCATCATCCAGATATCTTCCACGATGGAGACGAACCCCTGTAAGATATTTTGTGATATAAAATCTCATCTAGGCAAAGCTTGCCTTTCTTAAAAATAGAATCTGTTCTAGTTGCCCTTAGCCTTGCCGTTAAACCACCGTTTCTTCAGTCATGGCATACATTTTTCCTTCTTCTAGATATAACATGTTGACTGATTTTAATATTGGCAAATGAAAAGATCTTTTCTACATTAAGAACAATTTAACCTTTGTCACGATCTTATTTCGAACCAGGTACCTTTCGATCGATTGACTGCAATCGGTCATATATTTTTCTAGATTAATAATTGCTTAGTTAAGATCGCTTTATGTAAGCGTTTCTGACATTTGGCGTCAGGAGTCTTCGTCAACTTTTTTCAATGATTTGAAAGATGTCGAGGATCTGCTCTTTTCTGCATATTCTTTTCACAAAACCAGTCTATTCCTTTGGTATTTGCCATCCAATGTAGGTTTGTAAGTGTGCCTTTAAACATTTGGTAATATGTTAGCGAGATGATCACTGATCTCAGCACACTGGCTTTAGACGATGAGAGACAGTAGTCTCCTCGTGCTGATGATGGATGCTTGTCTGCCGTAGCCCTGACCGCGACTGGGGCCTACACCAGCTGGACGCCGTGATGGACCGCGTGGAGATCTCGGGCTCGCTGTTCCGGGTCCTCACTAACTTCGGGGACCACGCCCTGCACCACCTGTTCCCCACGCTGGACCACGCGCGGCTGGCGCTGCTGCAGCCCGTGGTGGAGCAGACCTGCAGAGAGTACGGCGCCAGCCTGAGGGTCACCACGCAGCTGGACCTGCTGCTGGGGCAGTTCAGGCAGCTGGCCAGGGTGGAGTCGAGGAAGCAGCGGAACTAGATACATTACAGATTGTTGTCGCATAGAAAGAAGCTAAACCATGAGAAAGCACGGCCAGCTTATTATTTTATAAAAGAAGTGCCTTGTTGTGCCAGCCATCTGTCTCTGTTGATAGCTTTCCTCATGTGCTGCAGATAGGAGGAGACATTAATGAGCAGTTTCAAATCCTGCAAAAATTAAATTCTTAGCGGCGTCTTGCCAAGATTTTCCCTTCAAAGATGTTGCCAAAAATTAGGTTTACACGGCCGGCTGATGATACTGGAGTGATGTTTTCCAGGATTTGTTGCCGTGGTCTGTGGGAGCTGGAGCTTTCGGACGTTTCGCCCATTTCTACGATGGGCTTCTTCAGCGTGAAGAATGATGATGTGCTATGTCTGATCGAGTGTCCAATTGCTTTGGTTTTCCTGTTGAAAACTTGACTTATCCACCCTTTTCATTTTCTTTTTCCTGAAACCCCTTATTTTTTTCTCTATTTACATCTTATCTTGCCTCCTTTTATATTTTTGGATGGTCCAGGTTGCGAAGCTGGTAAAACAAGACCGACTAGCAAAGTGTAAAATTTTTGACATAGCCCAGTCCACAGCTCAGTTAATAAAGGGCTTGGGGTCTAAAGCAAATTGATAGGGTTCAAACCCTACCAAGGGTGCAGGACATGATTTCCATTTTCGGTGTTTTCATTTAACCAAAATCATAGTCTCGGTAGGCTTGAATTAGATTTTACAAGAAATAAGAATACGTATGTTCTCTTGTGCGTAAGAAAAACTCCTCCTACAATTTAATTGGTTTGTTTAAGCTTACCCGTGAAAAATAATAGCTGTTTAATTTTCGGGGACAACGCCGCAAGACGTTGCACTGTATATCCAGGTTAGTTACATTTTTTTACTTGGTCTTTTCTTTCTATACGACTAAAATATTATCGTGAAGATGCTTAAGTGAAAAGGATGTTTTTCCTATTGGAAATCCACTGAAATAATATAAAAATTGTACAAAACAATATATTATGTTTTTATGTATACCTATAACTGCAATTTTCATAGATTTACCAATAATTTTAACCTAAGTGTAAATATGCAAACACCTTTTAGAATGTTGTATTGTTATATATTTGTGATATTTTGTATTTTACTTTTATTTCTGAATATAAAAATAAAAAACAAACCATGGTTAAATGTTGTATTGTTGTTCTGTTCCATTTCCATACAAAATGTACATGTTTGAAGAGAAAGCCCTAGCTTTTTAATGGCGTACCTACCTGTATACTCAACAACAAAAATATAATAATATAAAAGTTCAAACCTGGGCCGAGCATTTTTCAAAATAAAAGTCTTTGTCTTATAGGTTGGTATGAGGCGGACCACTCATGCTGTAAAAAATGTTTCACTTTGTCAATGTCACCCCTATTTCAGGACAGGACGGCAAGAGTTGTAGGGTGTATGTCCATTTGAGATTTGGGTATTTATATTGTAGGTTCACATGCGGCATGTGCAAGCGTGAACTTGTACGTATCTGCTTGTGAGAATGCATATAATGTGAATCCCCAATGCAACATACCTTTGCAACTTAGATTAGATTGTGTCAAAAAAACATTTTGCTCTCTCCCGGGAAGTAAGGTAATGAAGAGTTGAACATTGTTTTGAGCCCTTCCGTCCCGTAAATAATACAAAAACGTAGGGAAAATACAACAGCACCTCCAGTGAGTGATTTAGTTTTCATATATTTTTTTACTCAACGAAATTTGCTTTGTACTCGGAGTGCTTATAGACATTTCACCATAATAATTCCACCACATTATTCCCGCCTATGGAGAAATTTCGTGTATTCAAATACAAGATTTAGTAATGTAACCTTGACATTTTTGATAAAAACATCTTGACAAAGAGTTGCTTGAATAATATTCATTAGCATCGGAGTCGTTGTCTCCGTGTAGGCGCTCAGCGTCACCATCACTAGTTGGGCAACGTCGTTAATCTATTCTTTATTTTGCATTTTGGAATTTAGAAGCGGGCACACGAAACACCAACAAAGCCTGTCATACCACAACGAGCCGTCTCTGTGATCGCAATATCAAGACAGCACTAAGAAAAAACGTGATTGTTTGAAGCTGTGAGTTTTTTAAAAATAAATAATAATATTGAGCAGGAGTTTTTTTAAGTTAAAGTTCACAATTTCATAAGAGTGGCTAATAGATGTCGCTGTTTTACAGTATAACTTGTATGTGAGGTGTCTTTGCTATTATTCTTTTACTCCGAGGATTGGAGAAGCTCCTTATTTTCACACAGTTTAACAGTCAACATCACACCATGACCATCATCGTCACGCTGAAGAAGCTCATCACATGTGCGAAATGTCCGGACTAAGCGCCTATGCGAGGATGGCAAGGTGCTGAGACATTGTTTTAGAGGCTTTAACCACGCTACGCAGAAAAGCTCTAAGTTATGTGAAATGGGTTGAATGCCATCCCCGCTGTCTGCAGGTAAGCGCTCCCGATGTCTTCTCCACCGCCAGAGCAGTCCTTCCCCGTGAGCCAGCTGGCCTGGCTGCAGCAGAAGCGGCAGCAGGACGGCGCGGAGGGGCTGTGGAGGGTGCATGATAAGCTGTACGATCTCAAGGACTTCATCAGCAGGCACCCGGGGGGAGGAGACTGGCTCACGCTCACTGAAGTGAGTATCCACCTTGCACTCTAGACTCTACACTCCCAATCACATCAAGAGAAGAAAAGCATGGTGAACACTAGCAGAGACTGGCTGTAATAACAAGGCACTGCCTTGTTACACAACACAGATATTCTACCTTTTTTTCTCAATCGATGAACTTTTTTTTGTTAATCTAAAGGAGCTAATCACGTCTACTGATTACTTTCTCCTGTCGTTTTTTTTTTGTAACTTAAGATCATGACCCTCTAACGGTTTCTTTTCGCACTTCAGACAATGCTCAAACATTGGTCCTTGCATTTCCTTTTGGAGCTTCTACAGCAGAAAGAATTTTAATATCTCTCCATGGAGGAGATTAAACAGACTTTTCATTAATTACATCGTCATAAAACATAATCAGCTTTCACGATCGAGTATTTTTTGCAGGGGACGGACATTACAGAATTATTCGAATCACATCACATATCAGAGTATCCACAGAAAATGCTAGCGAAGTATTACATCAGGGACGCTAACACTAAGAGAAATTCCCCGTACACATTTGAGAAGGACGGGTTCTACAACATGCTGAGAATCAGAGTCAGGGAAGAGCTGAAGACCATCCCCAGAAGCCTGGAGAAGAAGTCCCAGAGAGTGATCGAGGCGCTGTTTGTGCTGATGCTGGTGTTCTCCCTGCTGATCCAGCTGACGGACTGGCTGCTGATGAAGCTCCTGCTGGGCTTCCTGGCGAGCCTGTGCATGACGTGCGTGGTCACGGTGGGACACAACTACATCCACAAGAGGGACAACTGGAGGATGCACCTCACGGAGGTGGGACTCATCTCAGTGTGGTGAGTGAGCTATGCATCACAGGGACGGCCTTTGCCCGTGATCGCTGTCACTCCTGAGCTGGAAGTCTCATCATCACGGTAAATCTCACCTACCGAATATCGGTAATATTTGTATGAAGACCTGTTAAACCAAGATGGCCGCAAGTGAACAGCTGATTAGTCTTCATACAAATATTACCGATATTCGGTAGGTAAGAATTACCGTGCTGATGAGAGTTCCAACCCTCAGATCTTTCAATTAAAAGGTAAATAGAAAATAGGTAAAACATTCATACATAATGACATTTCCAAAAACCCACCAAGGTAAATACTTTTATATTCGTTTTTGATTTTTTACTGTCGAAATACTTCCAAATGATTCTTTATATTTATTTAAAAAAGTTGGTAATAATTTACACGTCATGACAGATTACTTGTAAAGAAAAAAGCTGAAATAATCCTTCAGTAAACCAATCTATTGTTTACAACGATAAAAAATGTAAAGAAGTACAGGAGCCGTTTGGCAATATAAGACCCAACAAACTTATCCAGTATCAGGCAATAATTTTCTGACGATGTTTCTAGTCTAAGTAATACTGTTACGTTTTTACTGGGTTCCCTTTTATTTTAACACCCCTCCCACCCTCCACTACTCCCACCCCTTAAAAGAATGTTACACTAATTTATATTTTATTTAGTCAGTAATATTTTGTACCTGACGATGGAAACATTGTTTCCGAAACCGGTCGTACATTATTAAATTTTACTCGCCCCGTAACCTAATACAATTTGTTTTTTTATTTTTAATTTTAATTTTTAACAATTATTTACTTTAACAGAATTTATTTTACACAATTCGGTTCACAATTTACAACAATTGATTTCTAGCTCTGGCTTTCGAACTTCACGGCTGAATGTTTAATCGACACCTGTCTGCACACGATTTTGGCTTACATTTATACTCGTTCATACGGACATACGGACGGTGTTCGACTGTTCTCTAACATAGTGGATGATTCCAATACCAGAGCGTTCCATCAGCGTGATAAGGATCACGTAGGATGCACTAATACTATCATTATCATACTTGTGCCAGACTGTTCTATGTATGCATGTACAGTCGCACGTAGGTACTCCAAGTTTGCAGCAATACTTGTGCTTGATGTTGCAGGCAATGGCGCATCTTCCACGTGATGTCGCACCACATGTTCCCCAACACGTGGCGGGACCTGGAGCTCACGGCCTACGAGCCCCTGGCCGTGTTCCGGGTCTCCCACAAGTCCGCTCTCTACAAGGCCAGCGCCTGGGTCAGCATACACGCGCTGTACGTCTTCTCTTCTAGCTTCAACTGCTTGTACAAGTGAGTGCCATTGTCGTCTTCTAAACGCAGCGCCTCGTTGTCCCAGCCATCTGTCTGTGTTGGCTGTCATCCCTTTAAGTTGCCAATAGGATGAGACATCCGTGAGCCACTTTAAATCCTGGAAGTATAAAGTTCTTCGAAGATCTTTTGCTCATTTTACTAAGATTTTTCCTTCAAAGGTGTTGCCATGTGGGGGATTTTCCTCTCCCTCTCTTCCTTTCTAGGCCACTAATCACAACAAGTCTCTACAGGTCATCCTTATTGCCACGAGCAACGTGTCTCCATATGTTACAAATACTGTTCAGAGTCAAGCCAACCAAAAGCAGTTCCTGGCGAATATGCACGCTGTTACGTCTAGCTGTCCATGAGCCTCCGAGCCAAATTTCAAACACGTCATTTTCAGCCTTTCTGCTGCTTTGATGGTCGTTGATCATTGGCGAGAGTTATTCGACGTGAAATGCATCAGATCATGGTATTCTGCTGCAGATGGTTTACCGTGCTGCGCGGTTTGCTACCGCTGCTGGTGCCCCTGGTGATGCTGCATACTAACCTATAAGTCAAGGAACTGGTGAGAGTTATGAGATGGTGTCCTGTTGCAGATGGTCCACAGTGCTGCGCGGCGCGCGCCCCCCTTGCTGGGCGGACCTGCTGCCGCTGCTGGTGCCCCTGGTGATGCTGCTGCCCCAGCCCCCCGCCCTGCAAGTGCTGTTGTCCTGGCTGCTGGTGCTGCACTGCTCCAGCCTGCTCACGGGCCTCATCGGCATCACGGCCGCACACCACCACCCGGATATCTACCACGAGGGAGACACACCCATGTAAGGCAGAGCCCAGAGGCGATGATGATGATGATGAAGTACCAAATTTATATAGCGCCTTTATGACAGGGTGTCAATGCAAAGACGCTTGTCCATATGATTGGACGAAGAGGTGAGTCTTGAGATGTCTTGTGAACAGTCTCTCCAAATCCAGTACCCGTAGTACGAGTTTTTCATAATACTCTAAGTATCGAGTATTCGAGAAAAATGTATATGTGAACTTGAAAAGCACCTCTGGCAAAAAAAGTTTCGAAACTTTGCCAGAGGTGCTGGTGAAGAAAATGCTGAGTAAGCTTTAGATTCCTAATGAAGAGAAGATAATGTTATGCTCCACCGGAAAGCGAATCCACGACCTTCCGTTCACGAGTCCGTAGCGTTAACAACTAGACTATGGACCAATCCCCGCTGTTTATTTTTGTCTGGAAAGAAACACGTCGTGGTGGTCTGCTCCATTTCCCGGGTAATTTAGTTAGTAATTTGATCAGGAGTCCCATAAGGCATTGTAGTAGGTGTGGTTCGCACACGCCGCTCTACTAATGCCATTATGAGGGACCCGCACACAAGCTGCTGCTTCCTTACATCTTTCTTTCCCACATCCCCCGCCGTTCTTCCACGGAATGAGATTACGTCATAAATAAGTTTATGGCAGATGTGAGGTCTCCGCCGTTCACAAGGGATGCACGGGGAGGGCGAGGGAGATAAACCAGAGACAACGTTTATTATAACGATATTAATACCACAAGCCAGCTATTTGCTCAAAGTCTCCTCTTCCTCGCCATGTGTGTATGTGTCAGAAGGAGCTGCAGCGCATGGATACTAATAACACTGGTCGACATTTTTTTTTTTTTTTGCTGTCCCTAAAGCAGAGATAAATTTTTTATGTGTATTTATTATCCTTAAACACAAAATGAAACAAAAAATTTTTTTTACAGGTCAGGTTTTTTTATTATTTACCAAAGTGTTTTTACACAATTCTGTCATAATATGACGGGTACTTACTTAACAAAATTTCAAATTTAATTAAATTTTTTTTTTTTTGCTTCTGATTTGCACTTGTGGGTATCTTGAGAGTCTCTCTGCAGGGTCCAGCAATAGTCAGCCAGCATAGATGAGCTCCACTTTCCTTGGTATCGCTTCTCCATAGCTGCAATGTCCTGGTGAAATCGTTCGCGTGCTCGTCACTGACATCTCCCATATTTTTGGGAAAAAAATCAATTGAGAGTGAAGAAATGTATTTTTAGTGACATGTTACATCCCATATTTTTATAGGCCATTAGCATTTCAAATACAACCTGATATAGTCTTCACTTTTATGATTTCCAAGAAAGTTCTCGACAACATTCTTGAAGGCCGACCAAGCGGCTAGCTCAACTGGTCTCAGCACTGTTTTAAAGTTCAGATCAGTCAAGATCTCCCTTATTTGTGGTCCCACGAATATTTCTTCTTTAATTTTTGCGTCGCTGATCTTAGGAAACTTTTGCTTTAAATAAGTCATGTCATTTCCATCCTTAGACAAGCCTTTTACAAAAATATTTATCACACCCAATTTAATGTGTAAGAGTGGAAGTAAGATATCTTCAGATTTTACTATGGGAACATGGTGAACATTCTTCGTGCCAGGTATAAGGTGCTCTCTAGTAGGCCAGTCCTTCTTGGTATAATGGTTTTTCCTGTCTCTGCTGTCCCACTCGCATAGAAAACAACAATACTTTGTGTATCCCGTTTGCATTCCTAGTAGGAGCCCTATTACTTTTAGATCACCACATATTTTATTTTTGTTAACAGCAGCTTCATGTTGTCATAGTTCTCTTTCATGTTTGCAGCATGACCAAGGGGAATGGACGGTTGAGTATTTCCGTTGTGAATTAAAACAGCTTTAAACTTACTTTTGATGAGTCTATGAAAAGTCGGCAATCTGCTGCGTTATGTTGCAAGCCAAGAGCTGCGAACAGACCTTCAACGTGTTGACAGTAACATTAAGTGTCTTCCATGACATAATATGGAACCAAGAGACGATGCCGGTTTCTAAAGTGCGTGATTTTTGTAACTTTTTCGAGAAGATTCCACTGCTGCAAGCGCGAACCCAACATTTCTGATTGCAGTTTTGATAAATTCAGGTCACGTACCAGACCATTTAGGTCATTTTGGTTCAACAAGTGAGGCTTTGCAGAAGTAGACACCTCCACAGAGAATGCAGAATCCGACTTTTCAGTATCCTCCTCTGATGGATTCGTCTCTAATTGAAATTTTTTTGGAGGTCTCGGTATGGGCAATGATTCGTCGTGTGGAACAGGCCTTATAGCCGATTCGACGTTGTTTGGGTATGTGATGTGCTTCTTTTTTTTCTTTGTACATCCTAAAATGTTTGTTATGCAGAAGTAGCAATCCGTTATGTGATTTTTGGCTCTCTCCAAATCATCGGAATCGCAAACAACATCATAGCCTTACGTGAACCTTGTAGCCACCCCCTGAGAGTTCTTGTACATCGTACACAACTCACGTGTGGAGCCCATGAGCTGTCCTGGTCACCAATTTTGCGCTCAAAGTAGAGTTCACATGTTCGTTTCTCCTAAACAGTCATGGTTTTCTTTTGAGAAATTGGTGTAAACTCACCGCACGTATAACAAATCGTCCGCACTATTTTTGCACTTTTAAGGCATTTTTACATTGTTTTCTACCACAATTTGAATAAACAAACAAAAAAACATGTGCTCAGATAAGAACAGGTTAAGAAAGTAACAGCAATAGCTGCCAAAATGATAGTCGAGCCTAGTGTAGCCATATTATTAAAAAAATCAATGATAACACACGAAAAAATATGAATTTATACATATTTTAGTAAAACATAAATTTCATAAAAACCTGACGTGATAGAAAAAAACTAATTACATATCTGAAATCAGCGTAAAATTTCCTATAAGATTTGGCTTCTTTTGTTAAAGGGACAAAAAATGTGTCGACCAGTGTAATAAGCTATATATATCCACAAGTCGGTGTTATGGCCGAGGGAGTCAAGTGGCTGATCTTTCTAGCGTATTTGGAATATAATAACGTTGATTCGATCCCCGCTTGTCATTTTACCATAACTTTGACCCTGGTTCAGTAGATGTCATTGGGTGATTATCAATTAATATTCATTAAAATATACAATAATTAATTATTAATTGATTTATGGGTTGGCATGAGGCTGACCACCCATGCTGTAAAAATGGTTCACTTTGCCAATGTCACTCCTGTTTCAGGGTAGGTCGGCAAGAGTTGCAGGGCTTATGTTCATTTGAGATTGGGTTTTTATATTGAAGGTCCACATGCGCGATCTTATTCATGTCTGCTTGTGGGAATGCGTTTAATATGAATCTTAAATGATATACATATATCTTTGCAGCTTAGGATTAGAAGTCACACAAGGAGCACTTCCATTTTTTTAAATTAATCTAATTTATTAAAAATAAGTCATTACAATTTTTGCTTTATATTTATATTATACTAGCTGACCCGGCAGATTTTATCCTGCCTTTATTTTTATAAATGAGATTCAATAGTTTTGTGGATTTGTAAATTTGGGATGCGGCATGTGTAAGTGTGAAATTATGCATGTCTGCTTGTGGGAATGCATTCAATGTGAATCTCAAATGATACATATCTTTGCAACTTAGATTTAGATCATTGTGTTTATGCTCCTTAACTTATAGGTTGGTATGCGGCTGACCACTCATGCTGTAGAAAATGGTTCACTTTGCCAATATCACTTCTGTTTCAGGAAAGGTCGGCCAGAGCTGCAGGGTATTTGTTCATTTGAGATTTGGGTTTTAATATTGTAGGTTCACATGTGGCATGTGCAAGCGCAAACTTATACATGTGTGCTTGTGAGAATGCAAATTTTTTGAATCCCCAATACCTTTGTTGGAAAAAATGTAATCCTTTTTTCACGATCTTTTGATGATACAAACTTCATATTTTCTTAATTTTGTTCATTTTAGCTTTAATTTGTTACCTCGTATGGACGATTCGAGCTCAAGTTTGCACATAGGAAATTGAATATTAAGTAAGAAGATCGAGTATGTTGTAAAACTTGGTTCACTTTTGCCAATGCCCCCCCCCAGTTTCAGCGAATGTGGCAGGAGTTTAAAAGCTTATGTACACATGCAGCATGTGTAAGCATGTACTTACATGTGCTTGCTTTTGGGCATGTATTTAATATGAGTCTCAAATGACAAAATATATTTGATTATATATGTTTTGAAATGTAATTTGTCTTGTATGTTCCTTGACTTATAGGTTGGTATGCGGTTGACCACCCATGCTGTAAAAATGGTTCACTTTGCCAATGTCACCGCTGTTTCAGGGAAGGATGGCAAGAGTTGCAGGGTGTGTGTCCATTTGAAATTTGGTTTTTATGTTGTAGGTTCACGTGAGGCATGTGCAAGCGCGAACTTTACGTGCCTGGTTGTGAGAATGCATGTTATGTGAATCTCCCAGGCGCGTGCATAGGGCATAGGCAAATACATTTCCGAATAAATGTTTTCTCCCATTCTTTTAAAATACCTCATTTGAAATTGAATTGCTAACCATAGCTACAATAATTGAACTTCAATTTTGAGATTTAAATCTTAATATCAATCTTAAATGTGTTTTTTACCATATATTGCCTACCTATTAGGCGCATGTGCCTGTATGGAATGCACGCTCCTGGAATCGCCAATGTAACATATCTTTGCAACTTAGATTAGATTAGATTAGATGGATCTAAGAAATATTGAAAAGTGGCTTGATGACATATTCAAAATTCCAATATGAAAATTTGCATTCAGTTATCCGGTCTATGAAAATCTTTGATATAACTTTTCAAAATAAAAATATTACGACCTTTCCTTTTAGCCTGGCGAAAAGAACAACATCCGCCACTCTTTAAAAAATTATGAGTAATCTGATTCACATCGCATTTCACATGATCCATCTCGAAGGTAATTCACATGTTTTCTAAGAATTTGGCCAATGTGTGATGAGTAATTAATTTTTATATAGATGCAGTATAAATGTCAAACCAAATTCCAGTAAATGAACAATGTTGAGCTTTTTACAAATTTTAAAATCTTCCATGATACTTTTTCAATCTTTTTTTTATCCATACACATGTTCCAGATTACAAACATCATAAAATAAAACAAATCATGTTCAGTCATTTTCGAGTGATACGTTTACCAACAATATTCTATTTAGATGCATTCAGGTGTCACCATATGTTTTTATGCAACTTAGATTATAAGTCCTTGACTAGTAAATTGGTGTACAAATTGTTTCACTTCTGCCTGTTTAAATTAGTCAGCATAAATTGCACCGTTTTATTTGAGATTTGCATTTTGGTCTTATTTTGAAAATATACATGCATTATGTGTATGCACAAACTAACATGTGTTTCCTTTTGGGCATCCATTCAGTATGAACCTTAAATGTGTGCATATATTTGTAACTGAGATTAAAGACTTATTTATTTAACCTGGAACGCTTTTCATGACTTTGACAGTTGAAAAGCTAAATTTCAATTTAAAAAAAAGAGTTCTGTTTGGTAAAGGCTGTTGAGTGTTGATGAATAATATCTTTTATTTCATTTTCAAATTTTGTACCTACCAGTTTATTTTATCAATTTGATTTTGTTTAACCTCTTACAATATTTCAAACCGAACACATTTTAATGAAATTTGAATATGGAACAAAAATCTGTCAATTAGATGAAGTTGGAAATGATCAATCCCCATATAAAAAAGGACGTTCAGCATTTCACAAATGTAAACATGTTCTGCGATATTTTATAATTTTTTTGTTCGCTAAAACCTTTCCCAGGTTATATACTTTATTCTGAAACGAAAGACAGCCAACACTGTATAGTCCTTCACCATTTTATCGCATTACCAACGAACAGTTTTTTGGTTTTATAGTATAGATTATCGTTATTTCTTGCCATGCTTGTACCTGATTTTTGTCATTTTCTAACGTGTCCTTGTTGGCTGCATGTTCCAGCGCCGCCACTGACTGGGGCCTGCACCAGCTGACCTCGCTGATGGACCGGCAGGAGACGCGCGGCAGCTTCCTGCGCGGCCTCGCCAGCTACGGCGAGCACGCCCTGCACCACCTGTTCCCCACGCTGGACTACGCGCTGCTGGACCTGCTGCACCCCGTGGTGAGCAGGACTTGCCAGGAGGTCGGCGCGGAGATCAGGATGACCTCCCAGCTGGACCTCACGCTGGGCCACTACAGGCAGCTGCTGAGGACGGAGACCAAGGACTTCCAGCTGCTCGAGGAGAAGCGCCAAGCTGGCTGCGCTCAGAAATATTAATCTATCGTGGAATAAGCCGCATATCTTGTCTTATTTCGCCTATCTGTACCATCTTGTAGGTTCATGTGTGTATATATTTTAATATTGTTATGTTTTTACTGGGTTCTCTTTTAATTAAACTGCAATTATTTAAAAGATAAAAAGAAAAACAGCTTTGTTTTCGATTACTATGAGTATATTACTATGAGCGCGTTTGTGGTGTCTCGGATTGACTATTGTTCGACGCTTTATAGTGGTCAGCCAAAGAAGCAGTTCAATCGCTTTCAATCTGTGTTGAATTCGGCAGCAAGACTCATATTCAGGATACCCAAATTCGCTCACATCACTCCGCTGTTAAAAACACTACATTGGCTTCGTTTCCCGGAGAGGGTGGTCTACCGTGTTTGTGTGATGGTATATAAAGCCATCAATGGCTTGGCTCCACCTTATTTGACTGACATGATGTTGCCTGTTGAGATGGGTGTAAGGAGGCAGACACTCAGATCCGCGGGCGATGAAGTAGTCAATTTGGTTCAGCCACGCCGTCAGATTCGTACAAATTTCGGAGACCGCGCTTTCCGTGTTGCGGGTCCGGTGGAGTGGAACAGACTGCCACCCGGAGTGAAGAACTCCAAATCTATGGATGTATTTCGCGGAGCACTCAAGACTAGAGATGGAAAAAACGGTTTAGTAAAAAAAACGAAAAAACGCTTACGCTTTTTAAAAAAAGCAGCTTAAAAAGCGTTTTTTCGTTTTTTGGGTTTATTGTAAATATAAAATTTAATTCATTTAGTAGTTTCAGTTTTTCCTTATTTACTCAAAAACTATTGACATTATTGAAATTTTTTTGAGTATTAAACCTAAACAATGTATAGTTCTGTAAGTTAAAAGCAAAAATAAAAATCCAAAATACAGCACACACGAAAAAAAAGCTAAAAATGTAAAAAAAACGCGTTTTTTGAAATATTTTTTTGTGGTGGCAATTCTTAAGTTATATATTTTGTTTAAGCTTTATAATTAAGAAAAAAAATTAATAAACATGCGTGATTTTTTTCATTACTGTAACTATTTTGCTAAGACCATAAAGTGTAAGAAACAAAAACGACAGATTTAGCTTTATAACACGCCATTAGCGTTTGAAAAAGCGTTGAAAAAAAGCAGAAGCAACTTTCGTTTTCGTTTCGTTGTAAACGCAGCAAAGTTTTCGTTTCGTTTTAAACGAAAGTTGCTTGAAGCAAACTTTGCTGCGTTTAAAACGAAACGAAAACGAAAGTTGCTTCTGCTTTTTTTCAACGCTTTTTCAAACGCTAATGGCGTGTTATAAAGCTAAATCTGCCGTTTTTGTTTCTTACACTTTATGGTCTTAGCAAAATAGTTACAGTAATGAAAAAAATCAAGCATGTTGATTAATTTTTTTCTTAATTATAAAGCTTAAACAAAATATATAACTTAAGAATTGCCACCACAATTTTTTTTTCAAAAAACGCGTTTTTTTTACATTTTTAGCTTTTTTTTCATGTGTGCTGTATTTTGGATTTTTGTTTTTGCTTTTAACTTACAGAACTATACATTGTTTAGGTTTAATACTCAAAAAAATTTCAATAATGTCAATAGTTTTTGAGTAAATATGGAAAAACTGAAACTACTAAATGAATTAAATTTTAATTAAATCAAAATTAGCAGAAGCAACTTTTTATACGCTTTTTTTTCAAAACGACTTTTCGTTTAAATTGTAAGCGCGCTTAGTTGCTTAAAATAAAAAGCAGCTATTTTAAACTGCTTTTCGTTTAAACAGCCACCTCTACTCAAGACACACCTATTTAGAAAGTCTTATCCATGATCGGAGAGGGCCCTTGAGGTGTGACACACACAAAAACGGCGCTCTCTTATCATTTGTAATTTAAAATAAATTAGCCTGATATTATTATTATTATTATTATTTGAATTCCGCAACCGGTTTTGCAAACATCCGTTCGCATTATCAGGTAATTCATAATTCATAATTCATAAGGTCTTTATTGTTTTTTATCAATATGTACAAAGTATTACAATAAAAATAAATTTTAAAAATCTAATTACAATAAATACTCCCCAAAGTAAGCATAGCTTGTGTTTTGGGGAGGATTCCAACTTATCTTAACTTAAAATTAATCACTTAATAGATAAAAATCATAAAAAACAAAAATAATATATACACTATTTAGTCATTTACTCAGCAAAAACAGAAAGACAAAAAATAAAGTAAAATAACATAAAGAGGTAACATGTTTAAATAGAAAATACAGAAATAGGAATTATACATATATACACACATGTAGATATATGAAAAAAATAACAAAAATAATAATGATAAGAATAATATACAAAAAACCAATCAAATATAAACACTCAACTATTTACACCTCTTTCAAATATTTGCTGATCATGTACTTAATGGCCCTAGGATCTGCGTGCTTATCATGCTTATACCTGGAAAAAAGTGCATTGTACCACCTTACACCCATTAACACCAATTAAATTAATACTAAATGGTGTAGAAACGGAATCAATCCTAGAGGGTGTCATTGTGTAAGGGTTATTAAAAAAATCACCTAATACACTTATTAATAACATATTAGTACCCAATCTATCCCCTCTGTTGACCATATTCCCAAGGAAGCGATTCCTAAGAAATGATCCAGATGACGCAAACTCCACACATGGCCGTCCTGCACCCCCTCCCTCCCTCATACCCTCAAACAATGACACCCTTTAAGATTGATTCCGTTTCTAAGCCATTTAGTATTAATTTAACCACCTGATGATGCGAACGGATGTTTGGAAATCCGGTTGTGGAATTCAAATATACTCATTGTAATCGAAAACAATGTTGCTTTTCTTTTTATCTTTTAAGACAAACGATTACAAAGTTAATGCCTCTACAATAAATAAAATTGCAATAATTTATTTTAACATAATTTATTTTTTCTACTCCCATTTGGTAATTTACTAATTACAAAACGGCTAACGCAATCACAATGCCATACATTTCTACACCCGTTGCATAATGTTACATTATGCAACCGGTAACCGTGTTAAAATGAACATGTGTTGAACCTGCAGTTGACGACCAAATGCTACCAGTTATTGGGCTTTGTGATCAGAATTAGCAATAATTTTGAGTCACCGAGAGCTATGGTGGATGTCTTCAACTGTATTGTACGTTCTAAATTAGAGTACGCTGTCGAGGTTTGGGCCCCGTATCAGCGGAAGTATGTAGATCTTTTGGAGCAAATTCAAAAAAAGTTTTTGAGGTACCTCCTCATGAGAATACATGGAAATTATCCCAAGTTTATGCACCATGAGGAATTACTTGAGAAAACCAGCTCCAGGAGCCTGGAATCTCGGCGCAACGGTTCTCTTATGGTGCTTTGTTACAAGATCATTAACGGCTTAATTGACAGCCCCACCCTGTTAGAGAGTTTTGAGCTTTATGTGCCAGATGGCTACGGCCGGGGAAGACGGCATGAACTTTTTCATGTACCGCTGTCCCGTACCGACGTCATGGCGCAACATGCCTTAACTCGGAGTGTTACTCTGATTAACTCCGCTGACATAGACATTTTTTACATTAACTTAGAATCATTCAAAGATCTAGTTAAAGAGTTCCTCCCAGCTTGTTAATGACTGTGTGAGGGTGCACTGTAATAAGGGAAACCTGTTGTGCACAAAAAAAAATAAAAATAAAATGTGCGCATGCGCATTGTCAGAATTGGAACCATTTTTTAATTTCAAATGTCAACCTTGTATGGGGGTATGAAGACCTGTCAATCCAAGATGGCCGCAAGCGATCAGCTGATTAGGCTTCATACAATATTAGTGATATTCGGTAGGTAGGAATTACCGTGGTGATGAGACTTTCAGCCCTGTTCAGATGAAAATAAATAAGTATATTTTATGTGTAGAGTCAAATAAAAATTGTTAATAGTGCTAAAATTTATCGAATTTATTTATCGGATTGCTCCAAATAAAGCTTTCCTTTTTTCAATGGAAAATAAAAGGCTTGAAAGGAAAACAATACAAAAAATTTCACCGCAAAAAATAAACAAACTCAAAAAGTTACTTGGTTAATAGGTGAGTATGAGGTTGATTACCTATGCTGTACAAATTTGGTTCACCTGCCAATACAACTGTAGGGCATATGTTTATTTGAGTTTTGGGTTTGAATGTTTAAGCTTATATGCAGGATGTAAAAGCGCGACCTTATACATATGTGTCGGCTTGTGGGCATGAATTCAATATGAAACCTAAATATAATTTATTTTTACAACTTAGGTTAGATTGGATAATCGAAGGGAATGATAAATCACACGTTTTGACAAAGGTAAGGTTTTAATTACTTCAAATGGACGAGTACATTATAATGACTATTATTCACTATTTTGTTAATTCTCTCATGGTCGTAGAAAAAGTATTGTATGCCACTGCACGTAATTAGTCTTTGTAACACTCGTGCTTTCTATTGTGCCATTCGGCTGCGCCTCATGGCACAAACTAGCACTCGTGTTAAAAAGACTATCATTACTTGGCAGTGGCATAAATAACTATTACACAATTTAGTTTACAATTTGCAACAATTGATTTCTAGCTCTGGTTTTCGAACTTCACGGCTAAAGGCTTAATCGACACTGTGGAGTTGAAAAATACACCACTGCAGCGGTTTTACTAGATATTTAAATTTTTTTGGAATAAATTTACCAATTCAAAACAACCGTTCTATCACGTCCGATGTTATTATTATGTAAATATTAGAATAAGTATAGGTATTAGCTAAAACTATGCAATAAGAATCCTCATAAGTATGTGTGGGTAGGAATAATTGAATAAAGTACTTGAAGCATCTAGAAATAATGATTACTACGTACCTACTTGAATCTGGAACTGTCTAGCGAATATAGTTCTAGATAGTACTGTTTTGATTGAAGCTTGAAGAGTAAAAAAAGGGTGCAAGTCGCTTGCAGAGCCAGTCTCCTGCGAGCTTTACAAATACATTGAACCAACTTGACCAGTGAACAGAAACCAAGTGTAATGGAATAATCGAGACTATCTTTGTGAAAATAAATTTTAAAAGTGTAAAATAAATAACTGTAAAAGAAGACCAGTGTTAATAATTGAAAGACTTTTGAACCCTAAAATCGTAACATTATGTACTAAATATCTTATAAAAGAACATTCTCAAAGTGTGCAGTACCTATGTGTCGTGGGCCGAACAGAGCCGAACGCCCACGAAAGCAACCGAACTGCACCGTGCGATCTAATCGGGCCATCGCTCCTCAGTTCTCGGCAAGATGTGAACAGATTCAGACGTCGGCGACCAAGCACCAAGTGGTGCAAGAGGGGGCACTACCATGAAGCTCCCTCCTCCCCGTCTACTTGGATTTCCTGCCAGCAAGGCACCCGCCTAGTGGACCAGAGACGGGTTCATAGGGGCGCCTACTCAGGGGCTCAAACGTGTGGAGGCGTCCACCTCGTGAGCCGCCGCTGCCTTAGGCCTTCAGCTCGGAACGTTTTAGTGACAAGGTGCAGGTCGGGCTGTTCCCTTATTTCCCCTTTTCCCCTCATATTACTAAAGTAAATAGTAAATAAACCCTTATTTGTTCATGTTTTTTTATTTTTATTATTTTTTATTTATTTATTTATTACAGAAAACAACAGCACATACACATAAAACAAGTAAAGATTTATAATAAATACATATAAGGCCAATAAAAGTTTTCTTAAATAAAAATAATAACAATAAAAGCATGTCTACAGCAAATGTAACAGCAAACGAAAAGAACAAAAGAAAAAAAGAAAAAAAAAAAAAAGAATGCAGAGGTTTTTATCAGAGATCTATAATAATCTATAATCTAAGTTGCAAGGATATATTCATTTAAAGCTCTCAGATGTATGCCCACAAACCAACAAGTGTAGTTCGCGCTTACAAATGCTGAATGTGTACTTACAAATAAAATCCAAACCTCAAATGAACATAAGCCCCACAACTTTTGCCAACCTTCCCTGAAACAGGGGTGACATTGGCAAAGTAAACCATTTTGTACAGTATGGGTGGTCAGCCTCATACCAACCTATAAGTCAAGGAATATGAATAATAAATTACATTTAAATATAAAAAAGAACAAAACCTTACAAAGAAATCTATACAAAAAAAAGTCAAAAATTTCCTATGCAAAAAAATGTAGCAAATGAATACACCAACATTAGAAATCAACATTGCAGATTAGCCGCCACTTCTTCCTCTCCTTGCATACTTCTTTCATTTCATCCAGAGTCATAACCTTTTTCATGCAAGTCCTCCTTTTATTATGACTGGATATCCCATTCATTCGCTATTTCAGAGATTTGATCCTTCCATACTTTTCTCGGTCTTCCTCTACCACGACATCCATCTATTCTAGCAACATATACTTTCTTCGTCAATCTTTCATCACTCATTCTCTCCAAATGCCCGAACCATCTTAACATACTTCTTTTAATCTTCACTTTCACACTTCCCTTACAGCACATTCTTCTCTTACAAAATCATTCCTCACCCTGTCACTTCGTTTTTTCCCAATCATACTTCTTAGATAGTCCATTTCTACTGTATGGACTTTACTAATTTCCCTTTCACTCACCGTCCAGGCTTCACTTCCATACATCAAGGTTGGCACTAGTATACCACCGTGCACCGCCAATCTAACATTTTTTGAGAGATTTTGGTTCCTGGCGATGCAAGCGGTCGCACCCAGTACACACCTGCCTTTCATTATTCTTCTTTCAAATTCACCGGCCATTCTTCCATCTTTTTCAAACTGACTTCCCAAATATACAAACTCATTTACAACATCAACATTCATTCCATTAATTTTAAATTCATATTTTCATCATCTCTTTCAAAAATCAAAACTTTTGTCTTTCTTGCATTCAACTTCAAATTATTACCTTTCAAAGCTTCGTTCAATCTAGAGAGCATCATTTGCAATTCCACTGCTGAATCAGATACAAGGACTGCATCATCCGCATACAGTAGAACGCTTACTTTGCTCTCTCCTATCATTAATCCACAATCATCAAGTCTAGCATCTCGAACACACTTGTCCATGACTATGTTAAATAGCCATGGGCTCATCACACATCCTTGCCTTACACCCTTAAAAACTTCAAACCATTCACTATACTCACCATCAAAACGAACACATGCCTTACTATTTTCATAGTTGGCATGCACCGCACCTAGGAGAGCCCCATTCACTCCGTATGCTTTCAAAACATCCCATAACATACCTCTGTCTACTGAGTCAAAAGCCTTTTCCAAATCTACAAAGGCCGTGAACAGCTTCCGCCTCACCGACAATTGTTTTTCAACAAGTTGTCGTAGAGTAAAAATCTGATCAACACAGCCTCTACCGGCCATAAAGCCGGACTGTATATCGGAAATCCTTTCACTAGTAGTCAGAATCACATTTTTTATAATCACCTTATAGAAGACTTTTCCTGGTATACTGAGTAGACTGATTGGTCTGAAGGTCTGACAGTCTTTTTTGTCCCCTTTACCTTTGTAAATGAGCACAATGACTGCCTTCCTCCAATCCATCGGTACTACTCCTGCATTCACACAAAGCTTACATAATTCAAACATCCAATCTATCACACATTCACCTCCTGCTTTCAACATTTCACCATTTATACCATCAAACCCAGCAGACTTCCCATTCTTCAGACGTGAAATAGACACTTTCATTTCTTCTTTCAAAATCTTCAATTCATTCTCTTCATCTGTCTGTTCATAAATTCTTCTTTCACCCTGGCCAAAAATTTCTTGAAAATAGTTCTTCCATCTCTTGCATACTTCTTCATTCTCCCATACCATCTCACCGGCAGCACTTTTGACTCCCGGAGTGGTCAATGCAGAAGATTTATTTCTATCCGCATTGATCCACCTCCAAAATTCCTTCTTACTGTCGGTGAAACTTTTGTTAATCCTTTCATCAATCTTTCTTTGTTCATTCATCTTGCTTTCATAAATTATAGTCTTTGCCATTCTCTTAGCTATCTTATATTCGTCTTCTAGCTTTCTATCATTTCTATCATTCAGCCAATTTTCATAACACTTTTTCTTAACTTTCACAGCTTCTTTCACTCTATCATTCCATCAGGCATCTCCTTTCAATTTTCCACCTTTCGTTACCCCACATACTTTTTTAGCACATTCAATCATTCCTTCCTTCAGATCTTTCCACATGCTTTCAATATCTTTTCCACACACATTCTTCTCAAGTTCATTTACACTTAAAATTTTGTGGAGCTCTGATACATACTTTTCTTTCACATTTTCTTTATTCAGCCTTTCTACTTTTATTCTAGTCAATCTTACTTGCTTCTTGCGTTTCTTCTTTCTTACTTCACCAAGCATTATTTTAGCACATAAGAGATAGTGATCACTGCCTATTTCAGGCCCGCGGTAGACACGGCTATCTCTTACGGCTCCTCTCAGTCTTTCATCCACACAGATGTAGTCAATGATTGTGCGACTTCCCACAATCTGCCTCGTGTACAGATGCACATCCTTATGCCGAAACCAAGTATTCGATGCAAAAAGACTATGCTCCGCACACAAAGCAATCAGATGTCGCCCATTATCATTGACTACACCTCTCCCACCAGGACCAATAATTTTCAAACATTCATCCCTCTGCGCACCTATCCATCCATTCATATCACCTAAAATTACAATGTTTTCATTCTTCTTCCTTTCATGCACAACCGCATTCAGCTCATTCCAAAAACTCATTCTCACCTCCATACACTCTGAATCAACAGGAGCATAACAGGTCACCAAGAAAAGTTTCAACCTGTTAATTTTGAATTTAACAACCAAAATCCTGGGAGAAATTCTTCGGTGACCCGCTATGCATCCCTTCACACACTCACTCACAATCACACCTACACCCTGCCTTTCATTCCCGTCTTCCACACCTGACCAAATATACAATTCACCATTCGCTAATACTTTCTCACCATTCCCTTTCATTTTTGTTTCTGTCACACCCATTACTTTTATTCGTTTCTCTTTCATTACATTCATAATTTCTTTCTCCTTGCAATCATTCATCTTCCTTATATTCCATGTCCCGAAAACCCATTCATTCTTTCTATGAAAATTAGTGGTGGCATTTCCACAATGTACAGATTTAAAATTATTGTTGGTGGCCATTGCTACAAAACAAAATGTTAAGAACTAGAGATGATTTGGGAAAATAGGATAGAAAAGACAATGGAAGGGGAAGAGGATGCCATTCAATCAGTTTAGCATTTCCTCAAGTAGTACATCCGCACCCCTTGAAGAAATGCGTTCTTGGACAAACAAAAAATGTCCAGGTGATTAAAATTTGAGTTTTAACAAAACATAGCTCTCGTTAAAGTCGAGTTCCTGGCATAATTTGTAGTGTGCGCTCCCGTTTAAAAAAGTGAATTTAACCTAGTGCGCCTTGTAGGTACACGCAAAGTGAGCCCCTCACAAAGAACGGTGGAGTTAATATGGCCGTGTACTATATCGTACAGAAAAGCCATATCTAATAGCGTTCGACGGGCTTCTAGGGACATAAAACCGTGATGACGGCAAGCATCATGATAATTTTTAAAAGTTAAATGTTCCCTGTAATTTAGATGCTTTAGAAATTTCTTTTGTATAGCTTCTATTTGTTCCTTATAAACACTGCACTGTGGATTCCAAATAGGTGAAGCGAATTCAAGCCTACTGCGAACATACGCGCAATAGGCCATCTTAACGGCATTAGAACCCCTGAAGGGCTCACAGGTCCTTAAAATAAGTCCCAGCATTTTGTAGAATTTAACGGTGGTAGAGGAAATATGGGCATCAAAGATTAATTTAGCATCCATAAAAACACCAAGGTCCCTCACCCCAGTCACAGTGTCAAGGTATTCACCATTGAGTTGATAATTAAACTTTAAGGGGTTTGTCTTGCGGGTAAGAGATATTTTATGGCACTTAGAAATATTAAGATCTAATTTGTTTTTAATACAATAATGTGTATGGTTGTCCAAATTATCATTATATATATAATTATGTTAAACTTATCTTTTAATTATGCAACCTTTCCCAAAATAGAATAAGCAATACCACTAGAAAGAATTCCCACGCTCTGAGAGTGATGCTGATGAGAGCTAGCCGGATGTAAGTATCCTGGAGGTACCCTCAATAAAATAACACCAATTACAGCAAAAAAGATGACATTGATATCTTTACTGAATAAAATATCCAAATTTTTCTTTTTATTATTGCTGCTTTTCCAGTGTTTAAAGAAATATGACCAATGTACTGTGACCTTGCGTCCTTAAGTAAAGTAATATGCTTCTCTATAATTATATTTCTCTTATGATCCACATAGTAAAGGTTTTATTTTTCCGTCCATCAAAGTATAAACCTAAATCTTAGTAATCAGAATAAATGGTCACACCACTGAACTTAGTTCTCTGCTTTTCACGGGCTCTTCTAATTTTATTTTGATCGAAAGCTTTGGATGAATAATTGTTGTCTGAAATAATACCAACGCTTTGAATTGTTGCCAAAACAAGAGTAGCTTCAGCCTTTTTGGAAATACCAAATTTATCCACAGGTTTTGCCAGGATGCCAAGGTCAATAATTTTTAATGAATATGAATACGAAGTTTAAGGTAGTGGTCTCTGAAGTGCTGGTTTTTCTATTACTGTTGAGAGACATCAGTTGATAGGTCAGACAGATTTGGCAATGAACAAGTAGCTTTTTCTTTGTATGGTTCATATTTCTGTTTCCGGTTCAGCTTTTTTTATTTCCCGCAGCAGTTTTCAAACCAACACTCCTTATGATCATTTATCTTTTGGCACTTTGATCAATCAGAATATTTTTCAGTTATCGGTACTTTAAGATGTTTTGCATAGATAAATGAAGCCAATCTGTTGCAAATACACGCTGATATATCAAATATACACTTAGAATCTCTCGCAAATTTGTATGCGCAAAAAATATGAGTAGCGTACAACTATAGTTACATCTCTGAGAGCACCGAATTGGTGACGCGCGTCTGCGCGGAGTAACAAAGTTAGGGGGTGCCTCCACCCACCCCTCTCAAATTACAATATACCAAACACGTAATAATAACTATTTTATTCATTTTTCTGGAAAGACTAACAAAAGCGGCCATCTCGGGATCATACCACATTTGGCTGCGAAGATCTGAGAGCCCAGACACCTCTGGACATGCAACGTAGTTAATCGGACTTACATATTGGAGGGAAGGATGAGTTGGGAGGAATTGGGAACGTTGTCATGACAAAAGGATCCTTAACCAACCAAAGACAGGTCGTAAGTCCTGTGACTCCCATCTCATCCTGACTCCGTGCGGCGGGCCTGAGTTTGGGTCTTAGATTTTCAAAATTAGAGACCTGACTCGGTGAGACCGTGGATGCTCAGCTATTTCACAAATTAATTTTGACATCCTGGAGAGACAGGAAACGGTGGGACAGACCACGGACAGTCGGAAAGACGACTGACCACTGGAAAGACAGTTGACTGCAGGAAAGACTGTATTGGGTACTGGCCTAGCAAGCCATCCCTCTTAAAATTGCTACAAAAAATAAAAAAGCCTCGGAAAAATCAGACATCAAATCAGACGACCTGGCAAACGGCACTGGAATTGTGAAACTGATATGTACAGTTTGTGGAAAGACTTACAAAAGAGCACCATGGCTCACAAAACATATGAAAACTCATGCACAGAGTGATGCAAGACAAACGTCTGTAAGCACGTCACACATCACCATGGACAGAGTAGACCCTCACACGTCCCAGGGTGAAACTGCAAATAGCCATGTGTTAACAACCAAAGCGGAGCCTCCAAAACCACTCCAAATTCAAATGTCACTGAAGTTCCCATATATATCTGAGAAAACATGGTTGGCCCACGACAACAATCTCAAGATTATTCTCTTAAACAGTGGAAAATGTGAGATAGAAGATTTTCTTCGGATAGTGAACAATTATTTTGCAGAACAATACCCTCAACCAAGCAAAACACAAAATCAAAAAAGGAAAAATACATTCAAAGAAAAACTCCGACGACAAAAGAGAACACTTCAGAAAAAACTGAGAGAGGCAAAGAAATCTCGTGATAATGACCTATGTCACAAACTTGCAAGAGCCTACAGATCCATATTAAAACTCATACAGCAGGTCTCAAATCAGATAAACGAAAAGAAAACAGAATACCTACAGACCTTAAATGAAAGCAAGTTTGACTCAGATCCTTATAGCTTTGCAAGGAGCATCGTAAATCCAAAAACAGGTACTGTGGACATTGGATTATCAGAGATTCAGGAATACTTCGAAACCCTTTATACTAATAAAGATAAAGAAACAAAGACTTATTCCAAAGAAGAAAATAAACCAAATAAACCAGATTGGATTTTTGATGAAAGCCCACCGACCATGTTGGAACTTCAGAAAGTCCTCAAAAGAAAGAGAAATAAATCTGCCCCAGGACCAGATGGTATTCCTTACATAATTTACAAGAAATGCCCACTATTGAGGGAAACTATCTTGAAAATCCTCAAAGGGATTTGGGCTTCTCGACAGACTCCTGACTGCTTTGGGCAAGCTGTTTTTATCCTCATCCCGAAAAGTAACCCCTGCACAAACCCAGTTGACACTCGCCCCATTGCACTCACCAACACTATATCAAAACTGTTTTTCAGTATAGTGCAGAGCAGAATGGTAACATACATGCTGAGAAACAAATACATTACTGAGAGTCAGCAAAAGGGATTCCTCCCTGGTGTGTCGGGATGTGTAGAGCATAATATGGTGCTGTCGGAAGCCTTAAAAGATGCCAGAAAGCATGAGAGACAAATAACAGCATGTTGGCTGGATTTGGCTAATGCTTTTGGCTCAATTAACCATGAGCTGCTCCTGTTTGCGCTGAAATGGTACAATTTTCCTGACCTGATGTGCAAAATAATCGCATCATATTATGCAAAACTCACATTTCAAGTGAGACTAAAGGGGAAGTTTACAAATACCATCATATATGAAGTGGGACTGTTCCAAGGTTGTTGTCTATCTCCTACCATATTCAACATTGTTTTCAATATCTTAATAGTAGACCTAACAAAAATAGGGAAAAATTGGGGATATCGCTTCAAAAGAAATGATGGGTACACATCTTCTTGCTTAGCATTTGCAGATGACCTAACAATTTTGACCAAAAAAACAAACCACTGCAAACTTTTACTCAAAAGAGTTGAACAGTTTTGTGAATGGACACAAGGTATGCAACTTAAGCCCTCAAAATGCTGCTGTATATCTCTGGCAAGAAGAGGAACTAAATTTGGACCCATTGATCCAGAGCTACATGTAAACAATATGAAAATAGGTACAATAGAGAGAGACAAGCCCTTCAAATTTCTGGGAAAATATATTGATTACAGAGGCAGAGAACATGCGGTAAACGAAATTATAGAGCGTTTCAAAGTTACCATGGACAGAATAGATAAAATTCATATCTCAGGGATAAGAAAAGCGTGGATTTACGATAACTATATCATTAACCAACTAACGTGGCCGTTCCTGATTTATAGTTTTAACAAAGACAGTTTAGGTATCCTGGACAGCGTAACTACTAGATACCTGAAACAATGGACGCGACTCGTAAAGCCTGCAGACCCCGCCACATTCTACAGATCGAGAGAAAACTTTGGTTTGGGATGGAAAAGACCATCTTTCGTACATGCACAACACCGCATTACAAAGCACCATATTCTTGAAAACTCCAAAGACCCAAGTGTCATAGACTGTTGGTCCAAAGATCCCCAAATGTTAGAGCTCAAAAATAGAGCAGAATTTCACCACAAATACCTAACCGGTGTAAGCACTAACAGAAGAGGTCTGGGATGGCAAAAGGTGGAATCGGAGAAAGCCCATATGAAGGCTCTAGTAAAGCATGACTCTGACTCTAAATACAGGCTTCATGCGTTAAACCTTGAGATGCAGCATGACTGGATCACTGTTGGTGAAATGTGTCTTCCACCTGCACTACACTGGAAGATACTAATATACAATTGGTCTCCTGAAATGCTACGATTTTACTTAAATGCATTTCAAAACACGCTCCCTGACCCTGGAAACCTAAAACGATGGGGTAAAAATACAACTGCTTCCTGTGATCTCTGTGCCATTGACAAATGCACAGCAAGACATATTCTAACAGGGTGCAAAGTGGCCCTTGAAAATGGCAGATATACCTACAGACACGACAGGGTACTGGAAATACTAAGGGAGAGTATAAGCCTAACAATTTCCAGAGCAAACAAAGGTTTGACAAGAGAGTCCATTGAAAAAATAAAATTTGTTAAGCCTGGAGAAAAGGGAGAGCGAAGGGCCAGGACCCAGACTTCCATTATAAAAAAGGCAAAGGACTGGAGGCTTGTGATGGATTCCACCACCACAGGACGATACATTTTCCCAGGAGAACTATGCACTACGGCTTTGAGACCCGACATAGTTCTATACTCAAATGAACTAAAGCAAGTACTCTTGGTTGAATTGACGGTGCCGTGGGAGATGAACATCCCTAAGGACCATGCCTACAAACTAAATAGGTATAAAGGACTAGTGGATGAAATCACAAATAATGGATATACCACAAGATTGTATGCAGTGGAGGTGGGAGCGAGAGGACTGCCAGCCAAATCGGTATATACTTTCCTTAAGGATCTGGGACTGAATAGATCCCAAATAAATGGATTTCTGGAAAGACTAACAAAAGCGGCCATCTCGGGATCATACCACATTTGGCTGCGAAGATCTGAGAGCCCAGACACCTCTGGACATGCAACGTAGTTAATCGGACTTACATATTGGAGGGAAGGATGAGTTGGGAGGAATTGGGAACGTTGTCATGACAAAAGGATCCTTAACCAACCAAAGACAGGTCGTAAGTCCTGTGACTCCCATCTCATCCTGACTCCGTGCGGCGGGCCTGAGTTTGGGTCTTAGATTTTCAAAATTAGAGACCTGACTCGGTGAGACCGTGGATGCTCAGCTATTTCACAAATTCTTAATACAGGGGTAAAAATGAGTAGTTTTATGTATTTTTATAATTTTTCTGATGACTTTGGGGCAGTAAAAGTAATTAATATTTTGATAAGATTGTTTTTATATCAAATACTCACCCCAGAGAGCAACTGCTCTGCATAATGCAATTACGAAAAAATAATATTTTTTTTACATACATACAGCGATCCACCTTATTGTAGGTACATGTTATAATATAATAAGATTTTTTTTTTTTTTTTTTTTAGAATTTTTAAATAATTAAAAATGGACTTTCACTGTGTAAATAGATAAACAATAAAAAATATAATAAGAAATAATAATCATTATTGTTGGACGTCACTGCACAGCGCGCCGGAGTTGTCACTGGACGTGCATGTCCAAACAAATAAAATAAAATAAATTATTCCTTGACTTATAGGTTGGTATGAGGCTGACCACTCATACTGTAAAAAATGGCTCACTTTGCCAATGTCACCCCTGTGTCAGGGAAGGTCGGCAAAAGTTGTGGGGCTTATGTTCATTTGAGGTTTGGATTTTATTTGTAAGTACACATTCAGCACATTAGTCCGGTCGATAGCTCAGGTGGTAGAGTGCTTGCATTCCATGCCGAAAGCTCGGGTTCGAATCCCACCGAGGGTGTCAGAAATGATTTCCCGTTTCGGTGTTTATTTCAAACCCCAAAATAAAATACCGGCAAGGTTTACTCAGCCTTCACAAGAAATGAGTACCAGCACTCTCGGGAGCTGGGAAACCTCCACTTCAACTGAAGTGGTTGGCGTAAGGCCGGCCCCCTTACCTGTTAAAATAAATAGGTTCAACTCGCCACATGCGACCCCTTCGGGGACAACGCGGCAAGAAGTTACACTATATGTGTAGCTTAGTTGCGTTGCGTTTTTTTTTACACATTCAGCATTTGTAAGCGCGAACTACACGTGTTGGTTTGTGGGCATACATCTGAGAGCTTTAAATGTATATATCCTTGCAACTTAGATTATAGATTATAGAGCAGTAGTCAGCAAACAGTAGAAGTGCGGACAAGTCATAGCAGAAGAGACGGACAATCGGATTTGTGGCGCTGGTGTTTAATTATTTAAATAGATAGTCATTATCATAGCATGTAGCACAATGCTTTTAATGTAAAACTGTGCAACCATTTGTCTCTGAAATTTCACTGTCCAATAATTTATGGCACAATGATTCTCAATATGTACATCTTGCTTCATATGTACATAGCTTGGTAAGTGCTACTACGTATGTTGTATACTGTATGGCAGTGATTCTCTAACTATGGTACGCGTATCACCAGTGGTACGCGACGCTTCATAAGGTGGTACCACGGTACGCAAGCAGCCTTGGATATACGAGTACATAGTAAATAATAAGATAAAAAGTTTCGAAATTTCGCGTTCTGACACGAAATGCATAATGTTTAATTTAAGTGTTTGTGAAAAGGAATCTCTGATAGAACTACATATCTTGCGATGGAGGTTTGCAAGCGGAATTCAACAAACTGGAGTTGCGTGAATTTTGTCTAAAAGTTCAAAATGAATATCCATCGCTGTCCAGAAAAACATTACTGTTTCTGATTCCATTTACAACCACGTATCTCTGTGAGAGCGGATTTTCTGCTATGTTGGTAATAAAAAAACAAATACCGCAATAATCTTTACATAAACGCTAATTTGCGTTTAAAATTTAATACAACTGAGCCAAATATTTCTTCTCTTGTCTCGAACATGCAGCACCATTTTTGCACTTAGAGTATTGTAGTTTTTTCTGTAATTAATAAAAAAATATAATGTTTATTTATTAATTATAGAAAATAAACAGTTGTTGCAGTTTTTATTACATTATCATTTTGAACGATTTTTTCCTCTGTTACACTTGGAACAGGTAAACACTGGGGGATGATGATGATGATGATGATGGATGATTTCTTTCCTGTGGCGCCATTTAATGGTCACAGTGGTACGCTACCGATTTATAATTTCGTGACATTAAAAGTTTGGGAACCACTGCTGTATTATAGTTGATGTAAAGGTGAGCCAGCTGGGCAGTCATATTTACGAAACAGATAATATTGTTTTCAAGCCAACAGCAGTTTACACAATACCCCAAAGAAGAAAATACTTCTTGTTTTCCTCAGCCTTTCTCTATTCACTCCTGGATGTAGTCTTCCTTCTATACGAGTATTCTCTATGTTTGTCGTCTGCTGCGTTCAGTTTTTTTTTCAAATCAAGATTTCGGTTTTTCGTTGGAGAGGTCTGGCAATATATCACCACGTTTGTCAGATGCGTTAGTTACAACCTGTTATTTATTTCTTCCTTCCTCAGCCTTTCTCAGCCCACTCCTGGACGTAGGCCTCATCTAATCTTCGACATGTTTGTATTTCGGCTGCTGTGTTCAGCCATCCTTTGTCTGCAGTTCTCTTGATGTTATCCAGCCACCTCAGTTGGAGTCTCCCCAGTACCCGCTTGGACATCCTGGGCCGCCACTGGACGATTTTTTTCGGCCACCTATCATGGTCCTGAAACGTGACCAGCCTAGCGCCACTTAAAGCAGGCCACTCACTGTATGACATCAGTGACACCAGTGCGTCTACGGAACACTAATTCCCGTCAAATTAAACTTCAATTAAGGTGAATATGTGATACATGTTAAAGAGGAAAATAAAGAAAAGTAGAAATGTGTCTGTAAGCTACACGCTGTAGACTGGTTATAATACCTGCCGTGACGTGTACTTACTCACCTCTGTCTTGCTTTGTCTATGCATAAGAGATCATTTTAAACGCCAACGTGTGTTTTCTACTTACGTAAAGTAAGAAAAAGAGATAAAAAAAGTTATTAAAAGTGTATACATTATTTGCTAAAATGATTACAACATCTAGGCAGTTCACTGCATGAATGCACGTTATTGGCAAGCCACCTCTGAGCCTCTGTAACATGGATCTTCATACATTTTGAGCGCTCGAGATGCAACTCACCGGCAAAATGACTCATGAGTCTTCTCTCATGAGAAGAATCGAGGTGAGACCTTGCGGAATACCGTTTATGGTTTTTTTGACATATTTTCGGAAATTCTAAAAGATTATTGTCTATGGAACAAATGTGAATAGCAGCCCAGGAGATCATTTATGCCAACATGTGCTTTCTACTTGCGTAAAGTAAGAATTAGAAGAGATAAAAAAGAGATAAAAAATCTGATAATCATTCGATGTAGCATTGTATTATGATAAAGCGATGATATTATTAAAGGATGTTTATCAATTTCAGATACTTCATCTAAAAATAAAAGAAAAACGTTAAGTTGAGACTACGACCGGTTTATTGGAGACTCTTGGATTTCCCATTATGTTACAGTGAAATGATCTGCATAATGTGGTCACAAGAATAATTAGCTCTAAGTGGGAACGAATGGACCATGGTCTATTGGTTAACGCTGCGGATTCAGAAGGTCGTGGGTTTGATTTCCGATGGAGCGCAAAAATAGAATTTAATTTTTTATAAATGATCTTTGCTGGGTTGAAAAATTCGGATACCTTTACCAACGTCCGGCTACCATAGGTCTATCCAGCTTAACATAAATTGGGTATTGCTTGAGAATTGACCCTTTCTATAGCGAAGATCAAGTTTGCAGAGGGCTCTTAATGTTTGATTCACACAAGAAAAACGCTCACCAAATAAATCGTTTGAATAAATATTTATTTATCTCACAGTTCGCAGACGTTAGTAACGTATTATGGTCTGTATTTTATCTATACTCTTAGTTGCAAAGACAAATTTACATTTAGCGACACGTGTAAATTCACTGTAACACATGCTGCACGTTTACTTACGAAATAAACCCAGCCTCACATGAGCATAATAAACCTTGGAAAACCTGCCGCTTATCCTGAAACTAAGTGGCATTGGCAAAAATGAAGCAAGTTTTTACAGGATGAGGGGTCAGTTTCATACCTAGTTATAATGAAGGAACTTTTATCAAAGAATTTGCGTTAAAAAAAAAGTCAATAATGCGGGCTGAAGAACAAAATGATTATTTTTCCAGGGCACGGACATAACAGAGGCCTTTGAGAGCCACCACCTCACGCTGTACCTTGAGAAACTGCTGGAGAGCTTCTACATCAGAGACGCCACGACACCACGCAACTCTCCCTTCACGTTCCGAGAGGACGGCTTCTACAGAGTGCTCAAGGCCAGAGTGAGGGAGCAACTCAAAGACGTGCCAAAGTGCCTGGACGCGCAGTCCAAGAGAGTCAAATACTTCTTAGCCATATCCACATTCACGTTTGCTGTTTGTTATACACCTGGATGCACCTTTGTGACTTTGTTACAGGAACGAGTAAATACAAATTCAACCCAGAGACGAGCATTTTCCAAAATAAAATTATAATTTGCTCTCTCCCGGGAATCAAAGGTAATGAAGAGTTAAACGTTTTGTAAATTCCTTTCCGTCCCGTAAATAATACAAAAACGTACAACAGCTTGGACCGGTCTGTAGTCCGTAGTGGCAACACTTCGGACTCGTAAATGGAAGGTTGTGGATTCGGATCCCGGCGGAGCACAAAAATATACCATTTATATCTCGAATATGCTCTTCGCTGGGTTGAAAAATTCATAAACCTTTACCAATGACCGGTCACCAAAGGTCCATCCAGCCTTACAGCAACTGGGTCTTGCTTGAGTATTGGCGCTTTGTAGCGACGACCAAGCTCGTACACCTCTGCGGCACTACAACAAGTGTCATAGACCCCTAGAGTCTTTAGAATCTAGGGAGTCTCCCGCACAGGATTTCTTAAAAAAAAAAAAAAAAAAAAACAGCACCTCCAGTGAATGATTTAGTTTTCATACATTTCTTTTGCTCAACGAAATTTATGCAATGTTTTGTACTCGGAGTGCTTATGAACATTTTACCATAATAATGACACCACATTATTCCCGCTTATGGAAAAATTTCGCGTATTCAAATTCAAGATTTTCAGTAATGTAGCCTTGACATTTTTGACAAAATCATCATGACAAAGAGTTGCGTAAAATTGAATAATATTCATTAGTTAGAAGTAAGTTTCCACTGGGAAGAAAGTTATAAAAATATGGAAGAATTACCGGTGAATTTGAAAGAAGAATAATGAAAGGCAGGTGTGTACTGGGTGCTACCGCTAGCATCGCCAAGAACAAGAACCTTACAAAAAATGTTCGACTGGCGGTGCACGGTGGTATATTAATGCCCACTCTGATGCATGGAAGTGAAGCCTGGACGGTGAGTGAAAGTGAGATTAGTAAAGACCATACAGTGGAAATGGACAACCTAAGAAGTATTATTGGAAAAAGACGGAGTGATAGGGTGAGGAATAATTTTGTAAGAGAGGAATATGGTGTAGGAGAAAGTGAAGATTAAAAGAAGTATACTAAAATGGTTTGGGCATATGGAGAGAATGAATGATGAAAGATTGACGAAGAAAGTATATGTTGCAAGAATAGAAGGATGTCGTGGTAGAGGAGTACCAAGAAAGGTATGGATGGACCAAATTTCCGAAATAGCGAATGAATGGGATATCCAGAGTCATAATAAAAGGAAAACTTGTATGAAAAAAGGTTCTGACTCTGGATTTAAAGAAAGAAGTATGTAAGAACCGAAAAAAAGGCGGCTGATCTGTAATGTAGGCGGCTAAGGCCAAGAATAAATTTTAATTTGTATAGAAGTTTTGTAGATTTTTTAGTGTTGGTTTGTTTGTATAACTGGATGTAATTAATTGCTTGTATTCCTTGACTTATAGGTTGGTATGAGGCTGACCACCCATACTGTAAACAATGTTTCACTTTGCCAATGTCAACCCTGTTTCAGGGAAGGTCGACAAGAGTTGCAGAGCTTATGTTCATTTGAGATTGGGTTTTACATTGTAGGTCCACATGCGGCATGTGTGAGCGCAAAAATATATATGTCTGCTTGTTGGAATGCGTTTAATATGCACCTTCAGTCCCGTCACCCCGATCTTCTACTCCTCACTGAGACACAGATTTCTCCTCCCTCCAATGATAACCACCTTTGCTGCCCAGGTTACATCCTCGAGATCAATTTCAAACTCAAAAGTGGTGTCTGTGTCTATGCACGGTCCAGCTTAGACTGCACACGTCTGCATAACATTGAGGATTCCCGTTTCAATACATTGTGGGTGCGTGTGTATATCTCTTCTGTTATCAGATTCTATGCATGCGTATACCGCTCCCCTAACTCGAGTACATCAGACACATCTTCACTGTTTGAGTACTTAGAACAATTTGTGGCTACTCTTTGGTTTCGTCACCCATCCGCGGAGATCGTGATCCTCAGGGACTTCAATGCCCACAATGTTTCATGGTTGAAATTTTCTGGATCCACAGACTACGCCGGAACTTTGACTGAACACTTTGCAAGCTTCCACAGCTTCTCCCAGCTTGTTTCTGATCCAACAAGAATCCCCGATGTTTAAGGGTATCGTTCCAACCTCCTTGACTTATTTTTTTTACAAATAAACCACATGGGCTTATACCCAAGTAAGAGTAAGGGTCACGGCCGCTCTCGGATCATCTGATCATTACCTGGTGACAACGTCAATTTCTGTCACTTCACCCCGCCCACTGCTTGCAAAGACCAGTTGGAAAATGTGGCATTATAAGTCAGCCAACTGGGATGGCTTATAGAAATACTTTAAAGATCTTCCTTGGAATTTTTTTTTGCAATGAGCATAATAACCCCTCTTCGTGTTCTAACGAACTGGTAAAGTTAGTCCAACGTGGAATGGAAAACTTCATTTCATCCACAAACAAACCATTGCGGTCAAACAAAAAAATCTGCGTATCAAACCGTGACCAAATCAAACACCAATGCAAATAGAAAAGCTTTCAACAAAGTGTCCAAAGAGTGTAAAGCCACCATTAATAGAGCTAAAATTGATCACGACTTCAGAATAAGCTAAAAACTTTCCTTTACGATTACTTGAGTATATATATTTTATATAAAATTTATATATACTCAAGTAATCGTAAAACCAAGTTGTTTTTGTTTTATCCTTAATGATGAACGATTACAAAGTTAATGCCTCTACAATCAACAAAAACTTTCCGCCTGTCCCAGTGGAAATCGATCTTTCTGGTCTTTATCTGCTCAGATTATCTACTATATCTACTATAAACTATCACCCAATCGCAATCACTTCCTTCCAAAGTTATGGAAAGGATCATAACAAGCTGTCAGGTAGCTAGAATGTCAGATAGCTACCAACAGGTAGCTATCTGTCATAGGTATAATGTTTTTTTTCCCACTTTGTTAGTGACAGTTCATATTGGATATGTCTTCTACCTCTTTGTTGTTACAAAGAGGTAGAAGACATATCCAATATGAACTGTCACTAACAAAGTGGGAAAAAAAACATTATACCTATGACATGAGGAAAATAATGCCTACCAAAATGGGGACAAACAGAAATGATCTGGATCCCAAATTAAAAGAAGAAGAATGACCATTGGGAGAGAAAGAGAGTGGAAAAAACCGTGGAAGCTTCGCGTCAGGCTAGTGGGAAGATTATAAAAGCCGCCGAAGCCCAAAATTCAGGGACACAAGCTCCTTCAAGCTTGAACAGAAAGCACCGACCAGGCGTGGCCAAAAAGATTCATCGTGGGAGGCCTAAGTCGCCGTTATTTCCTGCACCCACAGCCCCTGGCCGCGCCTGGGTTTCCCGTGGCGGATTCCTCTGAAGGGCGGAGCCCCTGCTCTCTACCCGCTGCTAGCGCCCGCTTGGCTACTTGCTTTGTGCTGCTCGATATCCGGAGCCCCGTACCCGAAGTTCCTCAGGAGGACGGAACGCCTGCCCCGTCCAGCCGAGAGCACCAGTCTTAATGCTGGCTGCCAGCAGGGCTGAGCCCCGTGCCGAAATTCCTCCGGAGTGTGGAGCACCCGACCTCCTCCCGTCAAAAGCGTCGCCGTGCCTAGAGGCCGACGCACCGAACCTCGACTATACCAGCCTCCAAGCATCAGGACTTCTTCCGTCACCGTGAGCGTGTCTCTTCCTTTAATTCATTCGCTAATTTAACTTAGATTCACTAGTCAGTCTTGCTGTTTTGGTGTGGGTATACTCTCAATTGTCTGTTGTAATTTAAAATAAACCCCCTCTTTCCTTTACCCTGTTTTTACCTACCATAATCTATATTTTGAACCTCTTTAGCATCAGTGGAAAGCGAGCAAGGTGTTGGGCCACGAACACCACCCTGAGGAGTCTCTTTTTGTAGCCGGGCATCTGCAAAAGCGCGCAACCTAACCTCGAAGGATCCCCATTGTCCGTTAAAAAAAATTAAATTAGGCTGATTTATTTGGTGAGCGCTGTTTTTGTGTGTATCACACCTCAAGAGCCCTCTGCGAGCTTGGTCGTCGCTGTAGAAAGCGCCAATTCTCAAGCAAGACCCAGTTGTTGTAAGGCTGGATGGACCTTTTGATGACCGGTCTTTGGTAAAGGTTTATGAATTTTTCAACCCAGCGAAGAGCAAATTTGAAAATATAAATGGTATATTTTTTGTGCTCCGCCGGGATTCGAACCCACGACCTTCCAGTTACGAGTCCGAAGTGTTACCACCTGGACTACGGACCGGTCGGAATCCTAACCTTAAAGAGGTGACGGTTTGCGGCGGGGGGCCCAGCAGGGACGCGCGTTTCCCATCTGTTCATTACAAAGCTTATGGAATATTTAGAAACCTATAAACGGCTTAGCGACCACCAATACGGTTTTCGCCGTAACCGCTCCAGTGGTGACCTTCTCACTATGTCACACATGTCTGGGACCGACGCCTCGATCTTATGGGTAAAACACAAGCTGTTGCTCTTGATATTTCCAAAGCCTTCGATAGAGTTTGGCATTCCAGCCTTAACAGCCTTAATGCTCAGTCTTTTTTTTTTTATCGATATTACCACGGAGTTTGTTCTAATGAGTTCCATTCATTGATCCCTCCCCCTCGCATTTCAGAAAAGGAAACTCGTAGTACGACTCTCCTTCATCACTTTGCAGTCGATCTCAAATCTATGAGAACTTGGCGTTTTCATGACTTATTGCTTTGCCAAACTGCCCTTTTATGGAATAATTTACCAGTATCTGTGTTTCCTTCCCAATTTAATCTGGTTTTATTCAAAACAAACATCAATCACTACTTCCTTGCAGCGCCTCACGATAGAAGCAAGAACTCAAGCAACACCTCTGCGGCACCCTTCCAAGACTTTCAAGAATTAGGGACTACTAGTGAAAGGATTTCCGATATACAGTCCGGCTTTATGGCCGGTAGAGGCTGTGTTGATCAGATTTTTACTCTACGACAACTTGTTGAAAAACAATTGTCGGTGAGGCGGAAGCTGTTCACGGCCTTTGTAGATCTGGAAAAGGCTTTTGACTCAGTAGACAGAGGTATGTTATGGGATGTTTTGAAAGCATACGGAGTGAATGGGGCTCTCCTAGGTGCGGTGCATGCCAACTATGAAAATAGTAAGGCATGTGTTCGTATTGATGGTGAGTATAGCGAGTGGTTTGAAGTTTATAAGGGTGTGAGGCAAGGATGTGTGATGAGTCCATGGCTATTTAACATAGTCATGGACAAGTGTGTCAGAGATGCTAGACTTAATGATTGTGGATTGATGATAGGAGAGAGCAAAGTGAGTGTTCTACTGTATGCAGATGATGCAGTTCTTGTATCTGATTCAGCAGTGGAATTGCAAACAATGCTCTCTAGATTGAATGAAGCTTTGTTAGGTAACCATCTGAAGTTGAATGCAAGTAAGACGAAAGTATTGATTTTTGAAAGAGATGATGAAAGTATGAATTATGAATTTAAAATTAATGGAATGAATGTTGATGTCGTAAATGAGTTTGTATACCTGGGAAGTAAGTTTGAAAAAGATGGAAGAATGACCGGTGAATTTGAAAGAAGAGTAATGAAGGGCAGGTGTGTACTGGGTGCCACAGCTTGTATCGCCAAAAATCAAAACATATCTAAAAATGCTCGATTGGCGGTACGCAGTGGCATACTTTTACCCACCTTGATGTATGGAAGCGAGGCCTGGACGGTGAATGAAAGTGAAATTAGTAAAGTCCATACTGTTGAAATGGACTTTCTAAGAAGTATGATTGGGAAAAAACGGAGTGACAGGGTGAGGAATGATTTTGTAAGAGAAGAATGTGGTGCAAGAGAAAGTGTGAAAGTGAAGATTAAAAGAAGTTTGTTAAGATGGTTTGGGCATATGGAGAGAATGAATGAGGAAAGACTGACGAAGAAAGTATATGTTGGTAGAATAGATGGATGTCGTGGTAGAGGAAGACCGAGAAAGGTATGGATGGACCAAATATCCGAAATTGCGAATGAATGGAATATCCAGAGTCATAATAAAAGAAGAGCCTGTATGAAGAAAATTATGACTCTGGAGGAAATGAAAGAAGTATGTAAGGACAGAAAGAAATGGCGGTTGATCTGTAATGTTGGCGGCTAGGGTTTATTAAATTGGAATTTGTTTTTATTTGTAAATGGATATTTTGTGTTTGGATTTTATTATTTAGTGATGTATAAAATGTAATTTGTCGTGTGTGTGTGTTCCTTGACTTATAGGTTGGTATGCGGCTGACCACCCATGCTGTAAAAATGGTTCACTTTGCCAATGTCACCCCTGTCTCAGGGAAGGACGGCAAGAGTTGCAGGGTGTATGTCCATTTGAGATTTGGTTTTTATGTTGTAGGTTCACATGAGGCATGTGCAAGCGCGAACTTGTACGTGTCTGGTTGTGAGAATGCATGTAATGTGAATCTCCAATGTAACATATCTTTGCAACTTAGATTAGATTAGATTAGATTAGGGAGCCTCCCGCACAGGATTCCTTATAAAAAAACTTAAATGATGTATATCTTTGCAGCTTAGATTTAGATTAAGTTGTCTCCATATAGGCGCTCAGATGATACCATCACTAGTTGAGCAACGTCGTTAAACTTTTTTTTTTTGCATTTTGGACTTTTGAAACCGACACACGAAATACCAAATAAAAGCCTGTCATAACACAACGAACCGTCTCAGTGATCGCAATATCAAGACAACACTAAGAAAAAACGAAATTGTTTCAAGCTGTGAGTTGTTTTTAAATACTTAAATAATAGTATTGAGCAGGAGTTTTTTTAGCTTAAGGCTCTTTTATACCTTAAATCTGCCGTTTTTGTTTCTTACACTTTATAGCCTAAGCAAAAGTTATGAAAAAAATCAAGCACGTTGATTATTTTTTTATCTTAATTATAAAGTTTGAACAAAATAAATAACTTTAGAATTGCCACCACAAAAAAATATTTAATAAAACATTTTTATCACATTATTATCTACTTTTTCGTAACTGTAACTCTATCGCCATTCCGCTAGGGGTGACCAGAGCCTCTGCAGAGCTGCCTTAATTTTTTCCTATCCTTACATACTCTTTCAATTCATTCATATCCATCACCTTTTTCATGTATTTTCTTCTTTTACGCTCACTTTGAACATCCCATTCTTTCACAATCTTAACAATCTGATCATTTCATACTTTTCTCGGCCGTCCCTTACCTCTTTTTCCTTTCACACTACTTTTGTATACATACTTTGACAGTCTATCATCATTCATTTTTTCCACATGCCCAAACCATCTCATCACATTATTTTGTACCTTAACTTTCACATCTATAATCTATAATATATAATCTAAGTTGCAAGGATATATTCATTTAAAGCTCTCAGATGTAAGCCCACAAACCAACACGTGTAGTTCGCGCTTACAAATGCTGAATGCGTACTTACAAATAACTGCAACTCTTGCCGACTTTTCCTCAAACAGGGATAAAATTTGCATGGTGAACCATTTCTTACAGTATGGGTGGTCAGCCACATACTAACCTATAAGTCAAGGAAATTATTTTGTTTAGTTCTATAATCTAAGTTGCAAAGATACATACCATTTGAGATTCATATTAAATGCATTCTCACAAGCAGACATTTGTAAGTTCGCGCTTACACATAATGCATGATGACTTACAACATAAAAACCCAATCTCAAATTACCATAAGCCCTGCAACTTTTACCAACCTTCCCTGAAACAAAGGTGAAATTTGCAATGTGAACCATTTTTTAAAGTATGGGTGGTTAGCCTCATACCAACATATAAGTCAAGGAAATTATTTTGTGTATTTCTTTACGTAATCTAAGTCGCAAAGATACATGCCATTTAAGATTCATATTAAATGCATTCCCACAAGCAGTCAGGTAAAAGTTCGCGCTTACAAATGCTCCATGTGGACTTACAACATAAAAACCTAATCTCAAATGAACATAAGCCCTGCAACTCTTGCCGACTTTTCCTCAAACAGAGATAAAATTTGCATGGTGAACCATTTCTTACAGTATGGGTGGTCAGCCACATACTAACCTATACGTCAAGGATTTTTTTTTTTTTAGTTCTATAATCTAAGTTGCAAAGATACATACCATTTGAGATTCATATTAAATGCATTCTCACAAGAAGACATTTGTAAGTTCGCGCTTATACATAATGCATGTTGACTTACAACATAAAAACCCAATCTCAAATGAACATAAGCCCTGCAACTGCACTGAAATCTGCAAAGTGAACCATTTTTTAAAGTATGGGTGGTCGATTTTCTTTTACTAAGATTGCATGTTTTTATTTTACATGTTTTCCGAATTTTAACGCGAGGAAACTATGCGCAATATACACATTCTCCGAATGTTAAGGGGTTGGGCTGCGTAGCAGCCAGGGGCAACGCCCCTAGATTTTTTATAATGTCAACAGTTTTTCAGTAAATATGGAAAAACTGAAACTACTTAGTGAATTCAATTTTAATTAAATTAATAAACACAGCTTTTCCACATTTACTCAAAAACTATTGACATTATAAAAAAAATGTTCCAATACTTCAATATACAATGTATTGTTCAGTAATTAAAAAGAAAAAAAAAGATTTCCAAAATATAGCACACACGAAAAAGTAGCTAAAAATGTAAAAAAACGTTTTTTAAATATTTTTTTGTGATAGTAATGCTTAAGTTCTATATTTTATTCAAACTTTATAATTAAGATAAAAAATAATAAACATGCTTAATTTTTTTCATTACTGTATCTCTTTTGCTAAGACCATAAAGTGTAAGAAAAAAAAAATGGCAGATTTAAGATATAAAAGAGCCTTATCTATAATCTATAATCTAAGTTGCAAGGATATATTCATTTAAAGCTCTCAGATGTAAGCCCACAAACCATTGATTTAAATGTATATTATTTAAATCAATGCCACAAACCAACAAGTGTAGTTCGCGCTTACAAATGCTGAATGTGTACTTACAAATAGAATCCAAACCTCAAATGAACATAAGCCCCACAACTTTTGCCGACCTTCCCTGAAACAGGGGTAACATTGGCAAAGTGAACCATTTTTTACAGTATGGGTGGTCAGCCTCATACCAACCTATAAGTCAAGGAATAAAGCTTATAATTCCAAAAAAGTGGCTAATAATAGATGTTGTTGTTTTTTAGTATAACTTGTATGTGGGTAACGCCGTTTAAATTTGTACCATAACTGTCGACCGGCAAGATTCAAGAAAACGAAAACATCGTGAGTTAAATTAAGGTCTATTCAAAATGACGGACAGGTTCGAAAAATTAGGTTTTTTTACATTTCGATATCTCATTTCTTTTTTCGACGACGAATACAAGATTTTATAGCAGTTCGTAAACACTGTTCAGTAAAAATATAAGAGCACCATTTTTAATGTCTATAAATATGAATGTTGTTTGTTTATGAATGTTTAATAAAAATATGAATACGCACATTTAATAACTACCTAAAATCGTTCGTTTATTGTATTTCAATAAGTTTCCTTGACTTATAGGTTAGTATGAAGCTGACCACTCATACTGTAAAAAATGGTTCACTTTACCAATGTTACCATTGTGTCAGGTAAGGTCGGCAAGAGTTGCAGGGTTTATGTTCATTTGAGTTTGGGTTTTATATTGTAGGTTCACATGCAGCATGTTTAAGTACGAACTTAAAGTCTTAAATGCAATATATTTTTGTAACTTAGATTATAGATTATCATAGATTTAGATAGATAGGCAATTTTTTTTTTGCGTACATTTTTCACAGTATCCAGCACCGATATAAAAATTAGGTACCTCTGTGGTCCAAATTTCATTTAATCGTTTAGCCCACAGATCACGGAATAAACCTTTTTGCTATTTTGAATAACAAACATCAAACGGTGCATTTAAAATATTAATAGCATGTAGTAAGGTTGATTAGATAGTTTTATGTTTCAATTAGGTACGTAAATGTTATTTGTTAGTCAACCATAAATTAACGGTAAGTAGGTGTATTTTTTTAAACCTACATGAATACACCTTAATACTGGTAACATACGGTAAAGATTGTAAATAAAAAACCGCCCGACATTACCTTAAACTTGTGCCATTTGAAAAATAATACTGTCAGCAATGATAAAAACATACAATCATTAGAAGAATTAATGGATCTAAGTAAAAAATATACAACTGACAACATATTCGAATACATACCTTAATAATGCCAAGCTAACTTCCACTCAAAACATTCACGACAAATTCCCGAGTCTGATGTAAACGTTCTCAGAAGAAAATGAAGGTATCGAATGAGTTTTTTTGTGTTGTCCACACTGCATCAAAGAGTTAGCATACGTGAAGAAATACTTAAGATTGCAAGATTTTTGTCAGTTCCAATGGAATTGGTAACATACTAAAAGAAAAATTTCGTAGCCAAAAATGGAGACAACCCTTAGCAATCAATATTTCGTGCTTAAATAAGTAAATATTATTGTGGCTAGTACAGAAAATGAAAGATACGTTACTAAGGTATATGCAAAAATACTCAACTTTAAAAACGTTTGACTATTTTGATCGTATCATGCCATCAAAGGGTCAAAAATGGGTTGCGGACATGTAAAATTTGTATGGGAATGGAAAAAAGGCGTTTTTGTTTTATTTTTTAATTACATCGCCACTTAATGCTTTTTGCAGTTTTTTTTTGTATTTCGATACGCTTTTTATTTACTTTACTCTGATAATTTTAGAATTCAGTAGAGATCACCAGTTTTTATGAAAAAGCTGAAAATCATTAGGGGACACACGCACAAGACAAAAGGTACAAATTTCGACGGCGATACCCATGTGTGTCTTTGCTTTCATTCTTTTACTCCGAGGATTGGAGAAGCTCCTTATTTTCACAACAGTTTCGTCAACATCACACCATGACAATCATCGTCATTCGTCACGCTGAAGAAGCTCTTTAAAGTCATGTGCGAAATATCCAGACTCCCCAGCGTTCTACTCTATCTAATCTAATCAAAGTTGCAAAGATATTTTATACTAAGAATTCACATTATATTCATTTTCACAAGCAGACACGTATAAGTTCGCGCTTAAACATGCCGCATGTGAACCTACAACATTACAACCTGCTCGAATTGCGGCTGAAAAACGCGAATTATCTCGCATAAATTTTTTAGACTAAGCAAACCTGATAGGGGCTATTGTGTGACTTTTACCTCAGCGTATTACCAAAATGTCAGGGGTTTGAATACAAAGTTGAATGATTTAAGGTGTAATGTCAGCATTAGTGATTATGATTATATTTTCCTCACTGAAACATGGCTCTCGGACAAAATAAAATCAGCCGAATTAGGACTATTCGACTATAACATTTTTCGATGTGATCGGTCTTCTTCCTCTATAAAAACCCGCGGAGGGGGAGTAATGATATGTGTTAGGAAGAAGTTTCCTTGTTTTGTGCTGAAAACATCAGATTTAATCTCGGAACAACTGTTTCTCTCCGTAGTAGTAGGCACAAAAAAACTAGTACTTGGATGCATATACATTCCCCCCTCCTCTTCTATAGAGGTATATAAATCGCATACTGAAATGGTTGAACAATTGTCCCTAAATGCTGACTCAATGTTTATCTGTGGAGATTTTAATTTGCCGAAAACATTGTGGCTCAATGACAACCATGGCGTTAAAATATATAAAAATATTTCTCCCCAGGCTTCCATTATAGCCAATTTTTATGCATTTATGAACATGCATCAAGTTAACTCAATACCCAATGAACATGGCTATAGCTTGGATTTAATTTTTACCGATATCTCTAGTGTTAAGGTAAATAGATCTTCGAACAATTTGCTACCCCTTGATAAGTTTCATCCTCCTCTTTCTTTTGACATCTCAAGTTTTCTCAGTAGTGAACTATTAAAGCATAAGGTATCCTATCACTATAAATTTAAAAATGGCAATTATGCCGACATGAATTATTTTCTTGCTCAAATTAACTGGTCTTCCTTTTATTCACTTAACAATATAAATGAAGCTGTACTTCTTTTCAATGATTACCTGTCACATTCTATTCTCCAATTTGTTCCTAGAGGTATCTATTCTCAGCCTAAATTTCCTAATTGGTTCAGTTTGAAGCTGAAACATTTAATATTGGAAAAGAAAAAAATGCATAAGATGTATAAGGATACAGGAAAATTACTTTACTATCAGAAGTTTACTCATCTAAGACAATTATCTAAAATGGAATCAAGGAGTAGCTATAAATCTTTTATTGAAGATACCGAGACTAACTTAAATTTATACCCAAAAAATTTTTGGCATTTTGTTGCACAAAAACGTGCAGATAACGGTCTTCCCTCTAATATGACCTATAATGATACTCAAGCCACAAATGCTACTGCCATTGCAGAATTGTTTGCTAAACACTTTTCTACAGTATATTCAGACACTGCATCTAATGTCCCGCTATTCAACTACACACATACTGTTGACTTAAATGAATGCAATATATCACTAGTGGATGTTTTCAATGCATTGGGGGCTCTGTCTGATAATAGTGGAACTGGTCCCGATGGTTTTCCACAACTTTTGCTCAAGAAGTGCAAGTTTACCTTGTCAAAGCCATTGTGTCATTTATTTAACCTTTCTCTGTCTTCAGGTGTTTTTCCTGACTCTTGGAAAATATCTTACCTAAGACCTATTTTTAAATCTGGAATCAAGTCTGATATAAAGAACTACCGACCTATATCAAATTTATCCCATATACCAAAAATCTTTGAGTCTATCATAACTACAAAAATCTCCCCTCTCTTCAAAAATTTATTGATTGATGAACAACATGGCTTCCGATCTTCTAGATCTACTATTACTAATTTGCTTTCCTACACTGACACTATTGTCAGGGCCCTTGAGAATAATACTCAGGTTGATGTTCTATACACTGACTTCTCTAAGGCCTTCGATAAGGTTAACCACCAACTCCTTGTAGCTAAACTAAGAGCTATTGGTATAAGAGATCCCTTTCTAACCTTTCTCAAGTCTTACTTAACTGGAAGAAAACAAAGAGTGAGAATAAATGATTCTATTTCTGATAAAATTGACGTTACGTCTGGTGTACCTCAAGGAGCACATCTTGCTCCTCTTCTTTTCAATATATTTATTAATGACCTGAATGTTTTTTCTGACACTCAATTTTGGCTTTTTGCGGATGACAACAAAATGCTGAAATCCATTAACTCTTACAATGATTGCTCTCTGTTTCAATCAGATATTGATTCATTCAATGATTGGTGCAAGGCCAACTGCATGGAGCTGAATATCGATAAATGTAAAATTATGTCCTTTTATAAAACAAAAAAACCTGTAAATTTTGTCTACAAACTAAATGGTGTTGACCTGGCAACGGTCACACTTATTAAGGACCTTGGCTTAACATTGGATATCAAACTTTCCTTTCGCGAACACATTGATAATATTGTTAATAAGTCACTTAAGATTCTAGGTTTCATCCTTAGAATCACTTCTGATTTCAATAATGTACAAACTTTAAAAATCCTTTACTGTTCATTGGTTCGCCCACACCTTGAGTATGCCAGTGTTATCTGGTCTCCATTCTATGCTACCCACATTGACCGTCTTGAATCAGTACAGCATCGCTTTCTAAGACGAGTTGCTTGGAAACTGGGTCTAAGTAGAGATGAGTATGACTATAAAGACATAGAGATCACCCTAGGCATTTCATCTTTAGTAACACGCCGACAACATGCTCAACTCATATGTATTTATAAAATCATTAATAGTATTTTCGACTCACCTTATCTTTTACAATGTATCAAATTAAATGTTCCAACGCGAAGATTTAGAATAAATGAATTGCTCTCTCTCAACTTTCACACTTCAAATTTAGGATACTATTCTCCTATTAACAGAATGTGTCGTCTTTTAAATTCTTCCTCTCATCTAGATTTATGCGGCATGAGCCTATCTGAATTCCGTAGAGCTTTGTTTTGCTGAGGAAAGTATAAGTATTTATATTTTGTCTATGCTATTATGAAATATTAATTCTTGTATTATATTATTTTCTTTGTCATTTTCTGTAATTACTTTTTCATATAACTATGTAATTGGACTATTATGTCCGTAAGTAAAATAAATAAAAAAAAAAATAAAAAAAAAAAACATAAAAACCCAAACCTCAAATGGGTATACATCCTGTAACTCTTGCCGACCTTCCCTGAAACAGGGGTGACATTGGCAAAGTGAACCATCTTTTTACAGCAAGGGTGGTCAGCCGCATACCAACCTATAAGCCAAGGGATACAAGCAATTTATTACATCCAGTTATAAAAATCAAACAAACACCAAAAAATCTACAAAACATTATAAAAATTAAAATTGAATCTTTGCCTTAGCCGTCTACATTACAGATACACCGCCATTTTTTCGGTCCTTACATACTTCTTTAATTTCATCCAGAGTCATAACTTTTTTCATACAAGCTCTCCTATTATTATGACTCTGGATAACCCCGTAGTCATGTGAAATGGGTTGAATGCCATCCCCCCTGTCTGCAGGTAAGCGCTCCCGATGTCTTCTCTACGGCCTGAACAGTTCTTTCCCGAGAGCCAGCTGTCCTGGCTTCAGCAGAAGCGGCAGCAAGACGGCGCGGAGGGGCTGTGGAGGGTGCACCACAAGCTGTACGACCTCAAGGACTTCATCAGCAGGCACCCGGGGGGAGGAGACTGGCTCACTCTCAGTGAAGTCAGTATCCACCTTGCACTCTAGACTCTACACTCCCAATCACATCAAGAGAACAAAAGCATGGTGAACACTAGCAGAGACTAATGGCTATAATAACAAGGCACTGCCTATACACTATACAGGAAGATGGTGACCTTCTTCTTCTTCAATGACTCTCCAGCCCATATAGAGTATTGACCTCCGTTATCTTTAACGTTCATCCGTCTCTGTCCTCGGCGCCCATGAGGATGGCGACCAGCAGAGAAAAATGACTTGCACAACACAGATATCCTACTTTTTTTTTCTCAACCGATGACCTTTTTTTTGCTAATCTAAAGGAGCTTATCACGTCTACTGATTACAATCTCCTGTCGTTTTTTTTCTAACTTAAGATCATGACTCTCTCATGGTTTATTTTCGCACTTCAGACAATGCTCAAACATTGGTCCTTGCATTTTATTTAAAAGCTTCTACAGCATATACAGCTGTAATATCACTTTATGGACCTCTGACCTCTCAGGTTTTTGATGCGACCAAAGTAAGCAGAAAACGTCTTTATAGGAGATTTTTCATTAATTACATCGTCATGAAACATAATCAGCATTAACGATCGAGTATTTTTTGCAGGGAACGGACATTACAGAATTATTCGAATCACACCACATATCAGAGTATCCACAGAAAATGCTAGCGAAGTATTACATCAGGGACGCCAACACAAAGAGAAGTTCCCCGTACACATTTGAGAAGGACGGGTTCTACAACATGCTGAGAACCAGAGTCAGGGAAGAGCTGAAGACCATCCCCAGAAGCCTGGAGAAGAAGTCCCAGAGAGTGATCGAGGCGCTGTTTGTGATGCTGCTGGTGTTCTCCCTGCTGATCCAGCTGACGGACTGGCTGCTGATGAAGCTCCTGCTGGGCTTCCTGGCGAGCCTGTGCATGACGTGCGTGGTCACGGTGGGACACAACTACATCCACAAGAGGGACAACTGGAGGATGCACCTCTCGGAGGTGGGACTCATCTCAGTGTGGTGAGTGAGCTGGGTCTCAACAGGGACGACCTTTACCCGTGATCACCGTCAGTCCCGAGCTGGAAGTCTCATCACCACGGTAAATCTTACCTACCGAATATCGGTGATATTTGTATGAAGACCTATCAATCCAAGATGGCCGCAAGTGAACAGCTGATTAGTCTTCATACAAATTTTACCTTTATTCGGTAGATAAGAATTAACGCACAGTGATGAGACTTCCAACCCTCAGATATTTCAATTAAAAGTTTAATGCAATATAGGTAAAACCTTTCTATACAAACATTCATACATCATGACATTTGCAAAACTCCACAAAGGTGTTCATATTTATTTAGAAAAGTTGGTAGGTAATAAAATTTAGACTTTATGAGAGATTACTTGTTACTTTTTTTTAAATTAAACTGAAATAATCCTTCAGTAAGCAAATCTATTTTTTTAAATATTTAAAAAATTGCAATGGTAAAACATGGTTTTAATTCACTTTATTATTTTTGTTTTTGCTCGAACATTTTCGCCTAATGAGGCATCATTAGGAGATGAAAATGACTGAAGATGCCTCATTAGGCGAAAATGTTCGAGCAAAAACAAAAATAATAAAGTGAATTAAAACCATGTTTTACCATTGCAATTTTTTAAATATTAAAAAAATGGACTTTCACTTTGTTAACAGATCAACACTAAATAAATTGCACAGATTCTGCACTCGACTTTCTTGCATAAATTAACCCACTGTATGACGTATGTAAAGCTAGAATCATATACCAGCTTATGCCGTTTCAAAAAAAAAAAAAAATATTCCACCGCGGTGTGTACCTGCATACTCGTACAATACGCAAAAAGCCATATAAATACTTCTATACAATATAAATATTTGGATGATTTATTTAGTGAGCGCCGTTTTGTGTGAATCACACCTCAAGAGCCCTCTGCGAGGTTGATCCTCTCTGGAAAAAGCGCCAATTACACAAGAAAGATTTTTGACTTATAGGTTGGTATAAAGCTGACCGCCCACAGCGTAAAAAATAATTCACTTTTTGAATGTCATCCCTGTTTTAAGGGAGGTCGGCAAGAGTTTCAGGCTTTATGTTCATTTGAGATTTGGTTCTAATTTGTAAGTACACATTAATAATTTGTAGACGCGAACTTACACGTGTCTGTTTGTGAGAATGCATTTAATATAAGTTTTGAAATATTTCTTTGCAACTTAGATTATAGATTATTATAGATGGTCATTGAACCCTTCTGTATGCAAACTAGGACTTTGTATGGTGGGTAAACTTTTTAGGTATGTTTTGGAAAAGTAATGACTGATTATTATTGGTACTTATAAAATGTTAGGAATCGCAGCCTTTTATCTAATGGCAACCCTTTGACTACCAAAAAAATGACAAAAAATATTTGTATGGAAAATCTTCACTTTGTATGGTGGCTATACTTCTGATTCACTTTTTGGAAAAAATAATGATGGCAGTAAATAGGTTCTTATTATTGACTTATATTTGTCTTGTCTTGTCTTGTATCCTGCCGCCTTTCCTCTAGGGGTGGCCAGTACCTCCACACAAGTGCCTCCACTTGACTCTGTCCTTGCATACTTCTTTCATCTCATCTAATTTCATCACTCTTTTCATGCATGCTCTTCTCTTGTTTCCACTCTGTAGATTCCATTCATTCGCAATCTCATTTATCTGATCAATCCATTGTTTCCTAGGTCTTCCCCTTCCACGCTTACCTGTTACATTCCCTTTATACACTCTTTTTGTCAGTCGGTCTTCATTCATCCTTTCAATATGTCCAAACCATCGCATCACACTTCTTTGAACTTTCACTTTCACGCTTTCTTTTACTCCGCATTCATTTAGAACCCATTCGTTTCTCACTCTATCTTTCAGTGTTTTTCCTGTCATACTTCTCAGATGGGCCATTTCTACGGTGCATACCTTATTTACTTCTCTTTCATTCAACGTCCATGACTCGCTTCCATACATCAGGGTCGGCAACAAAATACAATTGTGTACCGCCATTTTCATTTTCTTTGGTATCCTTTTATTCTTCGCTATTCTACCAAACGCTCCTATCACGCATCTTCCTTTGCTGGCACGCTTCTCTAATTCTTTCGTCATCTTACCATTCGCCTCAAACTTACTTCCTAAATAGTCAAACTCATTCACTACTTCAACTTTTATTCCATTCAAATTAATTGTAAGTTCCTCACATACTTCATTCCTGTCAAAAACTAATACTTTTGTCTTATTCGCATTTACTTTCAAGCTATTCTTACAAAATGCATCATTTAGTTTGGTTAACATCGTTTGGAGTTCCTCCGCCGAGTCAGCTAAAACTATAGCATCATCAGCATAAAGAAGTACTCCAACTCTTGTTTCACCCAATTTCACTCCGCTCTCTGATATTCCAGCTTCTTTTATGCAACTGTCCATGATTATATTAAACAACCATGGACTCATCACGCAGCCTTGCCTCACTCCCTTATATACATCAAACCAGTCACTATATCTCCCATCCACTCTTACACATGCCGAACTATTTTCATAGATGGCACGTATCACATTCAGAAGATTATCATTCACACCGTACTTCCTGAGAACATTCCACAGCATACATCTGTCCACCGAGTCAAAGGCCCTCTCAAGATCTACGAATGCTGCGTAGACCACCCTCCCCACAGCCAGATGTTTTTCAACAATCTGTCTGAGAGTAAAGATTTGGTCCACACAACCTCGTCCTGGCATAAAGCCAGATTGAATATCAGAGACCCTGTGATCGGTGGCGTGTTTTGTGATTTGAGTTACACTATTTGTTTATTGACCCTCTAACGCCTTCGCATTTTTTTTTCTTTTGTATGGCAACTCCCTAAACCGAGATTATGATGAAGAAATAATTATAATTGTTAGATAGCACTATTTTATAAACGAATTCACAAAAAATTTGAGAAAAATCTTTGGAGCTGTTTTTGAGAAAATCACATTTAAAATTTTCAGCTCTTGGGAAGCCACCTTGAATTTTCAAAAAAGTACAAAACCTTTGTTTCCGAATTAAAAAATAAACTTATTCTTTCTATTAAATTAAAAAAAATAATAATATCTTGCATTTTAATGGGTTTTTGTAATATTTTCGATTTAAAATTTCAGGTCGTCTAAACGGTGCTTTATATTTATTTTTTCAAAAATTTTATTTTTTTATTTTGTAGAAATTTATATGTTGTCTATAATATTGTAAAACATTATATTTTTGTTGACCCCTTAACTTTCGAGAAAATTACAATCGTTTGTTTTTTTCATATGGCAACCCATAGACACAGATTAGTAAGAGTATTGTCATAACTAATTTATTAAGTTAAAAACTAATTAATGGCAATTCTGCAAATTTAAAAAAAATCTTGGAGCCGTTTTTGAGAAAAGTGCAATTTCATGTTTTTTTGTTGGTATCGCAGCCATCTTGAATTTTTAAGTTGGTGTAATGCCGTGTTATTCGTACTTAATACATGTCCAAAAAAGTCAAAGTAGCTAAAACTTGGTATCTCTAAGTCTAATACTTTGGAAAGTGACACACATACATACATACATACATACAGACGGACGTTTTTGAAAGATAGTGTTTTTTGGCATGTCCTGCACCAGGACAACTCATTTCCGTGAAAACCTCGAAAACAAATTTTCACACCAAATCAAAACTTTCTTTATAGCCTTCAGCTATAGCAAGAAAGTAACAAATCTATTGTTTAAACTATGAAAAAATGTAAAGAAGTAATTGAACCGTTTGGCAATATAATACCCAACAAACTTAACCAGTATCAGGCAATAATTTTCTGACGATGTTTCTAGTTTTTGTCGATTTTTGGTTTAAAGTATCAATACAAACTCTAAAAGAACAGTTATTTGATTAATTAATACTGTTAAGTTTTAACTGGGTTCTATTTGAATTAACTGCAATTATTTATTTTAACAGCATTTATTTTCCACAATTTGGTTCACAATTTCCAACCATTGATTTCTAGCTCTGGCTTTCGAACTTCACGGCTGAGTATTTAATCGAAACCTGCCTGCACATGATTTCGGGCTACGTTTATACTCGTTCATACGAGTACACGGACGGTTCTCAACTGTTAACGAACAGAATGTATAATTTCAATACCAGATCGTTCCACCAGCGTGATAAGGATCACGTATGCACTAATATTATCATCATCATACTAGTGACTGTTCTATGTATGTATGTACAGTAGAGTGGAGTGAAATGTTTTTTTTTCGTTTAATCAGACACAAATAGCGTAGAAAAGGTGCCTTTTAGGATCAAATTTACTAATTCGAAAATAAACTTAAGTAAAAATAAGAGGTTCTTCCCGCACAACGCCATGGAATGTTGTAAATGTAAAAAGTGATTTTAAGCTCATGTTTGACGCTGTTTAAAAATACTCAAAAAATATTTGTTGCTATTTATATTGGCTTAATTATTGTGAGGGTTTTTCTTCTGTCCTGCTGATTGACACAATTAATAATTAACAGCCACTTTAATATGTTTACTTTTATTTCTTTCACAATGTATACACAATTAACCACAGCACAATAATATTCTTTATTCTTAATTACACATGCTTGTGGCTATCCCGCCAGGCAAGCTTCTCCTTTTCTGCCTTCCTTTGTTTTCCTTTTCATTCAAATTCAAATCTCATGTTCCATTTTACCTAACAAACAAATCCATCTCGTTACAATACACCTCCTTCCTCTCATAAAAAAAAAACATTCCCAATTTTTTTTTTTTCTTTTACAATGAGTAAATAATGTATCATAATGCTCAGCCGGCGCCACATATTTTGTTTTATTTTAAGGATAAATTTCAAAAATATGAAAATAAAAAAAAAACCTGTTTCTGATACATTATTCAGTCATTAATACATTTTTTAACAATACCAATTATTTTCATACTAAAATTAATATATTTTTTTTTTTTAACACAAATTTCATATTCAATATTATAAACAAATATTTGTTTTTTTTTTAAATACTTAATTCAACAATTCAAAATAATCAATAACAATACATAATAAACATTCACCAGTTTATTAATCAATTCATTAAAATAACTTTTTTTTTTTTTAAATACTTAATTCAACAATTCAAAATAATCAAATAACAATACATAATAAACATTCACCAGTTTATTAATCAATTCATTAAAATAACTTTTTTTTTTTTAACATGTATCACATCTTTCCCAATATTTAAATTTATTTCAAATTTATTTTTCATTAATAAATTTATCAGTCCATCAATTTTTTTAAAAACTTTACCTTCATATGTAATACTTTGTTTAATTTATGTTTCATACCTTCATTCATGCAATGTTTCATAATTCATTCTTTCACTGATCACTTTTATATCAACTTTCACCGTATCATTCATCACCTCAAATTTTTCATACACATGAAAATATGTTTTTTTTTTTTTTTTTTTTTAATCTAATTTGATTATGTCCTTGATGTGATATTTATTTATAACATTTGTGTCTATATCTTTTAATACATAGACTATCTTGCTAACTTTCTTTTCTATTCTGGCTTTGACAAATTTTGGAGCCAACTTTGTACAGAAGTATTTCCCTGCATTTGATTGTATGAAATTTTTACGCCATACAATATCCCCTTGATCATAGACACGATTTGATCTACCTTTATTATAATAATTAGCATTTTTATTATATGCATCCCATAAATTTTCTGTTACAATTTTGTATAATGTGTTTAATTCCTTCATTTTATCTTTATACATATCTCTATATTTATCTAAATCTTCCTTTGATTCTATTTCATCATTTACTATTTCACCATGAATTTCACCATTTAGTACAATCTCCCTACCTCTTGCTAATACATTAGGTGTGTATCCTGTTGCTAAATTGACTGTATTATTTATTATGCTTTGTACTGAATCTAAAAAAGTATCCCATTTTCTTTGTTCATTTTCAACAAAAATAGCTAATGTGTATCCTATTGTTCTATTATATGTCTCTACATTATTGCACATGGGAGTATATAAAGTTGTATAAAATATTTTCTGTACTCCATATGAGTACATAAAATCTTTAAATGCATTAGACTTTAAATTCTTTCCATTATCTGTTATTATCGTTTGCGGTACTCCTTCTGTTAAAAATATTTTATTTTCTATTAATTTTACTATTTCTTCTGTAGTTGCTCTTCTTAAAGGAAATAACCAACAATATTTGGTAAAAACATCTATTATTGATAATATATGTATATAGCCCGTACTTGATTTTGGTAATGGTCCTATCAAATCAATACTCAGCATTTTTAACGGTCTATCCACTCTTTTTCTATTTTCCATTTTTCCTGCTGGAGGTAAATTATTCGGCTTATACATTTTACATTTTTGACATTTATTTATAAAACTTTTTATATCTGCATACATATTTTTCCAATAGTAACATCTTGATATGTATTTATAAGTTTTAAAAATACCTACATGTCCATTATCATGATGATTATTTATTATAGTTAATCTATTGTCTATAATAGGTATCTCTTTCCAATTATATTCCTCTGTGAAAGGATTATCATCATTTATTAGTTTAAATAATTTATTATCTACCATTTTGAATTTTTTGTATTTGTGTGGTGTTTTTGTACATCCTTCTGCGATATTATTATACCAAGGATCTGCAATATTTGAATTTATTACTTCCATTTCTTTAGTACCAGGAATCCTAGATAATACATCTGGCACTGTATGTTCTTTCCCTTTTCTATGCTCAATCTCAAATTCATACTGTGAAAGTCTCATGGCCCATCTTGCTAATCTACCTGTTGGATTTGATATTTTATTCAAGAATTTTAATGCCATATGATCAGTTATTACCTTGAATTTCATCCCATCTAGATAAGATCGAAAATGTTCAATTGACTCTACAATGGCAAGAAGCTCACGTTCTGATGTCGAATAGTTTTGTTCTCTAACTGTCAAACTTCTTGAAAAATATGCTATTGGCTTTTCGGACCCATTGATATTTTGGTTTAATACTGAAGCTACTTGATTTTTACTGGCATCAGTGTGTAAAAAAAAATCTTTTGTGAAATCCGGACATATTAATACAGGGGCTGTGCTTAAGGCTAATTTTAAATTATTAAATGCATCCTCAGATTCTTTTGACCAATTAAAATTGTTCTGACCTTTTTTACCTCTCAATAATTTATTTAGTGGATATGATATCTCACTGCAGTTTCGTATAACTTTTCTATAAAATCCTACCAAACCTAAAAACATTCGTAGTTGTTTTACATTTTTCGGTGAAGGATATTCCTCTATAATCTTGACTTTATTTGAATCTGGCCTTAATCCATTTTCATCAATAATGTATCCCAAATATTTTAAACTATCTTTGCAAAATTCACATTTTGAAAATTTTACCGTTAACCCTGCTTCTTGTAATATATTTTTAACTTGTTTTAATAAATTTAAATGTGAATTGAAATCTTCGTTAATAATAATTAAGTCATCGATATAACAAAATATGTTAGTATCAAATTTAGGTCCAAATAATTTGTCTAATAAACGCTGTGTTTCAGAACTTGAATTTTTTAAACCGAACGGCATTTTTGTGAATTGAAACAACCCTCTATTTGGTACGACGAAGGCAGTTTTTTCTTTGGACGATTCTTCTAGTGGAATTTGCCAAAACGCCTTGCTTAAATCTATTGAAGAGATATATTTGGCATTTCGTAAATTTGCTAAAACTTGATTTAAATTTGGAATGGGATAATTATCTCGTTTTGTTACTTCATTGAGTCTTCTAGAGTCCAAACAAAATCTAGGCGTTCCATCCTTTTTAATTACAATCACAACAGGACTGGACCACGAAGATTTGGATTGTTCAACTATACCTTCTTTTAACATTTTATCTAACTCTGTGTTAACCTGTCTCTGTCTTGCTGGACTGAGTGGATAATACTTTTGTTTTATTGGAGGACCTTCTGTCTGAATTCTGTGTTCAATGAGGTTTGTGCATCCTAAGCCTATTTTTTCATAAGAGATGTCCTTGAAATCATTTTCTATTGTTTTTAATTGCTGTAATTGGTTATCTGTTAATTTAGTTCTATTTGTAATTTTACCTAATTCACTAATATTTTTGCTATTTGAATATGTAATTTTACTTATTAAACTCGGTTCTAATTCAAATTTTATCCAAAAATCTATTCCAAAAATTAAGTCTTGTTGTAAACCTTGTAAAACATAAAAATCTACATGTTTTATTTGATTGTCACATTTTACCTCTAAATTTATTTTACCAAGTATTTTTATATTTTTACCATTTGCTAACGAGATATTATCATGGGTTTTTATAATTTTGTAATTTCTTTGTAAAAAATAATCAAATGTTTTTTCATTGATTGCAGAAATAGATGCACCTGAATCTAGTAAACCTGTAAAATTTTTGTTCTCAATATTTACTGTTAAAAATGGTCTTTTATCAAATTGTTTAGCAAAAATGAGTGGTGCAATTTGATAATTTTTATTAAAAATTTGAATGAAATTAAGCCAGCTCTTCATTTCTGATTTTTGTGTTTGTACTGAAGGCCGACTATCTACAAGTTTTTTTGAATTACTTTTGTATGTCGTATTTGTTCTGTTTTGTATATTTATATTTCTGTTCATTTTTGTTTTGTCTGTATAATCACTTTTTTTATTTTTAACAAAACAATCTTTTTGTACATGTCCTGTACGCTTACATGAGTAACAGATTACTGTGTGTTTTTTAAAATTTCCATTTTTTATAAAACAATTTCTTTCCACATGTCCTCTTTTATTACAAAAGTAGCATACTATATTATTTGTGAAACTTCTACATTTATTCTGTATGTAATCTAATTTTCTATTTTTAGTCCAACAATGTATTTCATCATGTCCTAATTTATTACAAAAATTGCATTTTTGCATTACATTTTTCTCTTTTATGTCATTCATTACATTTAAATTCTTACATTCATTAAATTTTATAAATGATTCAAACTTGCTACATATTGTAGATAATTCCTCTGTATTTTTAATTTCAGATGTTGTCAGTAAAGTTGCATATTTTTCTGACAATCCATGAATTATTATGTCCATAAGTTCTTTATCATGCATTCTTTTATTTAATAAATTATTTTTTGATTTTACCTTTAAAATATAAACAGATGCATTATCATGACCTTGTACCATATTTAAAATTTCTAACTTAAGATTCCTTTGAAAGTCATATTTTTCAAATTGTTGTAAGAATTTGGTTTTAAAAATTTTCCAATCAAATTCACAATTAATTGCTCTGTACCACGTTAACGGAAAATCTGTTAAAAATATAGGCATACACTCTACCAAATAATCTAATTTTAATTTGTAGACTTTGGCTAATTCTTCTAACCTTATTATAAATTCATTTGGTTCACTTTCACCATTAAAAGATATTTTTAATTTGAGAGGATCAAAATTTATGGACTCCATTGTGTTACTTTCTAAATCCTTTTTATTATTTATTTTTTTAGATTTCGTCATTTGCTGTATATTTTCAATTTATGCAATTAAAAAAAATCATTTCATTCAAAAAATTTTTTTCATACAAATGAAATATAACACCATCTATATATATTTATCTAAACTGATTTGAAACAAACTGGTTCATATCCATTCTTCATTCTCCCGCGACGTTCGATTTTTAAATGTTCATTTCTTCCGAACGTAGGTAGGTAATTTGAATTCTCTTGCCTTCAATATTTTCAAAACCGCCTTTTAAAACTTGCAATTTCTTGTTTTAAATTGTATAAGTTGATGCCTTCAATAGCTTTTAAACGTGTTGATGCTTTCACAACCATAAATCTGTTCAATTTTAATTATTTCATATATTGTATTGTTTTCAATGTCATTTATTGGAATCGAATGTCATTTGTTTTTGTTTGAGAAAATTTTCTTCAGGAATTTCATTTACAGATTTTTCTTTTACGTTGGGCGCCAAAATGTGAGGGTTTTTCTTCTGTCCTGCTGATTGACACAATTAATAATTAACAGCCACTTTAATATGTTTACTTTTATTTCTTTCACAATGTATACACAATTAACCACAGCACAATAATATTCTTTATTCTTAATTACACATGCTTGTGGCTATCCCGCCAGGCAAGCTTCTCCTTTTCTGCCTTCCTTTGTTTTCCTTTTCATTCAAATTCAAATCTCATGTTCCATTTTACCTAACAAACAAATCCATCTCGTTACATTATATTGAATTATTTCTGAAACGTTTAGTTCTTCACATGACTGTACAATTGCATGTAAGGAAGAAATTTCTGAAAAAAAAGTTCAAGGCGACCACAGCTGCACTTGCATAATAATATGCTTTGTTTGATATTAAGGCTGATGCCTCTATACTTGATAAGACACACAAGACAAAGGAAGAAAACTTTGTAAGGAAAGTCATACATTGATGGAACAGGTTTTTTTTTTTATGAAATATCAGCTTTGTACAGGAATGTATTAAAGAAACATTAAATATTCCTGAAAAAAAGGTTAATCCTAGTACCTAAGATGGGCTCAGTGAAACATTTTTCAGATGAAATATTTCTCAACGTACCCTGATCGCAATCAATTGTGATGGACCAAATATGAACACCGGAAATAATGTTGAAATCATCAAACTGCTTAAAAAAGACATAAAGACCACTGCAATGGATAATTTGTAAACAACAACATATGAATAACCTATCATTGAGTCATTTGTTTCTTTATATGGATGGGTGTACTTCCGGACCTAAGTCTTACATTGGACCACTAAGAAAAGCCCCCGAAACTCGCGAGAAATAGCCTATTAAAATCATTCAACGAATTGAAGTACAAACGTGTACAAAAAATACAAAAATTGAGAACAGACCAACAGTATTTGCACGACATTATCTCAGCAGTACAATAAAGGATTTTCCTAAAGATCTGACGAATAGATCTCCAGGCCAGATTTTACATATCCTTTGGCTTACACAAGCCATCCAAATACTACGTCTGTATGTAGCAACGAATCACCGTCGGAAACTTTGACAACTCTAGCTGCTTTTGTGATAAAAGTGTATCCTCCATCATAGGTTCTTATAAAAAGAATTGTTCATGTAAAGATGACTCATATCATATTTGTTTCATCATTTTGGCCTCGAAATATTTGCTAGATATCAAAAAAGTAAGCGATTCAGTCTTTGGAAAAAATAACTCTTTTAAGGATTCTTAAAGTATATTATTAGCGATGATTATCGGCAAAAACTAACTCATAAAATAATTCACAACATGACGCAGCTTAAAGGCATGCAAAATATCAAATCTCTTACACAATGACTTTTTAAGAGGCAAATATATTTCAATGCTGCAACTTAAGTTGATCTAATAAGATGTCAGGAAAATATTAGTGAGCCTCTTATAGAAAAAAAATATCCGATGAGAAAGTTCAATCCATTATCCAATCTAGTGGTGACGATGACCTACATTTTTTACAAATCCACTGTAGTGTAGCAATAAATTTCCGAATAAATAGTTTCTCCCATTCCTTTCAAATAACTCATTTGCTTTTGACTGAAGTGCTTACGAGGACTCCAATCAAATTTAAATTTTGAATTGTAAATCTGAATATCAAGATTTTTTTTTTTTTTTAACCTTATATTGCCTACCCATAAGACTCATGTGCCCGTATGAGATGCACGCCCCTGCTCCCATGTTATACTTAGGCAGTTGAAAGAGCAGTGAAAATAACAAGAAAAGCTGCTTTGGGCTAATGTACCAAAAATTTAGATTTGTAGCTGTAAAAGCCTAATTAGAACGAAGGAGCATAATGCCGAAAATTAAAAGAAAAAGCTTTTTTCAAGCAAAATGTGTTTTTTAAGTATAAAACCTGTACTTTTTTCTTCTTGTATTGTTTTGAAATGTATAAACGAATGCTTGTAGTACTTTTATTTTTATTTTTTACACCTCGACTAACTTTATTCAGCTCAATATTGAGCTGGAGCTATGTTACATATTTTCGACAAAAACATAAACTTTGAAGTCAGTGTGCGGGAAGAAGGAATTTTTTGAACAATTTGATTTTTTTTTCTATATTTTTTATTTCATAAAGGGCACAAAAAAATTGAAAAAAAAACTCATACAGGATCACTCCACTCTATTATACCTACATGTCTGCTATTGGAAATGCGTTTAATATGAATCTTAAATGATATCCTATATCTTGGCAGCTTAGATAAAAATTAGATCAGAGGTCACACAAGGAGTACTTCACTATTGTAAATTAATCTAATTTATTTAAAAAAAACATTAGAAATAAGTCATTACAACTTTTGCTTTATATTTATATTATAGTTATTTCTTGTAATGCTTGTACCTGATTTTTCTCATGTTCTAACGTGTCTTTGTTGGCTGCATGTTCCAGTGCCGCCACTGACTGGGGCCTGCACCAGCTGACCTCGCTGATGGACCGGCAGGAGACGCGCGGCAGCTTCCTGCGCGGCCTCGCCAGCTACGGCGAGCACGCCCTGCACCACCTGTTCCCCACGCTGGACTACGCGCTGCTGGACCTGCTGCACCCCGTGGTGAGCAGGACCTGCCAGGAGGTCGGCGTGGAGATCAGGATGACCTCCCAGCTGGACCTCACGCTGGGCAACTACAGGCAGCTGCTGAGGACGGAGACCAAGGACTTCCAGCTGCTCGAGGAGAAGCGCCAAGCTGGCTGCGCTCAAAAATATAAATCTATCGTGGAATAAGCTGCATATATTGTCTTATTTCGCCTATCTGTACCAACTTGTAGGTTCATGTATATATACATATATTGTTATCCCCTAAAATTATATAATTCAACGGCCTCCCCATACAAAATAAATGTGCGTTAATGGCATTCAAACTGAAGAACTCCTGAACAGATGCACGTCATATTCACAACAAATATTGTTCAGAACTTGGGATGTGCATCCTCATAATTAAAAGATTTTTAATTGTTGTTTTTTAAATAAATAAACATGATCGATCACAACACCTTTTTATGTAAAACCTATGCCAGAAACAAAACTCATTTTGACATTCGAATTTCAAATAAATTGCCAACACTTCAACATAGGCTTCAAAGTTGTCATACAAGTCGATTCTTTTTCTGTTGAATTCCGTTGAGTACCTACCTATATTCTTTATTTATTTCAAAATTATACTTCAACTAGTTATTACATGAATTTTTTAGAAATAATTACGATCGATTAGGTCAACTTTTTATATGGAACCATACTTTTTTCGGCATTTAATCTTTTTAATATTACAATATATAATCCAAGTTGCATAGATGCATTAACATTTATAATTCATATTCAATGCACGCCCCTATGGAGACACGAGTTAGTTCGAGCTTATCAATGCTGTATGTGTAATAACAAATAAAAATTTTAGCCTCTCATAACCATAAGCCCTGCAACTTTTGCCGACCTTTACAGAAACAGGGGGAACATTTGTTAAGTGAACCCATTTATGCAATATGGGTGGTAAGCCTCATACTAACCCTTACGTCAAGGAATTTGAGTTTGAAAAATCCTTAAACAACGGTTATCTTAATTTATAATCTAAAGTTGCACAAAAGAGTTTTAATGATTCAAATATAATGCACACCCACAAGCTGGCAAATGTCATTTCACGCTAACATATAATTGTGGCACTTGATGTTTTTAATATTAGAATATATAATCTAAATTGCATAGATACAATAACTTTTATAATTCATATTCAATGCATGCCCTCAAGCAGACATAAGTGTGTTTGCGCTTACAAATGCTGCATGTTAAATTACAAATAAATATTTCAGCCTCTCATGACCATAAGCCATGCAACTTTTGCCGACCTATTCAGAAACAGGGGGAACATTTATAAAGTGAACCCATTTATGCGATAAGGGTGGTAAGCCTCCTACTAACCCTTAAGTCAAAGAATTTGAGCTTCAAAAATCCTTAAACAACGGTTATCTTAATTTATAATCTAAAGTTGCACAAAAGAGATTTGATGATTCAAATATAATGCACACCCACAAGCTGGCAAATGTCATTTCACGCTAACATATAATTGTGGCACTTGATGTTTTTAATATTAGAATATATAATCTAAGTTGCACAGATACAATAACTTTTATAATTCATATATTCAATGCATGCTCCCATGGAGACACGAGTGAGTTCCCGCTTAGAAATGCTGCATGTGAACTTACAAATTATTTTTAAGGCCTCTAATGCACATAATGCATGTAGCGACGACCAAGCTCGTACACCTCTGTGGCACTACAACAAGTGTCATAGACCCCTAGAGTCTTTAGAATCTAGGGAGTCTCCCGCACAGGATTTCTTAAAAAAAAAAAAATAATAAGCTCTGCAACTTTTGGCAACCTTTTCAGAAACAGGGGAACATTTGTAAGTGAGCCATTTTTTACGATATGAATGTTCAGGCTCATACTTACTGTCATGTTATTTTAAAATAACATATAAAAAACAATCTCCAAGTGTACAGTGTGTTTTGTGGGCCGAACGGAGCCGAACGGTCACGGAAGCGGCCGAACTGCGCCGTGTGATCTGATCGGGCCGTCGGTCATCAGTTCCCGGAAAGATGTGAAGAGAGTCAGACGTCAGCGACCAAGCACCAAGCGGTGCAAGAGGGGGCATTACAATGGAGCTCCCTCCTCCCCATCTACTTGGATTTCCTACCAGCAAGGCACCCGCCTTATGGACCAGAGGCATAGGAGACATAAAGCATAGGAGTGCCCACCCAGGGGCTCCAACGTCCGCCTCGTGAGCCGCCGCTAGCCTGGGGCGCTGCCCCAGGCCATTCAGTTCAGAACTCCAGCCAACAGAGTAGGGGGTGTTTTAGTGACAAGTTCAGGTCTTGCCATTCCCGTATTTCCCTTTTTCCTCCCATATTACTAAAGTAAATAAACCCTTTTTTGTTCATGTTAAACTTCTCTTTTAATATAAAACCCTTCCCAGGATACAAGTAAGCAACCCAAAGAAAGAACCCCACGCCCTGAGAGTGATGCTGATGATAGCTAGCCGGAGTAAGTATCCTGTAGGTACATCCTGGAGGTACCTTTCAATCATAACATAACATTACCTATAAGTTAAGGAATTTGAGTTTGAAAAATCCTTCAGCAACATTCATCTTAATGTATTATCAAAAGTTGCAAAAAAAATCTTTATTGATTCAAATGCAATGCATACCCACAAGCTGGCAAATGTCATTTCACGCTAACATATAATTGTGGCATTTGATGTATTTTATATTACATAGAATATAAATCTAAGTTGCATATATCCATTAACATTTATAATTCATATTCAATGCATGCCCCCATGGAAATAAGAGTGAGTTCACACTTACAAATGCTGAATATGTAATTACAAATAAATATTTTAGCCTCTCATGACCATAAGTCCTGCAACTTTTGCCGACCTTTTTAGAAACAGAGAAACATTCGTTTAGTGAAAAAAAAATTACGGTATGGGAGGTCAGCCTCATACCTCATGCACATGCACACAATATACTTAGAACATGAAAGAACTAAATTACCCTTTTACCGTCATTTTTTTTCAAATTACTTCTTAAAGCATTTAATTACAATGAAGGAGGTGTGAGGAAAAATTATTGCGAAACCAGACTTAAACTGCCCGAAGGGCCTAGCAGACAACCGTGCGCAGCACGGTCGGTCTGCTAGTATTGTTATGTTTTTACTGGGCTCTCTTTTAATTAAACTGCAATTATTTACAAGATAAAAAGAAAAACAGCTTTGTTTTCGATTACTATGAGTACATTTTAATTCCACAACCGGTTTCGCAAACATACGTTCGCATCATCAGGTGGTTAAATTAATACTAAATGTTTATTGATTGTAGAGGCATTAACTAACTTTGTAATCGTTCATCATTAAGGATAAAAGAAAAACAGCTTTGTTTTATCAATGTACTCACGTGAGTACTCACGTAATCGAAAACAAAGCTGTTTTTCGTAAAAACAGAATCAATCTAAGAGGATGTCATTGTGTGAGGGTTATTAACAAAATCACCTTATTTATAGAGGGCTGTGTAGTCTTTTTCCAATAAATAACGTATGTGGTTGCTGTATATAACGTTTTTTATTAGTCGTTAATAAATAAAAGAAGAGCTTGTATAAAAAAGGTTATGACTCTGGATGAAATGAAAGCAGTATGCAAGGACAGGAAGAAGTGGCGGCTGATTTGCAATGCTGATTTGTAATGTTAGTTTATTAGTTTGCTACATTTTTTGCATAATAATTTATTTTTAAGGTTTTGTTGTTGTTGTTTTTTTATACTTAAATGTTACTTATTACTCGTATTCCTTGACTTATAGGTTGGTATGAGGCTGACCACCCATACTGTAAAAAATGGTTCACTTTTTTTTTTTTTTTTTTTTTTTTTTATTTTTTATTGTTTAAACAAGAATACAACAGCATTGAATATAATTTTGTATATATATAAGATATTTTTTACAATTCATGTCGCCTATTACTGTATTCTACAAATTAATATTTTAAATTACAAATCATGCCAGGTAAATAAATAAAAAGTAAAGAAAAACAAAAAGAAGCAGCATCCAAAACCAAAAAAAAAGAAATACACAAATCAAAACAGAATAAAAATAAAAATAAAAAATAAAAAAAAAGAAATCTCGTCCTCATGATGGGATAAGGAAAGAAAGGTCAGGAGAAAGGGAAGGGAGTAGAAAAACAATGCGCACACCAAACACGTCAATGATGATTAATAAGTAATAAAAATAAAATAGGAATTGAGAATGATTAAAGAAATTAGAAATGAGATTCAAAAATGAAATTCAAATCCTGCAAGATTCAAAATCCTCTTTTTCAATGACTGTGCAGACAGAAAGAAAATGTCCAACTTAGGATCAGTCCTTTGGACACTATTTACTGCAACGCAGGCTCTACTTATAAAAGAATTTTGCTTATAATTTGTCCTGGCTGCACCCACATAAAATAAGGATTTGTCTCGATGAGTTCTGATTGGACAATGAAATGGAAGGAGGCTTGTGAGAGGTGCACTATCGATTTTGTTATTAACTATCTTATATATGAAGCTGATGTCAAGCATATTTCTCCTTGCCTCCAAAGATCGTATACCATAATGCTCCAATGCTTGGGAATAACTATTGAAATGTTGTCTATTGCGAAAGTTCAGTTGCTTGATAAGTTTTTTTTGGACCATTTCAATAGCATTAATATGGACAACATAATTGGGGTTCCAAACAGTCGAACAAAACTCAAGTACACTTCTAATATATGAATTGAACAAGAAGGGCAATACTTGGGGATTCCTGAAAAGTTTAGTATTCCTAACAATAAAATATAACGTCTTCATCGCTCTTTCAGTAATATGCTCATAATGGTTGATAAAACTCAGTCTCTCGTCCAACAATACACCCAAATCATTGACCACTGATTTTCTTCTGAGGCCATCAACACCAAAACTGTAGTCAAAAAGAATTTTACTACGATTTCTAGTGTAAGTAATGACATTACATTTGTCAATATTAAGATATAACTGGTTGGCATTAGAGTAAGAAAGAATCGAGTTAAGATCAGACTGCAATTCTATACAATCCTCGATGGTATTAATTTGTTTAAATATTTTAGCATCGTCGGCAAACAACAGAATATTAGAGTACTTTATTGAGTGAATAATATCATTAATGTAAACAGTAAATAAAAGAGGCCCCAGGTGGGATCCCTGAGGTACACCAGAGTAAATACATCTATATGCTGACTCATAGCCGTGAAGTGCCACTGCTTGGGATCTATTTTTAAGATAGGATACAAACCACCACTTTGCCAATGTCACCCCTGTTTCAGGGAATGTCGGCAAGAGTTGCAGGGCTTATGTTCATTTGAGGTTTGGATTTTATTTGTAGGTACACAATCAGCATTTGTAAGCGCGAACTACTCGTGTTTGTTTGTGGGCATACATCTGAGAGCTTTGAATGAATATATCCTTGCAACTTAGATTATAGATTATAGTTAACATATTATGCACATTTTTATAGAATACACAGTTAATTATAATGAATATAGTACTAATAATGGATTCACCTGTAAATAACGAAACTACAATAAAGTTATCTTTTGGAATTTTAGTCATAAATCTTTATATTAAAAATTAAAATTAAATTTGATTCGAGTTGCGACAATCTACAACCTCGGCAAATTCGTTCAATGGACGCTGACTTCCGCCAATGGCGACCCGGGGCATACCGTGGACCAATCCAATTGGTTGGCCCAGGGATTGCGCGGCAAATTCAAATAAACAACAAATATCTAATCTAATCTAAATCTAAATCTAAGCTGCAAAGATATGTATCATTTGAGATTCATATTAAATGCATTCCCACAAGCAGACATGCATAATTTCGCGCTTACACATGCCGCATGTGGACCTACAATATAAAAAACCCAAATCTCAAATGAACATAAGCCCTGCAACTCTTGCCGACCTTCCCTGAAGCAGGGGTGACATTGGCAAAGAGAACCATTTTTTACAGTACGGGTGGTCAGCCGCATACCAACCTATCAGCCAAGGAATATATTTATCAATAACATAATATATGTAAGTACCCAATCCATCCCCTCTGTTGACCATATTCCCAAGGAAGCAATTCCTAAGAAACAATCCAGATGACGCAAATTTCACACATGGCCGTCCTGCACCCCCTCCCTCCCTCATACCCTCTTACAATGACACCCTCTAAGATTGATTCCGTTTCTAAGCCATTTAGTATTAACTTAACCACCTGACTATGCGAACGGATGTTTGCGAAACCGGTTGTGGAATGAAAATATACTCATAGTAATCGAAAACAACGTTATTTTTCTTTTTATCCTTTAAGATGATTACAAAGTTAATGCCTCTACAATCAATAAAATTGCAGTTATTTATTTTAACAGAATTCATTTTCACAATTTAGTTCACAATTTGCAACAATGGATTTATATTGTAAGTCCGGTCGATAGCTCAGGTGGTAGAGTGCTTGCATTCCACGCCGAAAGCTCGGGTTCGAATCCCACCGAGGGTGTCAGAAATGATTTCCCGTTTCGGTGTTCATTTCAAACCCCAAAATAAAATACCGGCAAGGTTTACTCAGCCTTCACAAGAAATGAGTACCAGCCCCCTCGGGAGCTGGGAAACCCCCCACTTCACTGAAGTGGTTGGCGTAAGGCCGGCCCCCTTACCTGTAAAAATAAATAGGTTCAACTCGCCACATGCGACCCCTTCGGGGATAACGCGGCAAGAAGTTACACTATATGTGTAGCTTAGTTGCGTTGCGTTGCGTCTGGTTTTGGAACTTCACGGCTGAATGTTTAATCGACACTCACTAGCTGCTGCCCTATTGCAGTCCTCTTATATAGGTGCAACAGAGATCTTTCCTGCATATTCCAGATAATTCTTCGATCTCTTGCTCACACCAAAACGTCATTCTACGCACTACCAGCATCATGGACTTCTCCCAGATGATTCTACCCACACCACCGTACATGTATAGGTGCGCGTAGGTACTTTTATAACGTGGTTCTTAACACTATCATCATCCTACTAGTGCCAGACTATTCTATTTATGCATGTACAGTCGCACGTACTCCAAGTTCAACACTTTATATAAATTTTCAAAAGATTTTTGTGAAACACTGTGGAAATTCATTTTTACAGATTGATTATTTTTTTAAATTAAAAAATAAAAGAAATCAGAACTCGGTTTTATTCCACTTTTATTGATTTTTGACTAAACGTTACAAATATTTTCACTTTATATGCTGTGTTATGTTATTTTAAAATAACATATAAAAAAACAATCTCCAAGTGTACAGTGTGTTTTGTGGGCCGAATGGAGCCGAACGGTCACGGAAGCGGCCGAACTGCGCCGCGTGATCTGATCGGGCCGTCGGTCAGCAGTTCCCGGCAAGATGTCAACGGATTAAGACGTCAGCGACCAAGCACCAAGCGGTGCAAGAGGGGGCATAACAATGGAGCTCCCTCCTCCCCATCTACTTGGATTTCCTGCCAGCAAGGCACCCGCCTTGTGAACCAGAGGCATAGGAGACATAGTGCATAAGAGCGCCCACCCAGGGGCTCCAACGTGTGGAGGCGTCCGCCTCGTGAACCGCCGCTAGCCTGGGGCGCTGCCCCAGGCCTTCCGTGCGGAGCTCCAGCCAACAGAGTAGGGAGTGCTTAGTAAAAAGATGTAAGTCTGGCCATTCCCTTATTTCCCCTTTTTCTCCCATATTAGTAAAGTAAATAAACCCTTATTTGTTCATGTCAAACTTATCTTTTAATTATAAAACCCTTCCCAAGATACAAGTAAGCAATGCCAAAGAAAGAACCCCACGCCCTAAGAGTGATGCTGATGAGAGCTAGCCGGATGTAAGTATCCTGGAGATACTTTTATATCTTAAACATAACACTGGCGCCCAACGTGGGGCTCCAACGTGTGGAGGCGTCCGCCTCGTGAACCGCCGCTAGCCTGGGGCGCTGCCCCAGGCCTTCCGTGCGGAGCTCCAGCCAACAGAGTAGGGAGTGTTTAGTGAAAAGATGTAGGTTTGGCCATTCCCTTATTTCCCCTTTTTCTCCCATATTAGTAAAGTAAATAAACCCTAATTTGTTCATGTTAAACTTATATTTTAATTATAAAACCCTTCCCAAAGAACAAGTAAGCAACCGAAAGAAAGAACCCCACGCCCTGAGAGTGATGCTGATGAGAGCTAGCCGGAAGTAACTATCCTGGAGATACCTTTCAATCGTTACATAACAGTTGGTAGTGTACTCCATTCAACTGATACGGTCTATCAAAGATGTTAAATTGGGAAGAAAACGGAGAGTGAGGAATGATTTTCTTGTTGTTGTCAATTTATGCGGTCAGCCTCTTACCAACATACATATTAGTCAATGAGCAACAATAATAATATGTCTGTAACTAAGTGTATGACATAAATATAACATGAATAACAACAACATAACAGTTACCATGACCAATTAAAATTATACAACCTTTCGCCAACATTACAGAACAACCCACATTTTCGTTCGGTCCTATTTCATTCTATCATGAGTCCAGTCAATAGCTCAGTTGGTAGAGTGTTGCATTTCATGACGTTAGCTCGGGTTTGAATCCCATCGAGAGTGTCAGAAATAACTTTCCATTTCGGTGTTTATTTCAAACCCAAAATAAAATACCGGCAAGGTTTTTACAATACTAAGCCTTGACAAGAAATGAGTACAAGCAACCTCGGGAGCTGAGAAACCCCCCACTTCAACTGAAATGGTTGGCGTTAGGACAAGCCAATAACCGTTTTCATGAAAAAAATATATTTGTTATTAAATTTGGACTCTGACTTTGGTCCATCCCCCATCCATACTATAACTGCATACTGTCTACACTTTCCTTACATTACGAATATGAAGCTGTTAGATGTTAGAAGACGTAGGATCCTATATATTGTATGTACGTTTATATAATACAGCGTAAATGTGGAATGTGGATATTTATGTATGTACATTGTACGTATTTCCATATCCAGTGGGCCGCGACCCCAACAATATAAACTTTGGCCGTATTTGGAAAATGGAAAAAGTTTAAAGCTGTCTGTAGCCGTAGCGGCTCAGCGCAAACAACGCAGGAAAACAGTTTAGACTTAGAGAGCCAACTCGCAAAGTTTTATATTCGGATTGTGGGGATAACAAACATCGATATCGTATCAGGCAAGGGTGCAGTCACGACCGCTGTCGGTAGATCTTACCGTATCTATTTGAGATAAAACGCAATAAAACATGGCAAGCAACTGATCGCTGTCCCATACAAAATGTATCAGCTGCTTACACATTGCAACTAAGCTACACATATAGTGTTACTTCTTGTCGCATATGGCGAGTGGGATCCACAGCCCCCCCGGGAGCTGGGAAACCCCCACTTTAATTGAAAGTGGTTAGTGTGAGGCCGGCCCCCTTACCCTTAAAAATAAATAGGTCCCGAATTGCCACATGCGACCCCTTCGGGGATAACCCAGGCAAATAGTTACACTACTTATATGTGTAGCTTAGTTGCGTTTTAGTTGCGTGTAGGTATCTATTATCAAATTTACAAAGATAAATTAAATTACCATTCAAAATTCTAACATATATCGGACATAAAACTTGACATATATTAATACCAATAATACCTGTACCCTTAGTACGAGTTGCAAAACTTGAGAAAAGTAAAGTTTACGGAAAATATTAAAGCGTGCTTTCTCTCAAAATCTGCCATTTTTGTTTCTTACACTTTGTGGTCTTAGCAAAAGACTTACAGTGATGAAGAAAATCAAGTTCAAACAAAAAAAACGGCAAATTTTGGGGGAAATCACTCTTTAATAATTGCCGTAAACTTTATGGGGCTTCCACACGCTTGCCAACCCATCACAAGTCAAGCGCACAGTGTGTCGTCTAGAACATGCTAGCTGGACAAAATTTTGTCTAAAGGACTAATTTTGTCCAGCTAGCATGTTCTAGATGACACACTGTGAGCTTGGCTACAAGCTAAGTGCACAGTGTGTCGTCTAGAACATGCTAGCTGGACAAAATGAGTCCATTAGACAAAATTTTGTCCAGCTAGCATGTTCTAGACGACACACTGTGCGCTTGACTTGTGATGGGTTGGCAAGCGTGTGGAAGCCCCATTACATTACTCAAGTTTTGCAACACGTACTAAGGGTACTGATGATGGTCAGTATATAACCGAAAACGTTTGTAAATATTAAAAAAAAAAAAAAAAACTTCTTCACAAAACAAACACATGTTTAATTTTATTCATTTATCTCCATTTATATTTTTGGTATTTTTCTACATATTTTTTACTCTTTTTTGGTTGCTATTTTGTTTTTTATTTTTCGGTTTAATTATTTTTTAATTTTTCTTTTTCTCAGTTTCTGTCTTTTTGATTTGTTGTTTGTTACTATTTTCTTTGAATATTGTTTTATTGTTTAACTTTTTGTATAAGTTTATTCATATAAAGATAAAAAATATGTAACTAGTATCCCGCCCTGCATGCGCACAAGCATTCTGCTTTCAGCATGAGGGTGAGCAAAAAAAGAAAAAAAATGTTGTTTAAAATATATGTATATTCAATATTTCATTTGTTCAAATAAAAAAAAAATATTTATAAAATAAAATAAACGGGTGGAAAAAAACCGTGTTTCAATAAAAATCATTTCTTTGTTTTGTATATAAGTACCTATTATTAACAATGAATTTTCACAGTGTTAATACACAAACCATAACAAATAAAACCTAAAAAATATAATTTAGAATTCATATTAAATGCATGCCCACAATACAAAAACGCGTAAGTTCGCGCTAACAAATGCTGAAAGTGTACTTACAAATTTAAATCCAAACCTCGATTTAACGTAAACCCAGCAACTTTCGCCACCAACCTTCCCTGAAACAGGGGTGACATTGGCAAAGTGAACCAATTTTTTTGCAGTGTGGGTGGTCAGCCTCATACCAAACTATAAGTCAAGGAATAAAAATCTCACTGTCGAAAAAATAGCAGATTGACGCCTTTGGTTCAGTACGACTCCTCTGTGAGATCAACACTCAATAGTGGGGTCACACGTCACAAGTGTTACAAAATGAGGTTTGTATAATGTGCAACGTGTTTGAGGTAATATTTATGGACGTATTAATGATATGTGTGAACAATAACGCAATACTTGTTTACCATAGTAAAGTTGGATGATTTATTGATGATTCTGCATTCACGAACAAATGAGGAAAAAACAAATTTCCTGACAAACGGTGTGAGTCATCAAAAATACACAACTTAGCTATTCTTACATGACATATAGGTCGAATCCTTGACTTATAGGTTGGTATGAGGCTGACCACCCATACTGTAAAAAAAATGGTTCACTTTGCCAATGTCAGCCCTGTTTTAGGGATACATCTTTGAAACTTCGATTATTTATAATTATAATATAATTTAAAAATGATGGGTATATTATATTCCTAAGTCGCAATATTGTTATACAGGGTGGCACGCGGCTGATGCAGGGATTTGAATTTTTTTTTTTTTTTTTTTTTTTTTTTTTTTTTTTTTTTTTTTTTTTTTTTTTAATAAAATAGATTTGTGAAGAGGTATGCAATTCACCAACCTATTGAGCCTGGCCAGAAACAGGTATTAATATCATCAATTAATAATTAATTATTTTTTATTTAATGAATTATTAAATAAATAATTACCCAATTACATCCGTTGAACCAGGGTCAAAGTTGTGGTCAAATGACTCAAGCGGGGATCGAACCAACGTTATTCCATTCCAAACACGCTAGAACGATCGGCTCACTTGGCTCCCTCGGCCATAACACCGAAAATGGAATAAATGGCAGACTGTTACGAAACTACGTTTTTTTGAGTTTTTCCTGTTTGATCAACATGTAATTGTATACAATTTTGAACAAATTTTCTAATGTTTGCACATTCACCGAGTGAAAATTCATTTTTAATTTAATAATTAAAAAACTTTTTTATTTAAAAAACACATAGTTTTTTTCTTAACTCATATGTGAAAATAAAAACTATGTGTTTTTTAAATAAAAAAGTTTTTTAATTATTAAATTATAAATTTTGAACAGATTATTATCGGCCAAATGGTTCCCCTCACACTCCAGAAACTGAGTAAGTTTTTTTGTTAAGTTTTCGTGCACTCTTTGAAGTATTGCCACAGGAATTTTGGTGATTTGGGCTCAAACGTATTTTTTGAGGGCTTGCAGGGTCCTGAGTTGATCGTTATAAACTAAGGATTTTAGGGATCCCCACAGGGAAAAGTCACAAGGGACCAAATCAAATCACCTCTAAAAGAGATGAGGCGCCTGCGGAATCTGTCTGGCAATAAGTCCATGGAGACCCTTGCTCTGTGAGCTGTGGCTCCATCTCGTTGAAACCAGACGTCTTTTAGCTCCATAGCTTTAAACTGAGGCAAGAAAAAATCCTGAATCATTGTAAGGTAACGTGTAGAAGTGACCAACCGCTCGATCATTTTCTTCAGATAAGTAAGGGCGGATGATTCCAATTTTTGAAAAACTTGTTGTTCAACGGACCACTCCATTATGGTGACTGGACACCGCGTGGAATATAAACTTCCCCTCCCCTCTTTGGAAGCCCCCCACTTCCCACCCTCTAGAATTGTTAGAAAGGGAGCAATTGCTTTTTCAAATCCACACACTTCCGCGCGCCATCCTATACTTCGAAGTATTTTTTTTCTAGAAATTAATAATCCAAAATCGAGAAATTCAATTTAATATTTTATTATCATGAAGGTTGGTATGCAAATCTTGAATTACTAAAGCTGGTTATAGAGTTAAGCTTTATCCACAATTTATTGTACGTCATGGAATGTTTCATTTTTAATTTATTAAAATTATAAACAATAAAAGTTGTTGAGATATGGTCGAAAATTATACGAAATAAATTGTGTAATGCAAACTTGAAATAAAAAGGCCATAATCTGGCCATAAAGGCCATATCTGCCGGCCATGCGACGTCACTCATAGTAAATTAAAAATGGATTCCCGATAGCTAATAATATACTATTTACTCGAACGCAGATAAATCAGATATTAATTTTAGACAGTATTTCTAATTTTAGCATTTTTACTGCCGAAGTAAGTGCAAAAGACAATAATTCTTGTTGTGAAATTTACTTTTACATTTGAATTTATTCAGATGTACTAGAATATATTATAAGAATTGGTGGGTCTAAAAATGAATTAATTTTATTGTACTGTCGTAAAATTGCATAATCCTTGAATTATTTTTAACAGATGTACCCAATAAAGTATGTCGTTTAAGTTTATTTTGCATTGAAAACACTTTAAAGCAAGATGTTATTGTTTATTTAATTTAATATTTTGAAGATTTCAAATTTACAACTTCCAAATGTATGAAACGTCTGATTCATACGGATTTGTATGGATGAGAGCGTAGATAAGTATACTATAATACTACTGGATGAGAGCGTAGATAAGTATACTATAATACTACTGGATGAGAGCGTAGATAAGTATACTATAATACTACTGGATGAGAGCGTAGATAAGTATACTATAATACTACTGGATGAGAGCGTAGATAAGTATACTATAATACTACTGGATGAGAGACCAGCGCCACGGCAGACAGAATATGACAACATTTGAGTTCCCGGTTTTAAAAAATTTCAGACCTCATTAAAAATGGATTCTCAAAAATCATATTTAATTTAGGGTCTATTGCACCAAGCTCCAATCAGGCAAAAATAAAAATTAAGTGTCATTTCTCCGATCAAATAAAAAAAATGGTTGCATATACGTAGAAAAGCTGATGTTCATTATCCTTCCTGTTCAAATTCCATCATATTATTACTCACTTCTGACAAATTTTCGATCGAGGTCCTTACCAGAATTAAGCAACCAAATTTGATGTGTCAATCAAATGTTGATTGGAGATTGGTGCAACAGGTACTTTACAGCACCGTCAGCCCATACCTTTAGCAGAAATGCTAAATCCAGTACGGTGCACTTTACTGTCGTTTTAAACTACCTACATAATACTGTATAGAATTTATGATGCTCTGTACTGTCTTCAGCCCGGCCACATGTATCTATAATCTATAATCTATAATCTAAGTTGCAAGGATATATTCATTCAAAGCTCTCAGATGTATGCCCACAAACAAACACGTGTAGTTCGCGCTTACAAATGCTGATTATGTACTTACAAATAAAATCCAAACCTCAAATGAACATAAGCCCTGCAACTCTTGCCGACATTCCCTGAAACAGGGGTGACATTGGCAAAGTGAACCATTTTTTACAGTATGGGTGGTCAGCCTCATACCAACCTATAAGTCAAGGAATACGAGTAAAAAATAACATTTAAGTATAAGAAAACAACAAAACCTTAAAAATAAATCTATACAAAAAAAGTAAAAAAAAAAGAAATGTCTTATGCAAAAAATGTAGCAAGCCAATAAACCAACATTAAAAATCAGCATTGCAGATTAGCCGCCACTTCTTCCTGTCCTTGCATACTTCTTTCATTTCATCCAGAGTCATAACCTTTTTCATACAAGTCCTCCTTTTATTATGACTCTGGATATCCCATTCATTCGCTATTTCAGAGATTTGATCCTTCCATACTTTTCTCGGTCTTCCTCTACCACGACATCCATCTATTCTAGCAACATACACTTTCTTCGTCAATCTTTTATCACTCATTCTCTCCAAATGCCCGAACCATCTTAACATACTTCTTTTAATCTTCACTTTCACACTTTCCCTTACACCACATTCTTCTCTTACAAAATCATTCCTCACCCTGTCACTTCGTTTTTTCCCAATCATACTTCTTAGATAGTCCATTTCTACTGTATGGACTTTACTAATTTCCCTTTCACTCACCGTCCAGGCTTCACTTCCATACATCAAGGTTGGCACTAGTATACCACCGTGCACCGCCAATCTAACATTTTTTGAGAGATTTTGGTTCCTGGCGATGCAAGCGGTCGCACCCAGTACACACCTGCCTTTCATTATTCTTCTTTCAAATTCACCGGTCATTCTTCCATCTTTTTCAAACTTACTTCCCAGGTATACAAACTCATTTACGACATCAACATTCATTCCATTAATTTTAAATTCATAATTCATATTTTCATCATCTCTTTCAAAAATCAATACTTTCGTCTTACTTGCATTCAACTTCAAATGGTTACCTAACAAAGCTTCATTCAATCTAGAGAGCATTGTTTGCAATTCTACTGCAGAATCAGATACAAGAACTGCATCATCTGCATACAGTAGAACACTCACTTTGCTCTCTCCTATCATCAATCCACAATCATTAAGTCTAGCATCCCTGACACACTTGTCCATAACTATGTTAAATAGCCATGGACTCATCACACATCCTTGCCTCACACCCTTATACACTTCAAACCACTCACTATACTCACCATCAATACGGACACATGCCTTACTATTTTCATAGTTTGCATGCACCGCACCTAGGAGAGCCCCATTCACTCCGTATGCTTTCAAAACATCCCATAACATACCTCTGTCTACTGAGTCAAAAGCCTTTTCCAGATCTACAAAGGCCGTGAACAGCTTCCGCCTCATCGACAATTGTTTTTCAACAAGTTGTCGTAGAGTAAAAATCTGATCAACACAGCCTCTACCGGCCATAAAGCCTGACTGTATATCGGAAATCCTTTCACTAGTAGTCAGAATCACATTTTTTATAATCACCTTACAGAAGACTTTTCCTGGTATACTGAGTAGACTGATTGGTCTGAAGTTCTGACAGTCTTTTTTGTCCCCTTTACCTTTGTAAATGGGAACAATGACTGCCTTCCTCCAATCCATCGGTACTACTCCTGCATTCACACAAAGCTTACATAATTCGTACATCCAATCTATCACACATTCACCTCCTGCTTTCAACATTTCACCATTTATACCATCAAACCCAGCAGACTTCCCATTCTTCAGACGTGAAATAGACACTTTCATTTCTTCTTTCAAAATATTCAATTCATTCTCTTCATCTATCTGTTCATAAATTCTTCTTTCACCCTGATCAAAAATTTCTTGAAAATAGTTCTTCCATCTCTTGCATACTTCTTCATTCTCCCATACCATCTCACCGGCAGCACTTTTGACTCCTGGAGTGGTCAATGCAGAAGATTTATTTTTATCCGCATTGATCCACCTCCAAAATTCCTTCTTACTGTCGGTGAAACTTCTGTTAATCCTTTCATCAATCTTTCTTTGTTCATTCATCTTGCTTTCATAAATTATAGTCTTCGCCATTCTCTTAGCTGTCTTATATTCGTCTTCTAGCTTTCTATCATTTCTATCATTCAGCCAATTTTCATAACACTTTTTCTTAACTTTCACAGCTTCTTTCACTCTATCATTCCACCAGGCATCTCCTTTCAATCTTCCACCTTTCGTTACCCCACATGCTTTTTTAGCGCATTCAGTCATTCCTTCTTTCAGATCTTTCCACATACTTTCAATATCTTTTCCACACACACTCTTCTCAAGTTCACTCACACTTACAATTTTGTGGAGCTCTGATACATACTTCTCTTTCACATTTTCTTCATTCAGCCTTTCTACTTTTATTCTAGGCAATCTTACTTGCCTCTTGCGTTTCTTCTTTCTTACTTCACCAATCATTATTTTAGCACATAAGAAATAGTGGTCACTGCCTATTTCAGGCCCCCGGTAGACACGGCTATCTCTTACGGCTCCTCTCAATCTTTCATCCACACAGATGTAGTCAATGATTGTGCGACTTCCCACAATCTGCCTCGTGTACAGATGCACATCCTTAAACCAAGTATTCGATACAAAAAGACTGTGCTCCGCACACAAAGCAATCAGATGTCGCCCATTATCATTGACTACACCTCTCCCACCAGGACCAATTATTTTCAAACATTCATCTCTCTGTGCACCTATCCATCCATTCATATCACCTAAAATTACAATGTTTTCATTATTCTTCCTTTCATGCACAACCGCATTCAATTCATTCCAAAAACTCATTCTCACCTCCATACACTCTGAATCAACAGGAGCATAACAGGCAACCAAGAAAAGTCTCAAACTGTTAATTTTGAATTTAACAACCAAAATCCTGGGAGAAATTCTTCGATAACCTGTTATACATCCTTTTACACACTCACTCACAATCACACCTACACCTTGCCTTTCATTCCCATCTTCCACACCTGACCAAATATACAATTCACCGTTCACTAATACTTTCTCACCATTCCCTTTCATTTTTGTTTCAGTCACACCCATTACTTTTATTCGTTTCTCTTTCATTACATTCATAATTTCTTTCTCCTTGCAATCATTCATCTTCCTTACATTCCATGTCCCGAAAACCCATTCATTCTTTCTATGAAAATTAGTGGCGGCATTTCCACAACGTGCACGTACAAAATTATTGTGGGTGGCCATTTCTACATAACAAAATTTGAAAAACTTAAGTTAGTAAATATAGTACACAGAACAAAAAATATATAGCTAAAAAACATAAAATTGAAACATAAAAAAGTTAAAAATAAAGTTAATAAATATACAAAGAAAAAAAATAAAAATAGTTAAAAAAACAAATAATACATTGTCCATATAAAAGTCCACAATTTTAATTTAGCGTCATGTGCCATGTTGTCCTCTTGAATCAGGTAGGTAGGACACAAGTTGTATTTTTTCCTTCCAATAATTTTGTTTTTGTTCCAAAAAATTTTTAAAATAGTTGAGGTTATGTACCAAAAATTTTTCTTGAAAAGATGCAAACACAAACTATTGCCTTTCCCTTTAAAAACTTCACATCCAAATTATCTTGTCTTTATACGCCTGCAGACTCTTTTGATCCCTTATTTCATTTAATGATGTATTTTTTTTTTTCGTTTTCGTGTAGACATTTACGACAAATTTTGTCCATCGACAAATCCATTTTGTTTTCACTTGTATTACAACAAAATGTAAATATAAGTTTTGCTCTTATTAATTGAAGTAGAGTCTGAGTATTATTGAATATTTTATTTATATTTTGAATGTTGAATATTTATTTATTTACTTGAAACAATAACATTTTGTAGACGTCAAAAAAATCCAAACACACTTCATAAACCCATGATCGCGTCACAGATTATAAAAATAATAACAATAAGAAAGTGCATTCATTACTCACGACACCGGGCCAGCAGTAAAAAGGCGAGGTGGGTACTTGACTTCTGTAAGATCTAAAAAAATATTATTGTTATTTGTTACGAACTTGCAGTACGTTCGACTGTACATGCGTACACGTACATGTAATCACAAATATTCCCCAAATTTCCATTCCATTGTAGAGTATAATATTCTGGACCTCTAAGCTGTGTATTCTTATCGAAATCAAAAGACTGACATGGGCAGGGCACGCACAGAATGCTCTCTCAGTACCAGACAAGGTGCTAAATGGACAACCAGGAAGTTGGAAGAACAAAGGAGGGAAGGCTGTGATGGGGAGATTCAGAAGGAAGCATCCCAGAATCAGGGGTGACATTGAGAAAGTTAACCAGTTTTTACAGAATGGTTGGGTCGTGGGCGTCATAGCCCAGAGAAATAATAATGATTATCATATAATCACAGTTCTTTGACATTTAGGTTGGTATATATGAAGCTTACCATCCATGCTGTAAAAAATGGTTCACTTTGTCGACAATGTCCCCCTTGTTTCAGGGAAGGTTAACAAAAATGCAGGGCTTATGTTTATTTGCGATTCGGTTTTTATGTTTCTTCTGACTGTGTTTCTTATGACTTCTCATGCAGCTGCCGTGGCGTGCGGACATGTCCAACGCTGCTCTGTGTTTTTTATTAATTTAAATTACTTAAAGGCATTACTTTGCAATTGAAGAACCTTAATTTGTTCCGCGTGTTTGGTGTCCGTGTTATAAAACAAGAAAATTTTAAATAATTCATTGTTTTTGTTGTATTTACGCGTTTTTTTTCTTCAGAAATAACCACGTGGTGTGAACACGTGGTTATCTAATTTGTAAATTCTATTTTTTCTCGCTTCTCTCGTGTTTAACGTTAACTTTAATATCTATTTTGTTCCGCGTTTTAGTTTTAACCTTTATAACAAGAGAATTTGTAATAATTCATTGTTTTTTGTTGTTTTTAGGCTTTTTTTCTTCATTGGAAATAGCCACGTGGTAACCTAACCTCAATATTCGTTAAGTATTGTGCGTCATTTATTTCTGCTGCTTATTTAAATTCATTAGTATTATTTTATTCCTTTTTCTTTCTCTTTTTAACTTCATTGTTGGTTTCTTGTCTCGTGGCCTTTTGTTTACTTTTTTGACCACGTGTTTTCTTTCACCTGACTAACAACCAGGTTATTTTTTAGTTGTGTGCAAACTTGTGTCAGTATGGCATTAGTTCACTGTGCTGTGATGTGGGCTCCTGTGGGCAAACGATGAGATAGTCATGCGAAGGCGCACTGGGGCTGACAATCCCAGTCGCTATACTGTTGGAGGAGTGTCAGATGGCCCCTGCAGGGTTGCCAAAAGCTTTGTCAGGTACAGTGGGAAACCACTGTGGCCTGGTAAAAGCAGACGTAAGAAAGGAGATGAATGGAATATTGCTACTTTGAATGTAAGAGGTATGAAAAATAAGGAAGAAGAACTATTGAAAGAGATGGATGAGAGAAAAATTAAAATTTTATGTGTGACCGAAACTAAAATGAAAGGTGAAGGAGAGAAAGTTCTGAGTAATGGAAATTTGTTCATTTACTCAGGTGTGAAAGATGGATGTCCTAGACAGGGTGTTGGTGTGATTGTTAGTGAATGTGTGAAGAGCTATATCAGGAATTATGAATGGATTTCCCCTAGGATTCTCCTAGTAAGGATCAAGTACGATAGAACGAATTTTCTACTGATAGCATGCTATGCGCCAGTAGATTCAGAATGTATGGAGATTAAGAATGAATTCTGGGATATGCTTGACGATAAAATCAGAATGAAAGACAAATAAGAAAAGGTGATTCTGCTTGGTGACATGAACGGATGGGTGGGTAGAAGAAAGGAAGAGTATGAAAGGGTAATAGGACCAAACGGAAGGGGTGTCATCAATGGCAGTGGGAGACGGCTTGTTGACATGTGTGTGGAGCATGATATGTTTATGTCAAATACTAGGTATAAGCATAAAGACGTGCACACATACACGTGGTATGGGCCAAATACTCGCACAGTCATTGACTACATATGTATGGAAGAATGTATGAGAGGTGCCATAAGAGATGTCAGAGTCTACCAAGGTATATCCGTGGGCTCAGACCATCATCTCTTGTGTGCAAAAGTAATGATAGGCGAAGTAAAAGATAGGAAAAGAACGAAAGTGATTAAGATGAAAAGAGTGAAAGTGGAAAAATTAGATGATGAAAATGTCAGGAATGATTTTGAAGCTGAAGTAAGCCAGATTTTGAAATCGGATGAATGCAAGGAACTTGTGAAGAATGCATGTGTAGAAAAAATGTGGAAAACATTTAAAACATGTTTGGTTAAAAGCGCAAAGAAAGTATGCGGTGAAGTTACGATTGGGCATAAAAAAGGCAATGAATGGTGGAATGATAGGGTTAAAGTGAAAGAGAAGAAAGAGAGTTATTTAAAATGGATTAATGACAGAAAGAATAAAGTGTTAGAGACTGAATACAAGGCGAAAAAATGGCTAGCGAAGAATGAAGTTCAAATGAGTAAGAGAAGAATGGAAGAAAAATTGAGTGAAAGAGCACAGAATGACTTCTCTGACAATAAAAAGATGTTCTGGAGCTGGGTGAGACAAAACAACGACAGTTGTAGGTCCACAACTCCAGGAATCAAAAATGTCAGCGGAGACATTCTGTGGAATAAAGACGATGTAAAAAAGAGATGGAAAGAATATTTTAATGAGGTTTTTGGTGAAGAAGAATGTGATTTAACTGTGAAAGGAGATTATGATGAGGGTAATGTTTTGAAAATATCGAAAGAAGAAGTAAGAAAGGTCATAAAGGAATTAAAGAATGGGAAAGCTGCAAGTGTGGATGGTGTGAGACCTGAGATGATGAAAGCGGGAGGAGAATGTGTGATTGAATGGATGAAAGAGCTTTGCGAATTGTGTGTTAGTGTCAAGGAGGTTCCATCGGACTGGAGAGAGGCGGTCATTGTACCAATTTACAAAGGTAAAGGTGACAAAAAAGACTGCCGTAACTTCAGACCGATCAGCCTTCTTAGTGTGCCAGGTAAAGTGCTATGCAAGATTCTTATCCATAGGGTAAGATTATCTACCCAGGAGAAGGTCTCAGATATACAATCTGGCGTTATGCCGGAAAGAGGTTGCGTAGACCAGATATTTGCGCTTCGACAGATAGTCGAAAAACAGCTGGCCGTAAATAAAAAGGTCTACGCGGCTTTCGTAGATCTTGAGAAAGCCTTCGACTCGGTGGATAGAAGTATGATGTGGTGTGTGCTTGAGAGGTATGGTGTGAACAAAGCACTTCTGAACGCGATACGTGCCATCTATCTAAATAGCAGGGCGTGTGTCAGGGTGGATGGAGAATACAGCGAGTATTTTAATGTGTACAAGGGTGTGAGACAGGGTTGCATAATGAGCCCATGGTTATTCAATATAATTATGGATCATTGTGTTAAACAAGCGAATCTGGAAGGGCATGGCATACAGATTGGAGAGAGAAAAGTCGAAGTTCTGCTTTATGCTGATGATGCAGTATTAATTGCTGACTCAGCAGCGGAACTTCAGGCAATGCTCTCTAGTCTGAACCATGCTCTGTGTGTAAACAAGTTGAAAATTAATGCAAGTAAGACGAAAGTACTGGTTTTTGACAGAACGGATGAAAAAGAAGAATGCACGTTTATGTTGAATGGTACGAAAGTTGAAATTGTGGATGAATTTAGATACTTGGGAAGTATGTTTGAGAAGAATGAAAAGATGACAAGATAACTTGAGAATAGGGTGTGCAAGGGAAATCAAGTGGTCGGTGCAATAGGAAGAATAGCAAAGAACTAGCGATTAAAGATGGATCTGAGAATGGCGGTACACTCTGGCATATTGTTACCGACTTTGATGTATGGAAGTGAAGTATGGACAGTGAACGATAGCATAATGAGTAAAGTATGTACGGTGGAAATGAAGCATTTGAGAAGCATGACAGGAAAAACTCTGAGGGATAGAGTTAGGAATGAATGGGTAAAAAAAGAATGTAATTTGAAAGAGGATGTGAAAGTTAAGGTACAAAAGAATGTGATGAGATGGTTTGGGCATGTGGAAAGAATGAATGATGATAGACTGACAAAGTATGTATACAAAGAAAGTGTGAAAGGAAAAAGAGGGAAGGGACGACCGAGAAAAGTATGGAGTGATCAGATTAAGGAGATTGTGAAAGAATGGGATATACAAAGTGAGCGTAAAAGAAGAAAATGCATGAAGAAGGTGATGGATATGAATGAATTAAAACAGGTATGTAAGGATAGGAAAAAATGGAGGCAACTCTTCAGAGGCTCTGGCCACCCCTAGCGGAATGGCGACAGAGTTACAGTTACAGTTACAGGTTTTTATGTTGTAAGTCCACATGCGGCATGTGTAAGCGTAAACTTTTACACCTCTGCTTGTGGGGATGCATGTTATATAAATCTTAAATGTAATGTACGATTGCAACTTAGATTACGGATTATAGACAGTGGATTTTGCAAATTTTTAGAAAATGTGTTTTTTTGTTAATTTTAATTGGTTTTCTCTGCTCCTGCATAAAAATCCTTGTATATAATTATAATGTGGATATTTGTATCTGAATAATAGAACGAGTTTGGATTTACATACATATCGATATGTAGGTAATTAAGTTTATCACCAATACAAGTCTGGATTGGTTTTTGCGAAAATTTAATATTTTTTTGTATAATTATTTTGAGACTCGTGTTGATGTCGTCCAGCCACCTCAGTTGCTGTCTCCTTATTCTCCGATTGGACCTTCTGGGTCGCCATTATTAATAACAATAATTAGTATCTAATAAACGCAAGCCGTTTTGTGATAGATCACTGCAAGGGCACTGTTCCACTGTAACATCTCCGAAACAAACATGTCTTCAATCCCGACCTAAACGCACTTGCACTCTCTACGGCTCTAAGCTCATGGGGTAGGGCATTCCACAGCACAGGGCCGGCCATTGGACGATCCTTTTCGATTTCCAATTGTGGGCCTATCTCTTGATCCTAATATCACATTCACGGTTACAATCGACGTTATGGTCGAGCGGATAAGGCGTTGGTACTTGAATTAGCATTTTTAATTTTAAGCAAACGTAGTTCCAATCCCATCGTGTCCTATTGACGATTACTTTGACCATGGTTCAACAGATGCCATTGGGTAATTCTAATAATAATCTAATCTAATCTAAGCTGCAAAGATTTATATCATTTAAGATTTATATTAAATGCATTCCCACAAGCAGACATGTATAATTTCGCGCTAACACATGCCGCATGTGGACCTACAATATAAAAACCCAATCTCAAATGAACATAAGCCCTGCAACTCTTGCCGTCCTTCCCTGAAACAGGGGTGACATTGGCAAAGTGAACTATTTTTTTTACAGTACCTATGGGTGGTCAGCCGCATACCACCTATAAGTCAAGGAACAATTCAAGTCAAGTCAAGTCAAGGGTAATTATTAATTAATAATAAAAAAAAAAGAACAAAAAATTAATGGTGTCAATATACCTGTTCTAGCTTGGCAAAAATAGGGTAATGAATTACATTCCTCTTCCCAAATTCATTTTATAATGAGGTCCTAACATTATTGCATTTGGCACTTTTTTCTCAGCGAGCTAACGTCAGTCTTGTATGGGACTGCCATCCTAAGCAACTAATAACACAATATATACAATTTGCGTTTTCCCTAGTGACGACGTTTATTTTTGCACCTTTTTCAATGTTCCAACCTCATTTATAATAATAGGATGTTACTGAGAAACATCAAAAAAGAGAAACGTAAAAGGTCTTTTACCTTTTATTTATATCGGTGCTGAGAAATAACGAATATCATTTTGTTTTTAAAACTACCTAAAACTAGACATGTGTGTACAGCTTAGTAATAAATCATAAAAGACGAACATGAGTAAAGTTGCATTGGGATTTTAGCATTTCGTAGAAATAACATAAATTATAAAAATAATACTGATATAAATCTGCATTGTAGTACCTTGTGCACAACCATTAACCCGTGAAGATCCCCATCACAAGGCCATTGAAATAAGTTTGACTCTTCTCTCGGCGCCTATGTTAAAAATAAACTCGCACTACAATATATATTTATGCCACTGCCAAGTAATGATAGTCTTTTTAATACGAGTGCTAGTTTGTGCCATGAGGCGCAGCCGAATGGCACAATAGAAAGCACGAGTGTTACAAAGACTAATTACGTGCAGTGGCATACAATACTTTTTCTACGACCATGAAAGAATTAACAAAATAGTGAATAATAGTCATTATAATGTACTCGTCCATTTGAAGTAATTAAAACCTTACCTTTGTCAAAACGTGTGATTTATCATTCCCTTCGATTATATAATCTAACCTAAGTTGTAAAAATAAATTATATTTAGGTTTCATATTGAATTCATGCCCACAAGCCGACACATATGTATAAGGTCGCGCTTTTACATCCTGCATATAAGCTTACACATTCAAACCCAAAACTCAAATAAACATATGCCCTGCAGTTGTATTGGCAGGTGAACCAAATTTGTACAGCATAGGTGATCAACCTCATACTCACCTATTAACCAAGTAACTTTTTGAGTTTGTTTATTTTTTGCGGTGAAATTTTTTGTATTGTTTTCCTTTCAAGCCTTTTATTTTCCATTGAAAAAAGGAAAGCTTTATTTGGAGCAATCCGATAAATAAATTCGATAAATTTTAGCACTATTAACTATTTTTATTTGACTCTACACATAAAATATACTTATTTATTTTCATCTGAACAGGGCTGAAAGTCTCATCACCACGGTAATTCCTACCTACCGAATATCACTAATATTGTATGAAGCCTAATCAGCTGATCCCTTGCGGCCATCTTGGATTGACAGGTCTTCATACCCCCATACAAGGTTGACTTTGAAATTAAAAAATGGTTCCAATTCTGACAATGCGCATGCGCACATGTTCATTTTAACACGGTTACCGGTTGCATAATGTAACATTATGAGAAGGGTGTAGAAATGTATGGCATTGTGATTGCGTTAGCCGTTTTGTAATTAGTAAATAACCAAATGGGAGTAGAAAAACCCATTTTTCACGCTGCAAATTACGTTGAAATAAAAAAACTACTTTCTTCTCACGACTGGAATAGTTTCCTCAACTTTGATGCTGAAACAGCTACTAACCATCTACATTCATTTTTGAATGAAGTAATTAAAAAATTCGTACCCATGAAAAAAGTTGTTAACAGCAGATATTACCCGATCTGGTATACCCAAAGTCTTATAAAGTTGTCACGAGAAAAACGTAAACTACATACTAAATGGAAAATGTATATTAACCCCCTAGATTATCAAGCTTTCAATTGCTTAAGAAAGAGAGAAAAGAATTTCGAAAAGAAGTGTTATAAAAATTATATCAAACACGTTGAAGATAAAATTGCTACTGCACCGAATACTTTTGGTCCTTCATAAAATCTAAATTCTCCCCAAATTCCGTCCCAGACCTTATGGCAAATGATAACATTACTGCTTCTAATGGTGAGTCGATTTGTAATATTTCTATTCAATAACTATTTTCATTCCGTCTTTATTAATGACAATTATTCTCCTCAAATGTCTACAAATTCTGCTCCTTTCAATCCAATATTAGACCTCTCTCTTGTGCAAATCACTGAACATCAGCTTGAAATATTGCTTAAAGAACTAGATACAACAAAAGGAACGGGACATGACGGAATTCATCCACTTCTAATAAAAAACTGTGCTACTGAACTCTGTTCCCCTCTCACAATTATTTTTAACATATCACTTTCTGAAGGAATTTTTCCTAGCATTTGGAAAAAAGCGTTGGTGACACCAATATTTAAAGATGGAGATCGACACGATGTTAAACAGTACCGAACTATTTCTAAACTCAGCATTTTTGGCAAGTTGCTTGAAAAATTTGTGACTCAACAAATTACTTCAGCAGTATCGTGCCATATAATCCCGGAGCAGCATGGTTTCTCTAAAGGTCGAAGTGTCGACACTAACTTAATAACGTACACTGATTTCATTCTCAATGCAATCGATCGTGGCTTCCAGGTTGATGCCGTGTATACCGATTTCTCCAAGGCTTTCGATAAAATTAAACATTATACACGTCTAGAAAAATTGCTTAAAATCGGTATACATGGTAACCTCCTGAGATGGATAACATCTTACGTCGAGAATCGGAGTCAAGCCATTTCATTGAGAGGGTTTACTTCAAAATTTCTACTTATCGGGTCGGGTGTGCCTCAGGGCTCTCATTTGGGTCCCCTTCTCTTCATCCTTTATATTAATGATGTCAGTAACTGTAGTAAAAATTCATCATTCCTTTTATATGCTGACGATACTAAATTCTTTAAAGCCATATCCTCAATAGACGATTGTTGTCAGCTCCAGAATGACCTAAGCAATTTTAATGATTTTTGTAAGTCAAATCAATTAATCTTAAACTTTGACAAATGTTGCACAATTACTTTTACAAGAAAACATCTCCCGATTCATTACAGTTATAGATTGAATGATGAATTAGTTGAAAGGGTTACTAAAATCAAAGACCTGGGTGTAATTCTCGACTCCAAGCTCCAATTAAATCTCCATATAGATTACATTTCATCCAAAGCTTTTAAAAGGCTTGGCCTTATTCTACGTCTATCTAAACCGTTGAAACAGGCCTCATCGCTCAAAATCTTGTTCTTTACATTTGTTCGGAGTATTTTGGAGTTAGGAAGTGTGGTCTGGAACCCGCAGTATACAGTTGATATTGATCGAATTGAGAAATTACAAAAGAAATTCACGAAATCCATAGACTTTCGGACAGGAAACAATTACACAGACTATGTCCATGTATATATTGTTATTTTTATTCTTTGATTTAAAAAAAATGTAATTTGTCATGTATGTTCCTTGACTTATAGGTTGTTATGCGGCTGACCACCCATAATATAAAAATTGGTTCACTTTGCCAATGTCACCCCTGTTTCAGGGAAGGACGGCAAGAGTTGCAAGGCTTATGTTCATTTGAGATTGGGTTTTTATATTGTAGGTCCACATGCGGCATGTGTTAGCGCGAAATTATACATATCTGCTTGTGGGAATGCATTTAGTATAAATCTTAAATGATATATATCTTTGCAGCTTAGATTAGATTAGATTAGATAATACTTCAACTGATCGGCATGGTCTAGCTACACTTGAGAGAAGACGCAGGTTTTTAGACGCAATTTTTCTTTACAAAATAATTAATAATCATATAAATTCATCGCTTCTTTTAGAAAACGTCTTATTGAAAGTCCCTCGAATATCCTCTCGTCATAAACAAACATTCCACATTCCTATCTGCAGTACCAACTATGCAAATAATTCATTTTTCAGACGCGCAACTACACATTATAACACTTATCTTTCAGATGTCGACATTTTCTCAAATTCTCTACATTCGTTTCGAAATATGGTGAGAGAAATATGCTTCTGAGGAACAATCCGACAACGGTTTTTAATAACTTGTTCTTTTTCCCCTTTCTTTTATGATATTATTTTACTTTCATTTCAATTTTAGTTTTATTGTTCCATGTAATTCTAATAACTGTAATATTCCTATGGATCTCTACGTCTACATTTATTTAATTTTTATCAACATTATAATTGTATTATGACTGTTTGCTTCCTAAATAAAAAATAAAAAAATAAAATAATAATAATACAATGTAACGATCATTACACATGATATGTTAAGATATTTGTAAGGACGAGTTCCAAGGGGAAAGAGGATGTGAATTGTGCAAGTCTATACAATCTACAATCTATAATCTAAGTACTGATTTGAGAAATTGTGAATAAAACATTTTATTGTGTGTAACTTCTCATAGTAAGTGAACTAATTACAAGGAAGTGATCATGACAAACTTCTAAACTACAGGATTTTCATACTTTTTTGTGTTTTCTCTCGTAGAAAATAGCAATAGGTGTATTTATCTGAGAAACCCATGACACTTATTCAGTTTTACCTTTAAGGTATTGATATATTACACTTAAGATTCATATTATGTGCATTCCACGCTTACGATTTATAAGTAATTTAAGATTCATATTAAACGCATTCTATGCAGACATGACGTATAAGTTCGCGCTAACACATGCTGTATGTGGACTTACAACATTAAAAAAATAATCTCAAATCAACATAAGTCCCGCAACTCTTTCCGACCATCTCTGAAAAAGGGGTGACTTTAGCTAATTGAACCATTTTTTCCAGATTGAGTATTCAACCTCATACCAACCTCTTAATCCAGGTATAAAATAATGCTGTGAGATGGTTTGGACCCGTAGAAAGAATATACTATCATGATAGATTGAAGAAGTGTATGAAGAGAGGAAAATTCAAGGAAAAAAGAGGAAAAGGAAGACCGACAAGGTAAAGTAAAGCTTGATCAGATCATATAACTGTAAACTGTAACCGCAGCTCTGTCGCCATTCCGCTAGGGGTGGCCAGAGCCTCTGCAGGGCTGCCTCCATTTTTTCTTATCCTTACATACCTCTTTCAATTCATTCATATCTATCACGTTTTTCATGCATTTTCTTCTTTTACGCTCACTTTGTATATCCCATTCTTTCACAATCTCCTCAATTTGATCACTCCATACTTTTCTTGGTCGTCCCTTCCCTCTTTTTCCTTTCACACTTTCTTTGTATACATACTTTGCCAGTCTATCATCATTCATTCTTTCCACATGCCCAAACCATCTCATCACATTCTTTTGTACCTTAACTTTCACATCCTCTTTCAAATTACATTATTTTTTTACCCATTCATTCCTAACTCTATCCCTCAGAGTTTTTCCTGTCATGCTTCTCAAATGCTTCATTTCCACCGTACATACTTTACTCATTTTGCTATCGTTCACTGTCCATGCTTCACTTCCATACATCAAAGTCGGTAACAATATGCCATTGTGTACCGCCATTCTCAGATCCATCGTCAATCGCTTGTTCTTTGCTATTCTTCCTATTGCACCGACCACTTGCTTTCCCTTACACATCCTATTCTCACCCCCGTATTCACGATCAAAACTAGCACTAACTGAGGGGAAACTAGCGCTTAGATTGGGGAATTTCATTTCAAAAACAATACTTAGGGTAAAAGTAGCGCTAAAGCGCTCCAAAAACTAGCGTTTAGGTTAGTAAGGTCGACAAGTATATTAACCAACGCTTAAGCGCTGTCAAAATATTCCGTCATATTTCATTGTTATCACATTTTTCGTTTGATTGTGAATTTACATGAAAAAATGAATTCTTACTATGAACACGATTTTTACGAGTATATTAACATTGTTTTGACGAGTATATTTACATTGTTTGACCATCAGAATTGGGTTTGTTCTCCGGTATGGTCTAGAACCATACTGCAATGACAGATGAACTGTCAAAATATTCCGCCGCATTTCATCAGCACAGTTTTTGTTTGGTTGTGAATTATTTACATAAAATAATGAATTCTTACGATGAAGACGACTTCAACGAGAATAATAACATTGTTTTGTCCAAAAATAGTGTCACAAGAAAATATATCAGAGACTGTAAAGACCCATTTACGTATTACGAAGAGGAAGAATTTAGAAGACGTTTTTGATTGAAAAAATGCGTCGTTCTGTATACAGTTTTGCCGTTGCTCATTGAGGGTTGCAAAGCCAACAATTTCTTCGATCTGTTCTTTTATCTTCTATTACAGGTTTTTCTTTAATCAGAGCCACCAGCAGCTCCTTTGAAAACAACATCTTTTTGGCGCTGAAATCGATCAAAACACTTTACATTGGATATTACATAAATGTATTTTTAAAAACTAATATAAATTGTAAACAAACGAATTCATACTAACGGTTTACTTAAATTAGTAAGTACGTTATACGTACTTACTTGTTGTCAAGTTTTATGCACAGCTGATAATATGACATTGAAATTTGAAAGAAGCGGCAATGATAAGAATGAAGTACGCCGAATATTGGTCGGAAGTTACTGACCAATAACAGAGCTGGGTTTTTTCGAGAGTCAATGACTGAGCCGTACATCTCCACTAAGTTGGGCACTAGACCAAGTACTACTTTATTGTTATTTGTGAGACAAAACGCTCCAGAATGTCAACCCTTGAGTTAGTGTAGCGATTGAGTTAGGCACTTAAGTCAGTTTTGATCGAGAATACGGGGGTCAAGTTCTCTTGTCATCTTTTCATTCTTCTCAAACATACTTCCCAAGTATCAAAATTCATCCACAATTTCAACTTTCGTACCATTAAACATAAACGTGCATTCTTCATTTTCATCCGTGCTGTCAAAAATCAGTACTTTCGTCTTACTTGCATTAATTTTCAACATGTTCACACACAGAGCATGGTTCAGACTAGAGAGCATTGCCTGAAGTTCCGCTGCTGAATCAGCAATTAACACTGCATCATCAGCATAAAGCAGAACCCCGACTTTTCTCTCTCCAATTTGTATGCCATGCCCTTCCAGATTCGCTTGTTTAACACAATGATCCATAATTATATTGAATAACCATGGGCTCATTATGCAACCCTGTCTCACACCCTTGTACACATTAAAATACTCGCTGTATTCTCCATCCACCCTGACACACGCCCTGCTATTTAGATAGATGGTGCGTATCGCGTTCAGAAGTGCTTTGTTTACACCATACCTCTCAAGCACACACCACATCATACTTCTATCCACCGAGTCGAAGGCTTTCTCAAGATCTACGAAAGCCGCGTAGACCTTTTTATTTACAGCCAGCTGTTTTTCGACTATCTGTCGAAGCGCGAATATGTCTACGCAACCACAGAAGTATGCAAGGACAGGAAGAAGTGGCGGCTAATCTGCAATGCTGATTTGTAATGTTGGTTTTTTAGTTTGCTACATTTTTTGCATAATAAATTTTTGACTTTTTTTGGATAGATTTCTTTTTAAGGTTTTGTTATTTTTTATATTTAAATGTAATTTATTATTCATATTCCTTGACTTATAGGTTGGTATGAGGCTGACCACCCATACTGTAAAAAATGGTTCACTTTGCCAGTGTCACCCCTGTTTCAGGGAAGGTCGGCAAAAGTTGTGGGGCTTATGTTCATTTGAGGTTTGAATTTTATTTGTAAGTACACAATCAGCATTTGTAAGCGCAAACTACACGTGTTTGTTTGTGGGCATACATCTGAGAGCTTTGAATGAATATATCCTTGCAACTTAGATTAAAGATAGATTATAGAACCTCTTTCCGGCATAAAGCCAGATTGTATATCTGAGACCTTCTCCTGGGTAGATAATCTTACCCTATATGGATAAGAATCTTGCATAGCACTTTACCTGGCACACTAAGAAGGCTAATCGGTCTGAAGTTACGGCAGTCTTTTTTTCACCTTTACCTTTGTAAATTTGCACAATGACCGCCTCTCTCCAGTCCGATGGAACCTCCTTGACACTAACACACAATTCGCAAAGCTCTTTCATCCATTCAATCACACATTCTCCTCCCGCTTTCATCATCTCAGGTCTCACACCATCCACACTTGCAGCTTTCCCATTCTTTAATTCTTTTATGACCTTTCTTACTACTTCTTTCGATATTTTCAAATCATTTCCCTCATCATAATCTCCTTTCTATATTATTTATCATAATAAACAAAGGGATTGTAAAAATATAAAATGTTTGACAGAGGTAACTCATATGATTGAATATGCACAGAGCTATTCACAAAAATTTTGATCCATAGCTGAGCAACGGATCATCGATTTTTTGTATGAAAAATTCTCTTCAGGCTGCAGATGAGCAAGGCTTTGCTGTTTGATCTATAATCTATAATCTAAGTTGCAAGAATATATTCATTCAAAGCTCTCAGATGTATGCCCACAAACAAACACGTGTAGTTCGCGCTTACAAATGCTGATTGTGTACTTACAAATAAAATCCAAACCTCAAATGAACATAAGCCCTGCAACTCTTGCCGACCTTCCCTGAAGCAGGGGTGACATTAATAACACCAAAAAAAGTTTGCAAGGAAAAGTAAAAAATGAGGGTATTCTGCAGCGGCTCTGGCCACTCCTAGCAAAAGACGAAAATATTAAGTTAAAGAATGTGAGAATGAATTATACATTGAAAAAAATCAACCACTTTACTTTTGAAAACTTTTTTTCACAATTTTCTCAAATTACGAACGTTTTTGTTCTTCTGGCTTTGTTTAGGAACGTCTTCTTAACATCTTCAATCTATAATCTAAGTTGCAAAGATATATTGACATTTATGGGTTATATTTCATGCATGCACAAAAACAGGCACATGTAAGTTCGCGCGTACAAATATTGCATGTGGATATACAAAATAAACCAAACCTTACATAAACGTAAACTTTGCAATTCCTACCGCCTTTCCGTGAAACCGGGGTGGCATTGGCAAAAGTTAACTAAGTTTGTACAGGGGTCAGCCTCATACCAATCTATTGGTAAAGGAACCCAAAAAAATCGGAAAGTGCCTTTGGCTTACACAAAAATAATTCAAGGGAAATTGAAATTATACTGAAATAAATTTGATTAAATTAAAATTAAATGCCCCAGCAGCCAACATTGCTAACCGCCAATTCTTTCGGTCATTGCACACTTATTTCATTTTATTCAGAGTCATAATATCATCTTAATATCCCTCTAGCCTTCATTGTGTTCATTAACGACATTGCGGACAAGATCAAAAATGGTTCTTGTCTTCTTTACGCTGATGAAATTTATACAGAAATCAAGGATTTTTAAGACTGTATTAATTTACAGACGGATTTGAACTCTCTACTGATGTGGTCCAATAATAATGGATTGAACTTCAACATTAGCAAGTGTTCTGTCATGGCATTTACAAGATCCGCTTGTCCCATAATCCATGAGTACAGTATTGGTGGGTCGATACTGACTCGTGTCTTTTCATTTAGGGACCTGGGCGTAGTTTTTGATCCTGGTCTGAAGTTTATAGAACATATAACGCAGTTGACGACCAAATGCTACCAGTAATTGGGCTTTGTGATCAGAATTAGCAATAATTTTGAGTCACCGAGAGCTATGTTGGATGTCTTCAACTGTATTGTACGTTCTAAATTAGAGTACACTGTCGAGGTTTGGGCCCCGTATCAGTGGAAGTATGTAGATCTGTTGGAGCAAATCCAAAAAAAGTTTTTGAGGTACCTCCTCATGAGAATACATGGGAATTATCCCAAGTGTATGCACCATGAGGAATTACTTGAGAAAACCAGCTCCAGGAGCCTGGAATCTCGGCGCAACGGTTCTCTAATGGTGCTTTGTTACAAGATCATTAACGGCTTAATTGACAGTCCCAACCTGTTAGAGAGTTTTGAGCTATATGTACCAGATGGCTACGGCCGGGGAAGACGGCATGAACTTTTTCATGTACCGCTGTCCCGTCGTTATGGCGCAACATGCCTTAACTCGGAGTGTTACTCTGATTAACTCCACTGACATAGACATATTTTACATTAACTTAGAATCATTCAAAGATCTAGTTAAAGAGTTCCTCCCAGCTTGTTAATGACTGTGTGAGGGTGCACTGTAATAAGAGAAACCTGTTGTGCACAAAAAATATATATATATATTTATATATATATATCAGTTATAAAATACATAATTTGGCAAACGTATTGTCCCAGGGACTGGCTGAGCCTGGTCATGACCTTGACTTTACTTGACGCCGTCTTCAGGCCAGTACCCGTAGTTTCGAGTTTATTCACAATACTCGAAGTATTGAGTATTCGAGAAAAATTTATGTGAACTTGTAAAGCACCTCTGGCAAAAAAAGTTTCAAAACTTTTTCTTTTACCTCTAGAGCAGTGGCTCTTAACCTTTTTCCCACCAAATACCTATTTCATTATTTTGTTTCGACCTGGGACAAATTTTTAGTTTTAAGTCAGTATCACTTTTAAGCATTTTGTTTCGACCCAGCACCACTTTGAGTGTTCTGTTTCAAACCACGGCCACTTTGAGAATGACGTTTCGACCTAGGACCACTTTGAGTATACTGTTTCGACCCAGGACCACTTTGAGTATTATGTTTCGACCTAGGACCACTTTTAGTTTTATGTTTCGACCTAGGACCACTTTAGGTATTATGCTTCGACCCAGGACCACATTGAGTATTCTGTTTCGACCCAGGGACACTTTGAGTATATTGTTTCGACCTAGGACCACTTTGAGTTTATGTTTTGACCCAGGACCACTTTGAGTATTATGTTTCGACCAAGGACGACTTTGAGTATTCTGTTACAACCTAGCACAACTTTTAAGTTTCGAATTGTTTCCATTTTTTTTCATGAATAACAAGGTTACAACAAACTTACAGGATGAATACAATTTGTTAACGTACAACCAGTTTTATGAACAAACTTCATATTGTGGGATTAAATTAATATTATTAGATGTGAAGTATTATTTTTAAGTAGGTAAAGGTAGGAGTTCCTTGACTTATAGGTTATTATGCGGCTGACCACCCATACTGTAAAAAATGGTTCACTTTGCCAATGTCACCCCTGTTTCAGGGAAGGACGGCAAGAGTTGCAAGGCTTATGTTCATTTGAGATTGGGTTTTTATATTGTAGGTCCACATGCGGCATGTGTTAGCGCGAAATTATACATATCTGCTTGTGGGAATGCATCTAATTTAATTCTTAATGATATGTATCTTTGCAGCTTAGATTAGATTAGATTAGATTAGGTTAACACAACTTTTAAATATTAGCCTTGATACAATTTGAAAAGAAAAGGAACTAATATTACACGTACGTTAGTGCAGCTTCAACAATGTATTCCCTCTTATAACCTTAACTCCTCGCTAAAACGTAAACAAAACTAAGCTGCACTTCAAGCTAAACTTCCCACCGCGTGTAGAACAAACGTATTTATTTTCACAGACCTTATGCCATCCGATTCACTTGAAGAAAAGGTTCTCAGCTCCTCAGGGGGTTGGTTAACATTGCTTGTGAAGGCTGTGTTTGAGAAAATATGATAGAGAAAAAATACCATTGTCATAACATTTCGGTGATGTAAGGGAATTTTTAAGTGAAATTAATACGTATAATGGTAGGTAAAACAGATTATAATATCAGCGCAGTGAAGCATAAATTCATCAGCCCAATAAAGCTATGACGTATTAAGAATCTGATTGGCCGAGCCTTACCATTGGTTGCTCTCAACAACTCTTTGTGTTGTTGCAACGTCAGGTGTAGGTGCCATTTTTATGGCTTTAAATACGATTGTCTGCAGAAGATTTTGTTCCTTTCTTGTTATAATCCGAGTGGTTCATTTACTCGGACAGTTCCTTTCTTGACATAATTTTGAGTAGTGCATTTATTCTGAATGTTCCTTTTCTTGTCATAATCTGAGTAGTTCATTTACTCGGACAGTTCCTTTCTTGACATAATTTTGAGTAGTGCATTTATTCTGAATGTTCCTTTTCTTGTCATAATCTGAGTAGTTCATTTACTCGGACAGTTCCTTTCTTGACATAATTTTGAGTAGTGCATTTATTCTGAATGTTCCTTTTCTTGTCATAATCTGAGTAGTTCATTTACTCGGACAGTTCCTTTCTTGACATAATTTTGAGTAGTGCATTTATTCTGAATGTTCCTTTTCTTGTCATAATCTGAGTAGTTCATTTACTCGGACAGTTCCTTTCTTGACATAATTTTGAGTAGTGCATTTATTCTGAATGTTCCTTTTCTTGTCATAATCTGAGTAGTTCATTTACTCGCACAGTTTTGAATAGTTAATCACTCTGTTTCTGTGCTTAGTCATCTCTGTAAAAATTCTCCAATCCATTGTCGTAAAAGTATACTTGTGAAATACAAACCAATTGGCAATCAAAATTCAAGATTTTTATTGAAGAAACCAGCGACCGAAAAAATTCTGACCAAATCCCGACCAGGCTGAGTTAACCTTTTTGGTATTTTTTTGGGTTAAAACACCGAAACGGAAATCATTTCTGACCCCCTTGATGGGAATTGAGCCCTATAGCTCTCTGGCATGGAAAGCAAACATTCTGTCAACTGAGTTATCCACCAGACTTTTTTTTTGGTTCAGAGAAATCGACTTTTTGATAACTATCATTTACCATGCGTGAGCGCTGACCACTTTTGAGGTTTTCGTGGACCACAGGTTAAGAACCGCTGCCCTGTAAGAGTTGATATTAAAAGTCGTTTAATTTATTCACACTTAAATTTAATTTTATTTGTTTTTTTTTTTTTACTTTCTGTATATTTATATTTTTCAGAAGTAAAGGTAAGCCTGCTATTAAGTCCCTCCTTGCACCGCCCACAGTTGTTTTGTTCCTATTGGTCTTATCACAAGTCTAACAGTGGGCTCCTTCATGTATGTGAAACTCAAATCTGGAACAATCACTTCAAGTGTGCATTTTTTCATTTGAATTTTTTTTATCGGAAAGTGAAAGACAATGTATAAAAATTGTTTTACTCTAAAAAATATCCCGTACTACATCTATCTTACGATTAATTCTTAAATTAAATTATTTAAAACAAAAAGGGTAGGAAAATATTTGTACTTTTTGTATACTTAATCAAAGTTGCATAGATTTTTTCTCTATTGAAATATTATGCTTTATAATAAATATTATATTCCACTAAAATTAATCTTAAAAGTGTCCAAAAAAATAAATTCCATTTTAATTTCTATTTTATTTTATATAATTTTCATCAATTACTAAAAAAACAATAAAAATGTGCTAGGTTCTTCACATATGTCACTAATAATACAAAAAAAACTATATTTTCTTAAAGTTTTCACATAATTTATTTTTGTACTTTTTTTAAATACTTTTTTTTTATTGATTGCTAGAATTTTGTAAAGAATAATAATCTCCATTGAAAAAAATGCTCCAATCAATATGAATATTCTGCTGACCCTAAAGTTCATCGACTGAAAACGTTTTTTTGTGTAAAAACTCGCCAATGTCGAAAAACATTCTAAGTCATCAAACTATAAATACACATTTTTAAAGTTTTTTTAAAGATTTTTTGTGACGTCATAGATCTTTTTTTGTATGAGAATCACCGTTTTTGTTTATTTTACTCGACTATTCAAGGAATGGACATTGACGAGGCGGATTGCATTGTCTTTATTCTTTCATACGTGAAGAATACTTGAAGCCATGAAAAGAAGATGAAAATACAATTTCAATAAAAAAAATTAGCTATATTTTTTGTCGCCAAAATTTGAATGGAATGTTCATTCTACACAAGTTGTTATAAAGCCATGAAGTAGACTAAGCGGGCATAGTACAAGAAGTTAGAACTAGCCAGTATCTTCAGATACAGATTATATTTATCACACATCCTTAAAAGAAATTCAGTACTAAATACATAAACTCGACATAAGGATGTTAGTGTTGTGTAAATTTTATAAATACTTTAAAAATCTTTAGTTCCCGATATATATATATTATATTTGGATAATATTTTTTTTTAAAAAAAAGCGCCGTTTTCTTGTGTAGCACACCTCAAGGGCCCTTTTATTGTTTGGTTTGTCTTTCGAAAGGCGTCCGATGACGCCTTTCATGATTTAACAATAAAAGAACGACAAACCCTGAGCACTGCTCGTTGACGCATCTTCTGAAAATCTATAAAAGAATTTATTTAATTTCGAAAAGATTGTAAACTTGTTTACAGTGCGACTTTTTGTGATTTTTAAAAATGTTTTTAATCCTTACCTAAATACCGTAAATTTACTCTTAATCATTTTTTTAAGAATTAAAAATCATAGTTATGATGTATGTAAAACAAAGTTTAAATTAAATTTAATAATTCATTTATATTGAAAAAAAATAACTGTCATGTTATGCATATACTGAAAAAAATAAAATAAACATAATGAACATAAGTCCTAAAACTGTTGCCGACCTTCCCTGAAACAGGGGTGACATTGGCAAAGTAAACCACTTTTTACAGTATGGGTTGTCAGCCTCATACCAACCTACAGGTCAAGGAACACTTACAACATAACGTATGTATTTATTTTTTGAAAATTATTTTCATCAATAAAAAATATATATTTAAAGTAAATTTCAACTAATTTTTCAATGAATTATAATTATTTTCTTTAATTGATTTACAATTTGAATACTCTGGATTTTCACTGTGTGAACCATTGAGCCTCATACCAACCACAATAATAAAAATAATAACAATAATAATAATTAAATATTTATTATTTAATTATTATTAAACAATAATAATAATTGGACAATTTTATGTAGCCCCGTTTAGGGACACTAGCCACCCCTACGGCGCTATAAGTCTAGGAATTATGCGTGATCCTTAAAAATCAAAATTAACTTTTTCAGAAGCTTAAACAACAAAAATAAAGGCAATTTAAGCAGGAAGTGTAAACTTTAAACATTTTTAAAATTCAGACCAAGTACAGATGTCTGCCTCCCCCGGCTTTGCCCTGAAGGACGGCAGCATCAGCAGCGAGGAGTACCCCTCCCTGAGAGACGGCTGGTTCAAGGACTCCCTGCAGTGGCTGCAGGGGAAGGCCCAGGACGATGGAGCCGCGGGGCTGTGGAGGGTGCACGACAAGCTGTACGACCTCGGGGACTTCATCAGCAGGCACCCGGGGGGAGAAACGTGGCTCAGGATGACCAAGGTAAGCAACGCAACCGCCACCAAGCTACTCATGTAGTGTAACTTCTTGCCGTGTTATTCCCGAAGAGGTCGCATGTGGTGATTCGGGACCTATTTATTTTTACGGGCTAAGCAAACACCGAAATAGTAAATCATTTTTGACAAGCTTGGTGGGGATCGAATCCTATGGAGCCTTTTAGACATTTAGCGCAAGCGCTCTACTAATTGAGCCATCAGGTGGTCATACTGTTGCATCAGATTATTATCTATAATCTATCATCTAAGTTGCAAATATACATTACATTTCAAATTCATATTTTATGCATTCCCAAAAGAAGACACGTATAAGTTCACGCTTACACATACCGCATGTAGACTTACAATATAAAAACCCAATCTCAAATTTATTTTAACATAATTTATTTTACAAGGTTTGGTTCACAATTTACAATGTAATGATTTCTAGTTCGACACTATCTGCTGATGCCCTTTGTAGTCCGTATATATAGGTACAAAAGGGTTCATTCTTGCATATTCCAGATCATTCGATCTCTCGCTCATATTAGGCCGCCATTCTATGTACCTTCGTACTACCATCACACTAGAGCCAGGTTGTTCTACCAGCGTGATTAGAATCACTAATCCACTAATACTAATATACACTCGAAACAGTATTTTGTCTTGTTGATTTCAAGGGCACCGACATCACCGAGCTCTTCGAGAGCCACCACCTCAGCGAGCTGCCTGAAGCGCTGCTGGAGGAGTTCTACGTCAGGCAGGCCAGCAGCAAGCGCAGCTCCCCCTTCACCTTCCACAGCGACGGCTTCTACAAGCTCCTCAAGAAGAAGGTGAGGCTAGAGCTGGAGAACCTGCCCAGAGGCCTGGAGGAGCAGTCCCACTTCGTCATGGACGTGCTCACCTTCAGCACGTTCTTCGTGTCCGTGCTGGGGCTGCACACCAGCAGCGTGACCTTGAGGATCCTGCTGGTAGTCCTGGCTGGAGTGCTGCTGGGGATGACCACCATATGTGCACACAACTACATCCACAAGAGGGACAACTGGAGGAGGTTCTGCTTCAATCTGGGATTCTTTTCAGCTTGGTAAGTTCTGTAATATAAGGATTTATTTTATTGTATAAACGGCGGTTGATTTGTAATGCTGGCGGCTAGGGCTAAAATTTCTCAAGTTTTCCAATTTTTTTGTAAATTTGAAATTAGAATTTTGTATTTAATTGTAATTTATATCCATTTGTTTATGTCTAAAATGTTATTTGTTGTATATTCCTTGACTTATAGGTTGGTTTGCGGCTGACCACCCATGCTGTAGAAAATAGTTCGCTTGGCCAATGTCACCTCTGTTTTAGGGAAGGTCGGCAAGAGTTGCAGGGTGTATGTCCATTTGAGATTTGGTTTTTATATTGTAGGTTCACATGCGGCATGCGCAAGCGCGAACTTGTACGTGTCTGCTTGTGAGAATGCATGTAATGTGAATCCCCAATGTTACATATTATGTATCTTTGCAACTTATGTAGATTAGATTAGATTAGAATAACACAGTTTTTTTGTAAATCACACCTCAAGAGTTCTCCGACGTCATCTATAATCTAAGTTGCAAGGATATATTAACATTCAAAGCTCATATCAAATGCATGCCCACACACAAACTCATATAAGTTCGCGCTTACAAATGATGAATGTGTACTTACAAATTTAAATCCAAACCTCAAATGAACATAAAACCTGCAACTATTGCCAATCTTCCCTGAAATAGGGGTGACCGACAAGGTTTACTCAGCCTTCACAAGAAATGAGAACCAGCCTCCTCTGAAGCTGGTAAGTTCTGAGGAAGCTTCAAGTGAAATGGTTGGCGTGAGACCAGCCCCCTTGCTCGAGAAAATAGGTTCCACAATCCACTTCTTCTGTCTTACCACACGCGGTAAGAATTTGCACTTTATGTGCAGCTTAGTTGCGTTTATTTTGCGGCCCGTGCCCCCTAACCATCTCGAAGCACGAGTCCGTAGCGTTATCCACCGGTCATGTTATTTTGTCTTTTGAAATGCTTGTTTTTAATTTTGTATAATCATGAATGCATTAAAATCTTGAAACATAAATTATTAACATTACGAAAATGGTGTTTTTAATTTAACCATCATTCAGTATGTTCCAAAGACTTATTTGTTTTCTGTACATCCAGATGGTGATAACCTTGTGTCAATTTTTATGACGTCAAAGGACGTATTGTGAAATCCAACTTACAGACATAAATATTTGAGGTTCACTTTACATGTAGGTGACATTGCAACACAATAAGACACAGAAACCCAGAACTGCTAACGCATTTCGCAAAACAAGATGATGATGTTCTTCAAATTATAGGTCGAATCAATTAATATTTATTAAAATATGCAATAATTAATTATTAATTGATTTATAGGTTGGTATGAGGCAGACCCCTCACACTGTAAAAAAATGGTTCACTTTGCCAATGTTACCCCTGATTCAGGGAAGGTCAGCAAAAGTTTCAAGGTAAATATTCATTTGAGGCTGGGATTTTAATTTGTAAATACACATGCATCATTTGTACGCGCAAATTTACACTTATCTGCTTGTGAAAATGCATTAATAATGAACATCAAACGTCAATATATCTTCACAACTTAAATTATAATAAAATATGGATTTTCGCTTCATACCAGCTTATAGTAAATTAGTAAACATCAGTGGTCGTCAGCATTTGTGCCTCATCAAAATTTTCCTGAGAGTAGCTGGCCGAATAATACTTGTATCTTCAGTAAGGTGATCGAAAGCACCGTTTTGCAATCCCCCCTCCCTCTTTCAGTCCTATTCTTACATATTTACTTTACTTTATCTGGCTAAATAAACTTGAAGGCTCAGGGCCTCCTGCACCACAACCCTCCAGGACTCTCTGTCTTGTGCTGCTTCCCTCCATGGTCCCCTCACTCCCAGGACTTCCAGACATTGCCCGCTTAGCGTATGCTCATCTAGAGATTGTGCAACTTTCACACATTGACTTTTGAGTTGATTAATAATGAATATAATGTAAGCGTTATACAGTGATGCAACACCGGTTTAGCATTGAATACCATAGTTCAGAATCAGGCCGAAATTTGTAAATTCCATCATTTAAGGAAAATTTATTAGAATAATTTATGTACAAGTGACCTACGAGCAAATTTATTACATTAATATATTTAAGAGATATGTTTAAGTTTGGCCGATAGCTCAGTAGGTAGAGCGCCTGTGTTCAAAGACAGAAGATCAGATTCAATTCCAACCAAGGGAGTCATAAATAATTTCCCGTTTAAGTGTTCAAATAAAAAATAGGCAAGGCTTACTAATCCTCTCTCAAAAAATGAGAACTTGTCCTCTTGGGAGCAGGTACGTTCCTTTATTAACTAAAATGTTTGGTGTAAGGTGTGCACCGTTAAGTATGTAAATAAATAGGTTCTATTCGTGATGTGTCATCCCTTCAAACAACTCAGTGAGGAGTTGTTCTATATGTGCAACTTTGCTTCGTTTTTACTCCTTAAATACTTTTTAAACCGTCATAAGCACTTTGAAATAATTCTGTCGGATTAGTAAATTACACAGTTTTTCCATCTCCTAACGTTGAATTTTCACGAGCAGAAAGCATTTTCAAGGCTGGATATTATAGTTACGTGTGAATTTTTGCATCCGCTTACTGTAAGTAATAGTGTGAATATGATGCGTTGTAAAATGGGTATTAAGAGTAAACGAACGTGAAAGCCACTGCGTCGCTTTGATAACCAGGGCTGGAAGTCTCATCAACACGGTAATTCTTACCTACCAAATATCGGTAATACTTGTATGAAGACTTATCAGCTGTTCACTTGCAGCCATCTTGTTTTTTTTTTTTTTAAGGAATCCTGTGCGGGAGGCTCCCCAATTCTTGAGAGTCTTGGGGGTCTACGTCACCCTGGAAGGGTGCCGCAGAGGTGTAGCTTGAGTTCTTGGTTCTGTCGTGAGGCGTCTGCTGGCACTCAAAACAGAAAATAATGTTCACTGTCACTTCACACAAAGGTTCAGTGGAAATCAACCACTTTGCAGCACTTTTTCACAAAAAAAAGACATAAAAACAAGCAGAGCTCTGACAGGTGTACTGGCAGCTACAGAGCGCCATCTGTCCTGATTGACAGGTATTCATTCAAATATTACCGATATTCGGTAGGTAAGAATTACCGTGGTGATGACACTTCCAGCCCAGCTTGGACAATACTTTCTGCCCGTAAATTTGTTATCTAATTCGAATCATGGCAGTCAAAATTCAAAACTTTTTTTTACGGAAATGGAATAACATAAATAGCTTATTTCAAGTGTCCATAAGCGTTGTAAGATTGACTGGTTCGGCTTGTTGGTGCAGGGAGTGGCGCATCACCCACGTGCTGTCCCACCACATGTTCCCCAACACGCTGCTGGACTACGAGGTGAGCGCGCTGGAGCCCATCTTCTACTTCCTGCCCTACCAGGACAAGAGCCTGTGGAACAGGTTCGGCCCGTGGCTCTACTTCCCCATCATCTACCTGGGCATCTGGGTGGGACAGCTGTTCAAAAGGTAGGGACAAAAACTCGTCAACAAATTGCCATTTTTTTTTACTAAAACCCATTTATCTAAATAATGGACATGTTCAAATTTTTGAACAACTATGTACTTAATCTATGTACCTCCAATCAAAGCCGCAAAGATACTTCACATTTCATGATTCGCATTTCATGTATGTCCTCAAGCAGACACGTGTTAAATCACGATTGCAAATGCTGCATGAGTATTTACGAATGAACTCTGCAACTCTTGCCACCCTTTCCTTAAAACAGGGGTTAAATCAGTAAAGTGAACCAACTTTTGTCACCGCAAGGCGTTCGAAGTGTTGACACGCAGTGATGAGGTTGGTCTTCATTCAATGTTTGAAGGTTCAGCACTTTTCTTGGTGCGTACGTCTGGGGGTAGCCGATATTTTCATGTAGACGGTTCTGCTACGGTAAATGCACGTTCAACAAACAATGGGTTCATTATCTAGACAGTGAGCTGAAAGTTGGTCGCAGAGAGAACTTCATTTAACTTAGTCTTGTTGGAAAGACCAATTGCTGCAGGCACTCTGGCGCAACTCCATGCAGTATTTTGTGTACTGTGAGACCAGTTTGAATTTTATTCGTTGTGGGATGCTAAGCCAGTAGAGCTTCAGTAGGAGCGGCGTGATGACACAGTTGCTTAGCAAAATAGTACGATCCTTATTTTGTGTAACAGTACCGATGCAGCTTTGAACTCCAAAAGCGCATAGTGAGGCGCTATGTCTTCTTAAACGCTCTTTATGGTATCGAGGGATGGACGCTCACGCAGGCACTTGAGAGACGAATTGAAGCGTTCAAAATGTGTCTCTACCAAAATGCTTCAGATCCCTTGGCGTGATCGAGTTACCAATGAAGAAGTCCTCCAACAAATGCGCACTACAATCTGCTTCGGTCACATTTTGAGAAATGAGAAATACCGTCTCCTTCATCTTATCATAAAAGGCAAGATTGAGGGGAGAAGATCTCAGAGACACCGAAGGACATTGTGACTAAAAAACATGCGACAGTGGTTCGGTAGAAGCACCAAGTCCCTGTTTCTAGCCGCAGCATCCAAAGTTAAATTAGCCATGATGATCGCCGATCTTTGATAGAAGAGGCACCAAAAGAAGATGAAGAAGACCGATGCAGATAAAATTTCTAGTCATCGCTGAAGAGTTCACTCATTAACATTGTTTATTGACCTTGGTTGATGGTTCAGGTTGACCAACATGAGTCGCGTTTGTTTATTGACCTTGATTGATGGTTCAGGTGGACCAACATGAGTCGCGTTTGTTTATTGACCTTGGTTGATGGTTAAGGTTGACCAACATGAGTCGCGTTTGTTTATTGACCTTGGTTGATGGTTGAGGTTGACCAACATGAGTCGCGTTTGTTTATTGACCTTGATTGATGGTTCAGGTGGACCAACATGAGTCGCGTTTGTTTATTGACCTTGGTTGATGGTTCAAGTTGACCAACATGAGTCGCGTTTGTTTATTGAACTTAGTTGATGGTTCAGGTTGACCAATATGAGTCACGTTTGTTTATTGACCTTGGTTGATGGTTCAGGTTGACCAACATAAGTCGCGTTTGTTTATTGAACTTAGTTGATGGTTCAGGTTGACCAACATGCGCCGCGTATCCCGCGTGGTGGGTCTGCCCGCCGAGGAGTTGGTGCCCCTGCTGCTGCCCTGCTGCATGCTGCTGCTGGGAGCAGAGTCCTCCCTGCTCATCAGCCTGCTGGTCTACCTGCTCATCGTCTGCGTGGGCAGCTTCACCTTCACCTTCATCGGCTTCAGTGTGGGCCACCACCACCCAGAGACCTACCACTATGGAGACGAAGTCAGGTATTGAATAGTCAAGATTATTTACAAAATAGATTAGGAAAACAATATGTGAACATTCTTCATCTATAATGTATCGATTATATAGTTAAGTTGGAAGAATGCTTGCGTTTTATGCAAAGGACTAGGTTTTGATCTCCTGCACCAACGGTGTCAGAAATAATTTCCCATTTTAACAAAATATCAAAAACCGGAATTGTTTACACAGCCGTCACCAGAAATGAGCTCCTGCCCCCTCGGAATCAGGGAAACCTCCGCTTCAACTGAAGTGGTTGGCATTATGACTGGTCCCCTTACCTGTTAAAACAAAGTGTTCACACACTTCTTTAGGGAAGACGTTTCTTTTATAATCTGTTTTTTTTTCAAAATAAATTTGTGAGTAGGAATGCAATTCACCAATCTACTTTGTCTGGTCAGAAACAGATATTCCTAAGCATTCTCTAATTTATTTATTTATTCATTTATTTTTACCCAATGACATAATATAAGGATCCAGTGTCAAAGTGATCACCGAGGGACCCAGCGGGCTCCTAAACAGAGTTGTTTTATTCCAGACACGCTATTCAAAATTTCCTTCTGGACGCGCTTGGCCATATCGTCGAATATGTGTGATAAGTTATTTTAATTAGGTGTTATGATAATTAATTAATGTACCTAGTCTATCGTTAAATACATTTGGCCACGTTGCTTTCTGAAACGCGAGTCAGTTGGTAGTGCGTCCCTGCAGAAGTAACATGTACCCGCTGTAGTACCTAAATAGCGAGTACAAATACTCCCGTCTCTACAAATACCACACTATGGGCCTGTTGCACCAACCTACAATGAATATTTGATTGACACATCAAATTTGATCGGTTAAATATTTCTCGGAAGTGGGTACTAATATGATGGAATTTGAACAGTAAAGATGATGTACATCAGCTGGTTTACGTATATACAACCAAATTTTTGATTTGATGGGAGAAATATCCCATAATTTTGCTTTTTGTCTGCTTGGAGTTTGGTGCAACAGGCCCTATGCATCTTGCTCGCATCTTACACCTACAGGGTTGGAATAGTCTGGTCACATTGCGTGTTACAGAAAAGACTACGACTGGGGTCTGCACCAGCTGGATGTGCTGGTGGACCGGGAGGACACCAGGAAGAGTCTCTGGCTGGGCCTCACGCACTTCGGGGACCACACCCTGCACCACCTGTTCCCCACGCTGGACCACGCCGTGCTGAGCTTCCTCTACCCCATAGTCATGCAGACCTGCGAGGAGTTCGGAGCCAAGGTCAGGAGCACGGCCAGCGCCATGGAAGCGGTCACGGGGCAGTTCCAGCAGATGGCGAGAATCACGCCCAGGAGGACCAAACACATCAACTGAATGAAGGATATCACCCAGTGCTTATTTGGCTTATCCACTATTTGATTAAAAGATGACCTTTCAATGATATTAATAATAATAATATTAGGATGATTTATTTGGTGAGCGCTGTTTTTGTCTGAATCACACCTCAAGAGACCTCTGCGAGCTCGGTCGTCGCTGTAGAAAGCGCCAATTCTCAAGGAAGACTCAGTAAGGCTAAATGGATATGAATTTTTCACCCAGCGAAGAGCATATTTGAAAATATAATGGTATATTTTTTGTACTTCGCCGGGATTCGAACATACAACCCTCCATTTACGAGTCAGAATTGTCAACCACTAGACTACGGACTAGTCAAATGTCCCAATATACACAATCTGAGCTAAGAAAAAAAACATAAAACATGATAGTGTGAGAGTTGTTTTAAATATTTGTTTTTTTTTTTAATTTTTTATAAGACACGTTTGTCCAGTACACATGCAAACATTGCTCATGTGAAATTATCTCCAATGAACATAAGCCAAACCAGCACTAAGGCAACGATATATTATTGACCCTAACATTTAACTGTTTTGTCGATGAAAATATATACATACACGAGTTGGTTAAGTTTCTTGAAAAAATATCAAGAAAAACTGCGGGAAGTCAACGGTTTACAAGAAAAGATCTCAATACAAAAAACACAAATGCCTTTCATATTATTATTTAATTCATCAACATTCCTTTTTCCAAATGATTATCTTTCTTTGCCTCCTATCATATTCTATAATATTTTATCTAAGTTGCAAAGGTACATTACGTTTAAGATTCATGTTACATGCATTACAAGCAGACACGTATAAGTTCGCGCTTACATATACCGCATATAGACTTACAACAACAAAAAATCCAATCTCAAATGAAAATAAGTCCTGCAATTTTCCCGATCTTCCTTGAAACAGCGCTGAAATTGACAAAGTGAACTATTGTTTACAGTATGGGTAGTCAGACACATACCAACCTATTAGTTACATAAGGAAATATTATTTTAGTATTACTATTTAGGTTTTTTTACACTAAATGACATAAATAAATTACATACTTGTAAGCTATAACTGTGTTTCTATTTCCCCGTACCCCAACTATAGGACCACAGCCCGAGCGTGCTCTCGCTTTGTACAAGTTTGATGTAAGGGATTGGATATTTGTGCGCATCTGGGTCTGCTGCTGCATTCACTGTAATGGCTTTTCAAAGGAACATAAAACTCACTCGGGATGGATGGCAAAAGTTGCAATTTCTCTGCGAAATGTGATTTGTGAGTAAGTATCATTATGAGGTAATGCTGCCGCGCTGGGAGAACTCAACTTTGTCTCTGAGCTGTACAGAATCCATTGTAATGCGCGCTACACACCGTCACTCAGTTCGCAACACATTTGCGTGACATTCTTCTTTAGTCGCTTTCAAACGATTGTGTAAGCTTTAATATGGTACCATGACAAATCAGTAAGCTCATCCACAGACAAGAGTAATTATGGTCACACGACAGTTCATCCAATCAGTCATTGGCATTTCGGTCACGGACAGCATGGTCGCAGATAGATTATCTATAGGCAGCTTGGTTATGGACAATTCGGCCATACGACACATTGCTGTTTTATACCTTATACTTTTCAGCAAATGGACTATCAGAGCCTAGAATGTACGAAAATATTTTTTAGTTTTACTAATGGAAGGTGTACCTGCTTGTGAGTATTCACAAGCAGGTACACCTTCCAATTTTTTACTCCATGTGCTGGCTGCACTTTCCGCAGACCACAAAGTCAACTGTTTGCTATTCAAACCAGTTTGTTTATGAGTTCCTCAGGATACAGTGGTGTCCTTTCATAGATCTACAGGTATGTGTCATGGCGCACAATCGGTGCTCAATGCGCTGTGGGACGCGAAGCCAATGAATTGCGTAAGCAACAGCTTGTAATATAAAGATAATATTAGGATGATTTATTTGGTGAGCGCTGATTTTATTTTAATTTTTTTATTTTTTATTTAACAAACAACTCAAATACATAAAAATATACATAATTTTAAGAAAAATTAAAAAAAATATATATAGCGTACTGTGTCAATTAGATGTTAAAACTAATAATAAATGTTTCAAAGATTACATAGAGATTAAAAATATGGAGCTTAAATAATATTAAAAAATAGGAAGACAAGAAAAAAAAAAAAATAAAAGATAAGAAAAGAAAAAGGAAAACAAAACACGAATCATTTAAAAAAAATTAAAAAAAGTTTCTACAGTCAATGCCTCATTCACCTCTATTAAGAAGAATGACCTCTTGGATTTCGGGTGAATCACAATCCAGAAGCCCTCTGTGAACTTGGTCGTCGCTATAGAAAGCGCCAATTCTTAAGCAAGACCCAGCTGCTGTCAGGCTGTAATGGACTTTTTGATGATCGGTCTTTGGTAAAGGCATATGAATTTTTCAATCCAGCGAAGAGCATATTTGAGAATACAAATGGAACATTTTTGGTTCTCTGGCATTCTGGAATTCGAACCCACAATCTTCCATTTGCTAGTCTAAAGCGTTAAACAGAAAAATTACGGACGTCATATGCTTACATGTAAGAATGTCACGCACGTGTGACCGTCTGCTGCGCGCATGACTGTAAAGTGCACCAATGTAATAAATTAAATGACAATCGCGGAGCTCCCTGTCAGGAATCTGAGTAACTGGAGGAGCAGGGCTGCGCGCAGCTCGAGGTATTGTTGCTGCATCTCTACCGCACACAGAGCTGCATAGTTCCTGCGGGCGCGGGGACAACTCATCCGCCAACTTATAAGTCATGCAGACTCACGAAGTTGCGCTTAAACAGGGATGCAGTTGCAAAAGGAACAACCTTTGGTTTATAATGTAGCTCTGCTCACATTCATTACATTACTGGAAATTTCAAATTGGAATTACTGTCGCTAGACCTTTAATCTTTAGTCTCGGCTTCCAAATTAAATAACATATACGGATATTCGCTATTGTAGGAGAACTTGAAGTTTATTTCAAATTTAAAAAAAAAATGCCAGTGAGACTAACAGCGCCTTCACAAAAAATAAGAACTACCCCCTTACGAGCTGAGAAACTCCTTTCATAAAGTGAAATGGTTGGCGTAATGCCAGCCCCTTTACTTGTGAACACAAATAGGTTTCACACGCCACATGTGACCCCTCCAGGGACAACTTAGTAAGAAGATTCACTGCATGTTCAGATAAGTTGCGTTTGAAAAAAAGAAAAGACTTTTGGTTAAATTATTATTGATATTACTACTGTTGACTCTTCACTCAAGATTTTGTTGACTTATAGGTTGGTGTGCGGCTGACCACCTATACTGTGAAAAATGTTCACTTTGCCAATGTCACCCCTGTTTCGGGGAGGGACGGCAAGAGTTGCAGGGCTTGTGTTCATTTGAGATTGGGTTTTTATAATGTAGGTTCACATGCGGCATGTGTTAGCGCGAAATTATGCATGTCTGCTAGTGGGAATGCATTTAGTATGAATCTTAAATGATATATATCTTTGCAGCTTAGATTAGATAAGATTAGACTCAAGATTTTACAATACTGACAGATTATTCTTAACGACAAATGTGTTGATTCAAATGAAATTAATTTTGTACGTACAATAATTAACCCTACTAGGCGCGCGCTTTGGATGCAGACAAATAGGTACATTTCAGAATAAAAATAGGTATTATATAGCCTTTTATTAATCTCCATTGTAAAATTTAATTAAAAACAATCGTTTTATGAGGAATTTCAGCGTTAAGCCACATTTTAGTAATAAAATTATGCTGCCTAGCTTAAAGGTTATTCTCCTGTATGGGATGTTCGCCTCTGACAAATTTAGTGCCAATAAATTGCTCAATTTTCCAATGTATGCTTTCTTGAGATAATAGACCGTTTTCATAAATGTATCATTAAATCACCCCTAACCCCAGTTTCCATGTATATTTCTGAAATTTAAGTTTTCTTAAGTCATGTCATGTGTAGGCGTACCTGAATCCCTGTCTTAAGTATAGATCAGCGCTTCTCCGGCTGTTTTTGAAAGGAAGCCTTTGTCTCTATTTGCAGCACGCAATCAGAATAAATTTGGGAATCCTGGAGCGGCGTCTGTGTTTCTTTGAGGCGGCTGTAAGTTAAGGCTCGGCTCCAAATTGAGTTTGCCCTAGTTGATGGTAAAGTCTGTGTAATCCGACCTCCCCGGCAGGTGATCCTCGCAGCGTGCTTAACTACAGAGGCTTACCAAGGCGCAGAGACACCGCACTTAGCGAGGAGATATCTATTAGCTGGAGCAGCTCCATGCATGGCTCAGGAGTAGAGACATCCATTCTTCTTTCAAGTTATAGGTATACTTGCAACATAAACTTAAATGATGATGACGATGAACGTGTTACGACGGTACAAAAAAAATCGTCTACATGTAATGTTGGTGTTATGGCCGAGGGGTAGAGGCGCATGTTCGACAAGCGTATTTGGAACCGGATAACTCCTTGACTGATAGGTTGGTACGAGGCTGACCAACCGTGCTGTAAAAATCGGTTCACTTTTGCCAATGCCACCCCGGTTCAGGGAACGGCGGCAGGAGTTGCAAGGTTTATGTCCATGTGAGGTTTTCTTTATTTGTATGCACACATGCAGAATGTGTAGGCGCGAACCTACATGTGCCTGTCTGTTGGCATGCATTTCATATGAGCCTTAAATGTTAACATATCCTTGCAGCTTAGATTATAGATAGATAGATAACGTTGGTTAGAATCTTGCGTCTAGCCCACTTGACCATAACTTCAACCCTGATTCAACAGATGCCGTTGCATGCACACAAGCTTCTGCTTTCGCATGAAGACAACTGGCCAGGCAAAATAGGTTGGTGGATTGCATTCCTTTCCACAAATCTACTTAAAAAAAAACAAAAAAGTTCAACCATAGACAAATCGGTTACAAGGCAGTTTACCCCCACGACTTTTCGATCAAATACAATATAGACCCACAACATAACCCAATCACAAAAAACTTGTTCTCCAAAAAAAACCTTTCTACAAGTAATTAATATATTTGAATTTGGTTCACTTTGCCAATGTCACCCCTGTTTCAGGGAATGTCGGCAAGAGTTGCAGGGCTTATGTTCATTTGAGGTTTGGATTTTATTTGTAAGTACACAATCAGCATTTGTAAGTGCGAACTACACGTGTTTGTTTGTGGGCACACATCTGAGAGCTTTGAATGAATATATCCTTGCAACTTAGATTATAGATTATAGAATTAATTTGCGTTTTCTATGATGGAGCTGTATGTGGATATTGTATGTGACTGAAATGTCGTTGATCGAATGGTCGTGTGGATGAGCTGTCGTATGACCGATATGTCCGTGGCTGCGCTGTCTGTGGATGAGTTGTCTGTGAACGATTTGTCGTGGAACCGACGATAAATCATATTTTTTTTCATTTAGGTTTGAAATAAACACCGAAACGGGAAATCGTTCATTTTCATATAGCGCGCTTGGAGTGACTACATCACATAACGGCGCTATAAGAAATCATCAACTCATCATCATCATGCAATAGTGTTTCTACGTAGTTGATGCATCGCTAAACGTCCTTATGCAACAACAATCTTCAATCACGAGGTACAACTAAATCTGACATTTGCAAAGATATGTTAACATTTAAAAGTATATTTTATGAACGACTACGAGAAGCCACAGGTAAGATAACAGTTGCACATATCATAAGTGTACTTACGAAACTAAAATAAAGTCAAATCAAGCCCTGCAACTCATGCCAACCTTTCCTGAAACACTGGTGACATTTACAAAGTGAAATTAATCAAATCAACTTCCCAATACCCATGAAAAAAAAGATATTCGCTCCGTAACTTAAATTTTCAATACGAAAAGGGATGTTCCATGTATCAGCTATGGATCAAATGTCTTGTGAATAACCCTGTAAACATCTACACGTAAAAAAATAGGATCCCAGTCATGTTTCCCAGTCTACGTTTGTTGTCTTGAAACTTCAGTTGATGTACTTTCCTTTTGTTTAGTTGTCTTGTAGGCCCGATTGGATTTTTGTCCCGTCCTCGCGGGATGCCAATCACGTCCTTGCGTAGACTTTCTAGTCGAGGAATAGGAACTAAAACAGGGAAGAGCTGTGGAGCCATGCCAGCTTGCTCTCCTCCAACTATGCAACTCTACTTCACAGTCAACAATGACGAAAAACGTATGGAAACTAAAACGCTTCCTACAGTCACTGTTTCAGTTTTCATGCAAGTTTGATTTGAGTTTAAGCGTAATGTGTATACTTGGCCAAACCAAAGGACAAACAAGACTAGAATCGTGAAACAAGGGGCATGACGAAACTCTGTGACAACAAGTCTTCCTCTAGTGCTTGTTTGGCTTGTCTACCATTTGATTCATGCATGACCTTTTAATGAAATTGTTTTGAGAATTGTTCCTTGACTTATAGGTTGGTATGCGGCTCACCACCCATGCTGTAAAAATGGTTTACTTTGCCAATATCACCCCTGTTCAGGGAAGGACAGCAAGAGTTGCAGGGTGTAGGTATGACCATTTGAGATTTGGTTTTTATGTTGTAGGTTGAAATGTTTCTGACTTCGGGGAAAATTATTCCTTTGGAGAAAGAAGGAATCCATGGTCACGGCCCAGCTTAAATGAAACCGACCTATGGAAAAACTCCCTTCGGAGGACGGAATAATCCTTCTTCACGGTTCAACTGGAGTGAACCGGTCAATTCACTCTTAGGAGAAAATTATAAGATTATGGCCAATAATCTTTATGCATTTGTGTGATCGTCTATTTAGTGGCTATGACCCCTCGATGTGCGATAGGTAGAAACAGAACGTTGTGTCATTTTTTGTTTTACTGTCTCAAAACCTACCTTTGTAGTGGACCCAAATTCTTTAATGATGGTGAGGATGAATACAGATGTGCCTAGCTTAATAATATTTTAATTAATTTAATTAACTAGCCCAAAGGTTACAATGCCGAATTATGCACGATTTTGCATTCGCGTAGTAGCGTGTTCGATTTTATTTCTGACAAAATTTCCGCGAGATTCGTTTATTTAAAATCTGACGCCAGTTAATGCAGATGAATTTATTTCAAAGACAAGTACAATAATAACAGCTCAATTAAACAGGAAATAATCAAACATCAATTGAATAATAGTTATTTGGTTAGTATTGTTTTAGCAAAATTAAAGAAAATATGGTTTGATCTTTTCTGCTTCTTTCTCTCTCCCTGCGCCGTAGTTCCAACCAGCGGTTGTAAACATTTCTCGCCCCAAGATCACTTACCTTTCGTGGATTCTCTTTGCTGTGGAAGAATTTCATTAGTGTGTTTTAGGAAGGGATTGATTTTAATAACTGGTACGACAAACCGGCCCAGTAGAAGATGACTCCCTTCACCCCAGCTTCCTTGTAAATGGGATTCCTCATTTGCTCATAAGCAAGAGAGACCCAAAATCGAAGAAAGCTCATCTTCCTCTTTCCTCCAAGAATTTAACAGGTTGGCCCCACGGCCTGGTCCTTTCAGACCACGGGAAGGATATTTTAGAAGGGACTGGCCCTAACCTTACTCCGCGTCATGAAATAACCGAACGCCAAAAACAATGAATGGAGACTTTTTAAAACTCGAACGCCATGTCGAGGCTCGCACTGTATTTTGGTGTCAGAATCCAGCAGGAACTAGGTGTTGTGATGTTGGAATGACGTCAGTTGACTCCAGCCCATAACAGAGGAACAATGGAAGCTATATCCAAGTCATGATACAAGTCTGGTAGTAACCTCGTCCCTCGTTCAGTGATGATGTTGAGGACGCAGATAACCATGGCCGAAGGAGAGGTCAAGCTATGAACCAAAGGAAACATAGGACGTGCTCCGGAGCATGGCTCCTTGTCAGTCAACATTGGATTTATAGTTTTGATGGAAAGTTTTGGAAGCCGAAAGCTTTCACTTCCAACACAATGCGAACTCCTTCATAGCAGCAAAAAACCGTTAGGTCCAGGTATTTCAGATATTAAGCAAACAGCGTTCAATTCTTTCTGACACAGGTGTTCTGTGAGAGAGAAGGTGTGTTTGTTAGTAACTGCAAGGCTGTGGAAAAAGACAACAATTTATAAGCATTTCAGGACATTTGCGCCCCTTGATTGAAAGCTATGTTGAATTCACCCCTTTTGACCTGAAAGACAAACATTTTATTTACAGTACAAAATGTAATTTTCAAGATCGGAGTACTCGGCGACAGCAGTCTCTCGGACTGAAACATAGGCAACAAATCATTTCCAAAATGTGAAGATTGAATACATTTTAGAACGCAAGTTAATTAGATTAGTTTAGTGTGTTAGAAAATAATTTGAAATCTCTCATCCTTCTGCGAAGCAGCTCAGCAAACTATGTGTTTACGCGAATTAATGGATTTTATTATTTAATAATTAAATGCGCCTTCCCGTTCAGCAACCACTGGGTTAATTTTATTTAATCCAAAATTCAATCGAAAAGTTATTTTTACGTTCGAAAGTTTGAGAATCACTGCGATTTACGGAATTACTTATTTAGCATACTTTTAGTTTTAGACAGACACATGAAAAATACACTCCCGGAATATTATGTCGGCAGATATCTTATTATTATTAAAACCACGTAAATACTTATTCTCCCTTAAATTCCGAACGAACGATTCGCGGCGTCTTTATTAAGAGAAAAATCTTTTTAGTCTATTTAAATTATCTTCCGAATTAAAACCCGATTTTAATTAAAATATTTTGTTTCGAATTTGTTTAGCTCAGATTTAAGATCATATAAACCCGTGCTTCCCGATTGACTGTCTCGACCCGAATCCCCATTCCTTTCTCCCCTGGTCCAGGACTCACTCCCAGTTTGACTTGCATTCCCCCACCAGGAGGTGCAATCAGGCCATAGGAAAAAATACGTATGGACAAGAAAAACTCTTCCTACGCAAATGTGATACGCCCATATACATAGGAGCTTCAATTATTTTATTTTATATTTGATGAAAAGCTTGGATCATCACATTCCCCTCTTTGACTTTACTGTAAGATGACAATAGGCATCTTCGGTCAAGTCACACAACTTGTTTAGAACCACTGGTATTGATGCCACTTACGGCAAATGGTTCCTTTCGGCGCCCCGTTTTTTTCTCATCCCGGAGCCTCAGATATCTGAGATCACATTTGTTTCTCATCTGTTAACAGTTTCCCCTCCCCCTTCTCCCCTCTTGGCTTCCCCCCCCCCCCTCTTTGCTACCCCACCCCTCTTGGCTTCCCCACCCCTCTTTGCTACCCCTCCCCTCTTGACTTCCCCACCCCTCTTAGCTTCCCCACCCCTCTTGGCTTCCCCACCCCTCTTGGCTTCCCCACCCCTCTTGGCTTCCTCACCCCTCTTTGCGTCCCCACCCATCTTGGCTTCCCCACCCCTCTTGGCTTCCCCACCCCTCTTTGCATTCCCCACCTATCTTGGCTTCCCCACCCCTCTTTGCATGCACACACATTGCAAAAAAAATAAAAGAAAACCCCATGCATGCCCTGCATTCAGGCTGTTAATTTCGCAATACTACAAAGCACAGTATCCATGCACAATTCAGATTTCTTAATGCTCAAACTTTTACGGATTCTACCTAAAAGAACAAGGCAGCATGCGGCTAGAAAATGTAAGCAAACCAAGTAGGTACTTTCAGCTATTTACGTAGCACGCAGATTTTCACCCAAGCACATGCACTAACCGAAAAGAGTGCAAAGAAATCACCATTCGGTGAATCATATCTGAACAACGATCCATTGACGATAATCTTTATCATACCCCCTTTTCCCCCCTTCGGCATGTATGTATGTAAACGGCCCAACACCATCTGACTTAATTAATTTCATTTAGATAGCATTATTTTAGCAAAACCTTTAGACAAAACCCCTCCTGCAAGAAAACATCCACAGATACTAATTTCCGACAGTAAAACGGGTTCATACATACTTACATATAATACATTTCAAATACATATTATGAGTCCATCATTCAGATAGATCGGGAATAAATATATATATGACACAAACTAGAAGGTTAACATAAATATGATATATGTACGTAATAATTAGTATACAATACAATGGTGGTACCCCACAAATGCCCAGATATACGAATCATCTAAGACACAGAACGAGTGAAGTTTTGCTTCGGAATACGAGCGACATTCGAGATGCATGGAACGAAAAAGTAGTAACCGATCGTGCATCGGAGTCACCCCATGACGACACCTGTCCACCTTACTTTCGCAGCCCTCTGACAGGGAGGAAAACAAACCTCCTTTGACCCTTTTCCTTTTCAATCCGGCGGAAAAGGCCAAGACCAATAAAGAGAAAGTAGTGACCGTAATATAGTCACATAATCACCAACACCTCTGCGGCACTACAACAAGTGTCATAGACTCCTAGAGTCTCTTGGATCCAGAGAGTCTCCCGCACAGGGGTTCTTAAAACATTCAGTACTGTTCAAGGTGTGTGCAAGTCGCATTTAAGTGACCAAAATACAAATATGTATGTACACATTATGGCAACCCGTTACCCCTGCTTCACATTCTCTTTTATTATGGTTTTATCCATATTTGTCAAACCCAATTTCTTATTCGAAAACAGAGACAAGCCCAATTTGCGATAGCATTTTTGGGGACTGGAACGGATTGATAGCATATATAATGTCAATGAAGAAAATTGTTTTGAAATACGAACAACTTGAAATACGAGCAAAGTTAAGGAATGCATTTGACTCGTGTAAACGGGACTTCGATGCATAATATCGACGGCCGGCCGCATAAAACCATCCCCTTCACTCCGCAAACGGTTCACCCTTGTCCCCGCACTTCAGAGAAACATGCCCGCCCGGCCCGCGTCGCACGCACAACACGTGTCATGAAAAAAAACGACAATGACGATCTATCCGTATAGGCAAATGTACACCGGAGGTGGGCAACTTAAGGTACATTAGTTTTACCTAGAAATTTGGGTTAATTTCAATTTATGGGTCGATCCCTCCGTTTGAGAAGAATTGAAAAATGACGGGAGAAATTGAGAGAGGTGTGCGTAACGGAAAGCAATGGTAGATGTGATATGAGAATTTGCAAGAAACAAGCGGTCAGCGATGGGTTTGAGAATGTCGTTACACAATTACATTGTTACTAACATTGATGTATGGGAGTGAAGCATGAACTGCGAATGACGGCAAAATGAGTAAGGCATGTGGGAATAAACCACTTATGGAATATGACCGGGAAACCCTCAAGAGAGACGAATATATGAAAGGCAAATGCAAGTTGAAAGACGATTTTAAAGCAAAGGTACAAAATATTGTGATAGGATGGTTTGGACACGCAAGAAGAATAGAAAATGAAAGATAAAATCCCACAAAGTTTATATACAGAGGAAATATAAACGGAGTAAAAGCTAATGTAAAAGAAGAAGATGTATGAAAAAAAAATGTGATGGATGTGAAATAATTAGAAGAGGTATGCTCGGATAGGAAAATAATGGAGGCAGCCCTGCAGAGGCTCTGGCCACCCCTAACGGAATAGCGACAGAGTTGCAGTTACGGTGTTTAATTTAATGTTCGACCAACTTCCTTAAGGCCCAAAGCTACAGGTATTTAACGCAATTAAACTGCGTACATCCCAAAATTCACCCCCTCCCCTTTATGCAGAAGAGATCGGTTGTAAATGGAACCCATTTACTCACACAGGTAAGAGGTCAGCTCTTCGCCAACGACTTAACTGGACTAAGAAATTCCACTACATTTGAACCGAACACTTGCCGAAACAACAAAACTCAAAAGAAGAAGAAAAACTAAAGGTAGGGAGTACAAAGAAATCTAGTTGCTATATTGTAAATGCTACACTATAAATAGTGCAACCTCTTACCGCGCCAATGTACGCGGCGAGCGTATCTCTACTAGTAAAGGGAACGGTCTCACGTCAACCCCAGTTAAAGTAAGGATTCCCGAGGGCTGGTTCTCATACCTTGAGAAGATCGAGTGAACATTGCCGGTACGTTGTTTTGGTTTGAAATAAAACCTAAACAAGAATTTATTCGACACCCCCGATTGGATCAACTAAGGTCTCGGCACGGCACGCAAGCGTTCTACCAAGTGAGCTGTTCACCGGACAATTTACTTGTAAATAAAAAGACGAGTGAGGGTGCATTCCACATATTAGGACACGCAAAAGCTCGCACATGTGGTTGACGCATGACAAGACCCCGCGCCGCGCCCCCCTCGTAACGATCATTCCCGAGTCATTCGATCATTTAAGATTCCCATCAAATGAACTCCCTCAAGCAGACACGCATAAGTTCGCGCTAACACATGCCGCATGTGAATCTACAATTCAAAACCCCAATCTCAAACGAACACAAGCCCTGCAACTTTCACCAACCCTCCCCGAAACAGGGGTGTCATTGACAAAGTGAACCACTTTCCACAGCATGGGTTGTCAGCCGCACACCAACCTATAAATCACAAAATGTATGTAAAGCAATTAGAAAAAGAAGATGAAGCAAGGAGACAAGGAAAATATAACGTGGTATTTTTTTAATTAAATGTATAAATAGTACAGAATAAATAAACAGATTATCAAAATAACGGAAACAATAATTTCATAATACGTAAATAAGAAAAATGATGAAGTCGGAGTGAAATACTGTTATGCTAACTGTGAATGTTCTCCCTTGTGAACACTTGTTTAGGCCAGTATTTAATATTTATTTTATAAACGAACGAAATGAATACAAACGCCTCGAGTTCATTCACTCCCTTTTTATAGTTCATAAAAATTATGTAATAGAAGTGCACCAGATTTCGGTCACCAAACAACGAGAGCATTCTTTTCTTAAAAAAACAAAGGCAAACCTCAATTAGGTATTTCACTAAATTATGACTTTCATGCACTCTAATCAATGCACAAAGGACATAAATCCCAAGACAAAGAACCCACACATTTCAATCTAAAACAGGCAGGTCCGCATCTCCTTGTTTCGGCGCCCCACGTAAAAGACGAAGGCATTTACGAAGGAAATTATATTTAAGTTTGCATTTCATTTTATTTCGAATTTTTAGTTTTATTTGATTTTAAAATGTTTTCGTGATATTTTAGTTTTAATCGCATTTAACTTTCCTTATTTTAAGCATTTGCTAAAATTCTTAAACAAAATTTTAGGATTTAATGTCTATTTTATTATTGTTGTTCTTTATACGTAACTGATGTTAAATTTGATTATAACGCGTTGTATTTTATTGTATTTTAACCGATAAAAATGTTTTGATTTTTAATGTAATTTATTTACGTTCTTTTAACATTTAACTTTATTTTGTTTTATTTCATTTACATTTGAATTTAACTTATTTTAAAGTTATTAACTATGTCACGAAATTCTACTACCCGAGTACCGGTTACGTTTTGTTTTGAAAATTTTGTCAGCGTCTTGATCCGCCTCTGGCTGCTGCAAGCCCAAAAGTCGTTAAATTTTACTGCCTTTCGTATTCGGTCAAACCTTAAAATTTAATGTCAAACAATAAAGCCCTTCAATGCTTCAATTTCTTGACAGGCCATATAAAAAAAGGTCTCACGGTTCTTTAAAACAATACTCGCTGTGTTAGAAAAATAAACGTCTTGAAAGACTGTATGATTGTTGTAAAGATCACACGAATGGTATTCATTATTTTGAATCATTTAAATACAAAATTTAAGTAAAATTTTATTTCGAATTCAATGCACACATGTTTTCACCTCTTGTAAAACCATCATCCGACGTCATCGGCAACACTGAAATGTTTCTGCCTCCTCACTTAATCCAGAGGAAAATAAAGGGATCCATGGTCACGGCCCAGCTTAAATGAAACCGACCTATGGAAAAACTCCCTTCGGAGGACGGAATAATCCTTCTTCACGGTTCAACTGGAGTGAACCGGTCAATTCACTCTTAGGAGAAAATTATAAGATTATGGCCAATAATCTTTATGCATTTGTGTGATCGTCTATTTAGTGGCTATGACCCCTCGATGTGCGATAGGTAGAAACAGAACGTTGTGTCATTTTTTGTTTTACTGTCTCAAAACCTACCTTTGTAGTGGACCCAAATTCTTTAATGATGGTGAGGATGAATACAGATGTGCCTAGCTTAATAATATTTTAATTAATTTAATTAACTAGCCCAAAGGTTACAATGCCGAATTATGCACGATTTTGCATTCGCGTAGTAGCGTGTTCGATTTTATTTCTGACAAAATTTCCGCGAGATTCGTTTATTTAAAATCTGACGCCAGTTAATGCAGATGAATTTATTTCAAAGACAAGTACAATAATAACAGCTCAATTAAACAGGAAATAATCAAACATCAATTGAATAATAGTTATTTGGTTAGTATTGTTTTAGCAAAATTAAAGAAAATATGGTTTGATCTTTTCTGCTTCTTTCTCTCTCCCTGCGCCGTAGTTCCAACCAGCGGTTGTAAACATTTCTCGCCCCAAGATCACTTACCTTTCGTGGATTCTCTTTGCTGTGGAAGAATTTCATTAGTGTGTTTTAGGAAGGGATTGATTTTAATAACTGGTACGACAAACCGGCCCAGTAGAAGATGACTCCCTTCACCCCAGCTTCCTTGTAAATGGGATTCCTCATTTGCTCATAAGCAAGAGAGACCCAAAATCGAAGAAAGCTCATCTTCCTCTTTCCTCCAAGAATTTAACAGGTTGGCCCCACGGCCTGGTCCTTTCAGACCACGGGAAGGATATTTTAGAAGGGACTGGCCCTAACCTTACTCCGCGTCATGAAATAACCGAACGCCAAAAACAATGAATGGAGACTTTTTAAAACTCGAACGCCATGTCGAGGCTCGCACTGTATTTTGGTGTCAGAATCCAGCAGGAACTAGGTGTTGTGATGTTGGAATGACGTCAGTTGACTCCAGCCCATAACAGAGGAACAATGGAAGCTATATCCAAGTCATGATACAAGTCTGGTAGTAACCTCGTCCCTCGTTCAGTGATGATGTTGAGGACGCAGATAACCATGGCCGAAGGAGAGGTCAAGCTATGAACCAAAGGAAACATAGGACGTGCTCCGGAGCATGGCTCCTTGTCAGTCAACATTGGATTTATAGTTTTGATGGAAAGTTTTGGAAGCCGAAAGCTTTCACTTCCAACACAATGCGAACTCCTTCATAGCAGCAAAAAACCGTTAGGTCCAGGTATTTCAGATATTAAGCAAACAGCGTTCAATTCTTTCTGACACAGGTGTTCTGTGAGAGAGAAGGTGTGTTTGTTAGTAACTGCAAGGCTGTGGAAAAAGACAACAATTTATAAGCATTTCAGGACATTTGCGCCCCTTGATTGAAAGCTATGTTGAATTCACCCCTTTTGACCTGAAAGACAAACATTTTATTTACAGTACAAAATGTAATTTTCAAGATCGGAGTACTCGGCGACAGCAGTCTCTCGGACTGAAACATAGGCAACAAATCATTTCCAAAATGTGAAGATTGAATACATTTTAGAACGCAAGTTAATTAGATTAGTTTAGTGTGTTAGAAAATAATTTGAAATCTCTCATCCTTCTGCGAAGCAGCTCAGCAAACTATGTGTTTACGCGAATTAATGGATTTTATTATTTAATAATTAAATGCGCCTTCCCGTTCAGCAACCACTGGGTTAATTTTATTTAATCCAAAATTCAATCGAAAAGTTATTTTTACGTTCGAAAGTTTGAGAATCACTGCGATTTACGGAATTACTTATTTAGCATACTTTTAGTTTTAGACAGACACATGAAAAATACACTCCCGGAATATTATGTCGGCAGATATCTTATTATTATTAAAACCACGTAAATACTTATTCTCCCTTAAATTCCGAACGAACGATTCGCGGCGTCTTTATTAAGAGAAAAATCTTTTTAGTCTATTTAAATTATCTTCCGAATTAAAACCCGATTTTAATTAAAATATTTTGTTTCGAATTTGTTTAGCTCAGATTTAAGATCATATAAACCCGTGCTTCCCGATTGACTGTCTCGACCCGAATCCCCATTCCTTTCTCCCCTGGTCCAGGACTCACTCCCAGTTTGACTTGCATTCCCCCACCAGGAGGTGCAATCAGGCCATAGGAAAAAATACGTATGGACAAGAAAAACTCTTCCTACGCAAATGTGATACGCCCATATACATAGGAGCTTCAATTATTTTATTTTATATTTGATGAAAAGCTTGGATCATCACAAGGTTCACGTGCGGTATGTGCAAGCGTGAACTTGTACGTTTCTGCTTGTAAAAATGCATGTAATGTGAATCTCCAAAGTAACATATCTTTGCAACTTAGATAAGATTAGATAAGATCACGTTCTACACAATCTGAGCTAAGAAAAACATGTAAAACAGCGTAATGTGAGAGCCGTTTTGATTTGTTTACAAATCAATTTCCAGTTTTCATAAGACACATTGGTACTGTACACATTCAAACATTAATCGTGTGAAATTACCTCTGATGGGCATACGACAAACAAGGACTAAGGGGACGAAGTATGAGCATGCTGCTTAAATACATACAGAATGCGGCAGTTAGGGAGCTGTGTTTCAATAATAGTTTAGCTACTTTTAACTGAGTGGATACTGGATAGTATTACAAACTTAGGAAGCGCGCAGGTAGTTTCTGGTTTAACATTCATCCTAAATTTGACATTAATTCAATTCTGAAATTTAAAAGGTGTTTGATCAAATCATAGCTTTATTTTTTTTTCGATCTATAAATTGATACGCAGGACAATATCTTTGTAGTGAAACAACACATATTTCTCCGTTACTCTATCGCCATTTTGCTAGGGGTGGCCAAACCTCCCTAGCGAAGTTTAATAAAAATACACACTAATTGGCCGGTCCGTAGTCTAGTGGTAACGCTTCGGAATCGTTAATGGAAGGTGGTGGGTTCAAATCCCGGCGGAGCACAAACATATATTACTATCTTACCGTCTTTTAAATAGATCAGTGAGGACGAATGAAATGTTCCAAAGTTTTTGGACTCGCCAGAAACATGTACGAACGTTATCAGTTAATAATGAATTATTGTACACTTTCATGAAATATTCATTAATAATTACTCAATGACATATGTGGAACCAGAGTTTATCCATTCCAAATGCGCTAGTCAAGATTAGCGACTTGACCCGCGACCATAATACTGAAATCTTATCTCAAAAGTGTGTATAAGCTTTTTATTTATAAATGAAAAGTACCCACACAGCCATTGGAAACCACTTATGTTCCATATGTTGAAGTTTCCAACAGTCCCCATAGAGCAAGTCCTCAATTTGTCTGTAAAATAAAACGCCTGTAGATTCTCACATAATATCTAATAATATCTCGTCTAGTATTCCAGATCTTACATATCGCTTAAACTCAACCTTAGCGTTTTATGATAAATGCATGAAAACAAAAACTCTCACAATAGGCGCTGTTTTAGCTTCCATGCATTCATAGATAGAAATGCCGTGGTTAAGAACCCTCTCTTAAGGGAGTGCTTCACTTCCGGTCCTCAGGGCCCTGGTGCGGGGACAGCTTTGTCTCACTTGCGCGGGAATTTGTGCTGCGTTTTATGAAGGCACTCTAAAGCAAGCGAGTGCATTCTACTTCCTTATTGTAAACTACATTTTAAGACTTCCATTTGATAATTCACTCAATGTAAAACCTCAAACTATAACATAAAGCTAAGCATTCCTATAAATCATCACAAAATGAGTCAATTGCTCTACAATGAAAACTTTTTCAATGCTTTCATGGCGTTTGCTACATGAGTTCAGTGCATTTATATGTTTTTCTTTTATTTATTTTCATGATCAAAAAAAAATATTGTATGCTACTGCACGTGGTTAGCCATTATAACACGAGTGTCGGTAGACATAGATGCAATAGACAATACGAGTGCCCTGATTAATCGGCGGTGGCACAGCATCTAACTGTTTATTATCAACATCAAAGTAAAAGTAAAATCAAAAGTTAAAGTAAAATTGGTTTTATGATTTAGTTTTTATGTCCATGTATATATTGTGATTTATTGTTTTAAAAAAATGTAATTTGTCATGTATGTTCCTTGACTTATAGGTTGTTATGCGGCTGACCACCCATAATGTAAAAATTGGTTCACTTTGCCAATGTCACCTCTGTTTCAGGGAAGGACGGCAAGAGTTGCAAGGCTTATGTTCATTTGAGATTGGGTTTTTATATTGTAGGTCCACATGCGGCATGTGTTAGCGCGAAATTATACATATCTGCTTGTGGGAATGCATTTAATATAAAACTTAAATGATATATATCTTTGCAGCTTAGATTAGATAGATTAGATTAGAAAGTCGAATTTGATCTAGTCGTTAGTTAGTTAGTAGTTAGTTGGTAGAAACAGAAGACGTTACTGGAGAGATCACGTCGAAAGAATGGATCCGGTGAGAATGGTGAAAATAGCGGCAGACGAGATACCATCAACCAGCAGACCCCCTGGACGACCACCAAAGAGGTGGAAGGACAGCTGGACATCCGCGTCCCAGGAGTGAACCCGAGAATAAACAGGACCTAGTCCTAAAACAAGATGAAGAAGAAGAAGAAGTTAGTTAGTTAGAAATAATAAATAAACTGTAATTCACATCGGATGTCTTATGTTAGTGCAAGCATAAACCACGGAAGTCTCACATACAATGTTTATGCTCTAAGCGGGAACAAATTATTTCACATTTTCGCTAGTGCACGCAGTCGATTTTTAGACCACAGTCAAAGCCTGGAAGAATAATATCAAGCAGAAATAATAACATTTAGGGCCTGTTGCACCAACCTCCAGTCAATATTTGATTGACTCATCAAATTTGATTTCATAATTCTGGTAAGGATCTCGGTTAAATATTGCTCGAAAGTGGTTGTAATATGATGGAATTTTAATAGGAAAGATAATGTACATCATCTGATTTACGTATATGCAAACATTTTTGATTTGATGGGAGAAATCACACTTAAGTTTGGTTTTTGTCTGATTGGAGTTTGGTGGCACATGCCCTTAGACGATAAGCCACTCTAAACAACTTCGATAGATGCTGATTTTTAGTACAAATTGAAACTGGTGACAGCAAAACCTCATTATTCTGTTCACGTAGATAATCTGAATTATCTCGAAGAGAGCTTCAGGTGTGAGTGCGGTTTAAGACATCCCCCGTTTAGCATATGGGCAGTCAGTGCTCTCCCCGCGAGTTTTATGTTCCCCAGAGCTTGTTGTGACTACATACTGCTCACCGCTCCCAACACGCCAGTGTCCTGCGAGAACAAAACAGTAGTACCTACTCTAAATCCTACACGTTGCTATTTTTTAGACATTTTAGTCGTCCGTTGAGCCCACGCTTTGACAAACTAATGATGTCTGGGCTGGAAGTCTCATCACAACGGTTATTCTCACCTACCGAATGTTGGTAATATTTTTATGAAGACTTATCAGCTGTTCACTTGCGGCCATCTTGGATTGACAGGTCTTCATACAAATATTACCGATATTCAGTAGGTAAGAATTACCGTGGTGCAAGATTCGAGCCCTGGATAATCCGAAATGTCTTGGATGGTGCCCCCTCTATCATTCTGTAACTGTAACTGTAACTCTATCGCCATTCCGCAAGGGGTGGCCAGAGCCTCTGCAGAGCTGCCTCCATTTTTTCCTATCCTGACATACCTCTTTCAATTCATTCATAGCCATTACCTTTTTCATGCATTTTCTTCTTTTACGCTCACTTTGTGTATTCTATAATCTATTCTATCACAAATTTTTTTCCATACTTTTCTCGGTCGTCCCTTCCCTCTTTTTCCTTTCACACTACCAATAATTTGATAACCAACCAAATCTATTAAAAATTTCTCCGCAGACAATGTTGTGTTGTCACCTGGCTGGGTTGCTTGAGGCATGCAAGTAGTTTATGATTAGTTGATAAGGACAGTCGCATACAAGACTGACGTTTGCTCTCCGAAAAAAAAACAAAAATGTTCTGACCTCGCTGTTTAGATTCAGCCATGTTTACGTTCGTTTCATTAAACAATCAATTTCCAATCAGTTCCACACGTGTTCAATATCAAAAGTATAAAACATGTCGCTTAGACTGAACCAAAGCGTTTTGCTAAAAATGTTTGGAAACTAAAACTTTCACGAGAGATGTGTTGTGTCATTACTTAGTTTTTATGTTTAGTTATTTACCCAATGTGTTGTATTGCGGTACTGGATACTCCATGTATGTGAAGTGAACAATACCTTTGATCACACTGCAACGTTTGAGAAGCGAGCTTTTTATTGGACGCGAACAAAAGCTCGTGTAATGAAAGTTCTGTGTGGGCCGGATGTGTGTAAAAGCTTACCTATATGAACGTGCGCAGGCGGAAGCTTTTAAGTTGATTTTGAACCATAATAATAATAACAAACGGAAACCTTCTTCTTCTTAATCTTGTTCATCATTGCTAAGGGGTTGTGACCCGGGTGGAAGCAATCATTTTCCCCTCTCCAGTTGTCTCTTGCTTCATACTTCATACTTCAAGGATTTGAAGCGGCTCATGGATGTCTCCTCCTATTCGCATCTCAAGAGGATGGCAGCAGACAGAGACAGATGGCTGATACAACAAGGCTCTGCCTTTAGAAGATGATGAGTTGTCTCTTTATTGCGCTACCCGCAGCGCTGAGTTACTAGTTACAGTCTTCACTTGATCAGCCCATCGGGTAGGAGATCTTCCTCTTCCTGTCTTTGCCTCCAAGCCACCGGTCACAACCAGTCTCTCCAGGCTATTCTCATTGCCGCGGACAACTGAAGATCTGAAGAATACGGCGTTTATACATTTTGGCCAGAGTCAAGCCATCTAAACATAGCTTCCGTAGAATGGATTTGTTGGCACGTCTAGCAACCATGCATGCACCTCCAGCACGACATTTTCAAAGCGCCAGTTTCTTAAAAGAGACTAGAAAGGCTAAAAATGCGATAGATGGTCGGTGTTACAACGCAGATGCAGCGAAGGCAGACATACGTGGCTGGATAGCAAAGGTGATGGACAAGCAAGAGGGGAGGAGAATCCTAGATTCAGCCAAAGCCCATCTAGGGTTTTCGAGCTTATGATGATAAAAACGATAGTAAACACATATAAAGTAACTTCTTGACGCGTTTTTTCCGAAGGGGTTCAATTCGGCGAATGGAATCTATTTATTGTTACAGGTAAAGGGACCGGCCTTTCGCCAACCACTTCAATTAGAGTGGAGGTTTCCTAGCTCCCGTGAGAGCTGGTACTCATTTATTGTAAAGGCTGAGTAAACTTTAACGGTAATTTATTTTTGTTTGAAATAAACTTCGAAACCTGAAATCATTTCTGACACCCTTAGTGGGATTCGAACCCGAAATCTCGACATAAAATTCAAGCGCTCTATCAGCTGAACTATCGACCGGACGTTGACTATTACCCGAGAGTAGATTTCTCGGTCCTCGGTAGGTGAGACAAGCTCCTCCATAGCCCTCAGCTCTGTCCAGTTTCAGCTTTCAAAGAGGTTTAGTGTTGAGTAAATTAGAAAATGGGAGCAGTACCTACCCTTAGTACGAGTTGCAAAACTTGAGAAAAGTAAAGTTTACGGAAAATATTAAAGAGTGGTTTCTCCCAAAATCTGTAGTTTTTGTTTCTCACACTTCTTAGCAAAAGAGTTACAGTGATTAAGAGAATCAAGTTCAAACAAACAAAAACGGCAGATTTTAGAGGAAATCACTCTTTAATAATTGCCGTAAACTTTACATTACTCAAGTTTTGCAACTCGTACTAAGGGTACAGGAAAAAAAATATTAACTTTATTCTACACACACACATTTATTACGTGCGTAACAAAACTGTAGATTATTTACACAACAAATACGATGATTGTTACAGCCCGAGTTTTGCGGAGATCCGCAGAACAGATATTTTACATTTTTATTAAAAAAGGCAGAGAAAGTAAATATTTGTGCTTAAACAAGCAAAAGTTTCATTCTGCGGAAGATTTGTTCTGAAATTTATTACAGCGGGAGGGTCGGGGAGAATGGCGAGCTTATGTATGTAAGGTATTGTAGGTGTGAGGGCTTCCCTCTTCCCTCTTCCCTCTTCCCGACCACTAAAATCAAAACTTTCAGACAAACTTTCATCTTTATTTTTAGGTAATCCCCATTTTTCACGTTATCGAAAACGACATGACGTCACCCTCAGTGCTTTTTTGTCTTATCTCCAACAGAGGTATTTCACATGAGCAATGTTTATATGTGTAGGCACTGGACCACGCAACTAAGCTACACATATAGTGTAACTTCTTGTGTGGTGAGTGGAGCCTTTTTATTTTTACAGGTAAGGGGGGCGGGCTTACGCCAACCACTTCAGTTAAAGTGGGGGTTTCCCGCTCCCGAGAGGGCTGATGCTCATTTCTTATGAAGGCTGAGTAAACCTTGCCGGCATTTTATTTTGGTGTTTGAATGATACGCCGAAACGGGAAATCTTTTCTGACACCCTCGGTGGGATTCAAACCCGAGCCCACGGCATGGAATGCTAGCGCTCTACGAACTGAGCTTTCGACCAGTCCACAATGTGTCTCTTCAATGCTGGAAATTGGTTTTGAAAATATTAAAAACAACTCTCAAATTATCGTGTTTTACATGTTTTTCTTAGCTCAGCTCATTGTGCAAAATGTTATTCTTGAGACAATGTCACATAAACATCGTCTTTCAATCTAATGGTAGATAAGCCAAACAAGCACTGGGATGACGATGAGTGGGATGAAATTCCTGAAATAGCGATTGTGTGGGATATCTAGTCATAATAAAAGGAAAGGTTGTACGAAAAAAAAGATTACAACTGCGGAGAAAATAATATTTTTTTAATCCAAAAACCAAAATAATGGTGGATTTATCTGTAAAAATTTCCTTGTTGTAATAATATGCTGTATATCTTTAATCTATAATCTAAGTTGCAAGGATATATTCATTCAAAGCTCTCAGATGTATGCTCACAAACAAACACGTGTAGTTCGCGCTTACAAATGCTGATTGTGTACTTACAAATAAAACTCAAACCTCAAATGAACATAAGCCCTACAACTTTTGCCGACCTTCCCTGACATAGGGGTGACGTTGGCAAAGTGAACCATTTTTTACAGTATGGGTGGTTAGCCTCATACGAACCTTTAAGTCAAGGAATGATTTATTTAATTTATTGTTTGTTGTTAGTTCCTTGACTAATATTAAAAACTTGGTTCTCTTTTGCCGATGCCCTCCCGGTTTCAGAAAAAGGCGGCAGGAGTTACAAAGTTCAAATGAGGATTGGTTGATGTTATGTAAACACATGCAGCCTATGTACGCCTGAACTTACATGTGCCTACTTCGCTACTTGTGAGCATGCATTTAACAAGAGCTTTAAATGACAATTTATTTTTGCAATTTATATTACACATTCAAGTTATATGAATTCAAATATTTATTACTTTGGTTCATTGCTTTGAATCTACATAGGTTAGGATGAGGTAGACTATCAATTATTAAAAAAATGTTTTACTTTTACCGCGCCACCCTTGTTCCAAATGAGGGCATGTAGCATGTGCAAACGTGATCTAACATATTTTATTTTTAAGACTGTAATAAGAATCTGAATCGCTAATATATGTCTGCAATTTACATTATTAAAGGTATTTTTTCTTACGTTGTAGAAGCGAGTTGACACGTGTAGTTGTTTGACATAATCGCACGTGTAGACTGTCGCACTTCTCGGAGGTCAGGGGGGGTCACGTGTCCACTGACGTCACAGGAAGGACGTCAACTAATGGCGGCCGTCCATCAGGGCAACTCATGCCGCCCCGCGCTGACAATGGGTGGCAGCAAATTGTTATAGATTACAAACCGTGTGGAAACGGTGATGGAAATCGAATTGGAAAAACGTCGGCCGTATTGATAAAAAATACACGAACTTCTATTCTCGGTTCCAATGCCATTTAATAATACATCGCTTCAAATAAACCATCTTTATCTGTGATCTAAGTTGCAAGATAAGAGACAAATGTGTTTGTGTTAAATTGGTCATCAATCTAGGGGTGAAAGTTTCAGACTTGTCATCAGAAAGTAGTGGTGTCGATTCCACAACGGAGCACAAAAAAGTGGCATTTATATCAAATGCATTCTCCGCTGGGTTAAATAATTTAAGTACATTGAGCCTTACAACAAGAGTTATGTACTTGCTTAAAAGTTAAAATTTTCCATAGCAATGCCCACGCTCGCAGAGAGTTCTTGAAGTGTGAATCCAACACACAAAAACAGCGCTCATCAAAATACCATTCAAATGTCCTCAGCGTGATTAACCATCGCTTTGGAAAGCGTCAATTCTCAAGTAAGACTTAGTTGCTGTAAAATTGAATTGGCTTTTAGTGACTAGTCTTTGATAATGGCAACGAAGAGCACATTTTGAAAATTTCATGATTTTCTTATGTACTCCGCCGGAATTTAAACCACGCATTCCAATTTGCAAGTCTGAAGCATTAATCCCTACGGACAGGTCAAAAATATCGATATTCCGTACAAACGCAACGCAACTAAGCTACACATATAGTGCAACTTCTTGCCGCGTTATCCCCAAAGGGTTTCGCATGTGGCGAGTGGAACCTATTTTTTTTACAGATAAGGGGGCCGGCCTTACGCCAACCACTTCAGTAGAAGTGGGGGTTTCCCAGCTTTCGAGAGGGCTGGTACTCATTTCTTGTGAAGGCTGCGTAAACCTTGCTGGTATTTTTATTTTGGGGTTTGAAATAAACACCGAAACGGGAAATCATTTCTGACACCCTCGGTGGGATTCGAACCCAGGCTCACGGCATGGAATGCAAGCACTCTGCCAACTGAGCTATCGACAGGACTGTAAAAATTGAAATAAGAAAACTATATTATCTTTCTCACATTATCATTAAAAGGAAGAAAAAATTACGAAAAATCTTTCACGTTGAATTGGAATGCAGGAAATAACATTTCTGCGAATGAAATATGCAAATTAAAGATTAATAAAAATGTAACGCACGTAGGCGAGGCTCGAAATAATGAAATGTTAAATTAAAAAGTTCTTATGTTGGAGTTCTCCTCTCACGTCTTCCCTCTCGCTTTTTTGCAGTTCATCCCATAAATCTGGACCAGCCCAGAAGCCGACTTTCAAATTTACGGACTTTTCACATTCATCTACGTGACCAGCAACTTAAAGTACAAACCATTACGTTTAAACTCAAGCACAGCGTTAAAACAAAATAACATGTAAACCAAAACTCTCACCAGGGTATTGTCTCAATTTCCATATATTTTTTGGTAAACGCCGTGATTGAGTTTCGACGTAATTTTTTATACTCGGGCTACACAACAGCTAAAGAACTCCTGACGGGTAAAGTATAGTGAGAGATGTACAAATGTGTTTTTGAATAAAACTTAATATTTGGAAATCCCAAATGTCTTATCTCTTTGTTGTTTTTTTTTAAAGAAATCCTGTGAGGTAGACTCCTTAGATTTCAGAGACTCTAGTGGTCTATGACACATGTTGTAACTTGCAGTGCCGCAGAGGTGTTTGCAAGAGGTGTTCTTTCTCCATTCCAAAAGTTTTATACTATTCATCGTTTATAATTCCTTGACTTATAGGTGGTATTATGAGGCTCACCGTATATACTGTAAAAAATGGTTCACTTGCCAATTGTCAAGAGTTCATTCTTGTTTGTCTTATCTCTAACAGAGATAATTTTACATGAGCAAAGTATTTTAAAATATTAAAAACAGCTCTCACATTATCGTGTTTTACGTTTTTTTCTTAGCTCAGATTGTGTATAATGTGACTCTTTGAACAATTTCATTTAAAGGTCATCTTTGAATCGAATGGTGGATAACCCAAACCAGCATTAGAGGGACGAAATGTCATTCCTGTTTCAAGGAAAGTAGGCAAAAGTTACAGGGTTTATGTTAATTTGAGGTTTGTATTTTAATTTGTAGATGCACACACATGACACATGCAGCATTTGTAGATGCGAACTTACATGTATCTGTTTGTGGGCATGCATTTAATGGGAATTTTAAATGTTTAAATATATTTGCAACTTGGGCTATGTTGACTTGTGACAACTAAGCATGTAGAGGGCTCTTGAGGTGTGCCACGTGCAAAAACAGCGCTTACAAAAGAATTCTGCCTGTACCTTATAAATATTTTATTATTTTTGCAATTTTATTTTACGTTGGCCGTAGAGAGCAAAACAAGCAATTTCGTAAAACAATATTTCACAACACAAAAAATAAAAAAACACAAAAGCGGAGCTCAATCAATGTTATTGATTATAGCGGCCTTATGATCCAATACAGCCAGTCTATTAATTAAAAGCGCGGCATAACAAAGGGGGGCCAGAGCCTCGTGAAAACATGTACCCTTAAAAACAAACAACAGCCATGTACCTTGGAATACATAGAAGGTACATAACGGAAGCAAAGGGTGGAGTATAGGAAGGTACTTGCAGGTATTTTTTAATTACTTCAGGATCCCTTTTTTAAAAGCTTCCAATTTTTTTTTGACTAATTGATAGGCTTACCTTGACCGGATTGATAAAGTGGTTAACGCTTAAAACTCGTTACAAGAATGTAGCAAGTTCGATTCCAAGCGAAAATAAAACATAAGCTACATTTTCTTCACTGGTTTAATGGTTGATTGCTCAGGTAGTAGAATGCTTGTGTTTCTATAATCTATAATCTATAATCTAAGTTGCAAAGATATATTCATTTAAAGCTCTCAGATGTATGCCCACAAACCAACAAGTGTAGTTCGCGCTTACAAATGCTGAATGTGTACTTACAAATAAAATCCAAACCTCAAATGAACATAAGCCCCACAACTTTTGCCGACCTTCCCTGAAACAGGGGTGACATTGGCAAAGTGAACCATTTTTTACAGTATGGGTGGTCAGCCTCATATCAACCTATAAGTCAAGGAATATGAATAATAAATTACATTTAAATATAAAAAAGAACAAAACCTTACAAAGAAATCTATACAAAAAAAGTCAAAAATTTCCTATGCAAAAAATGTAGCAAATGAATACACCAACATTAGAAATCAACATTGCAGATTAGCCGCCACTTCTTCCTGTCCTTGCATACTTCTTTCATTTCATCCAGAGTCATAACCTTTTTCATACAAGTCCTCCTTTTATTATGACTCTGGATATCCCATTCATTCGCTATTTCAGAGATTTGATCCTTCCATACTTTTCTCGGTCTTCCTCTACCACGACATCCATCTATTCTAGCAACATATACTTTCTTCGTCAATCTTTCATCACTCATTCTCTCCAAGTGCCCGAACCATCTTAACATACTTCTTTTAATCTTCACTTTCACACTTTCCCTTACACCACATTCTTCTCTTCTTGTGTTTCATGCCAGAAAACTCATGTTCGAGGTTTTTAGAAGTGGTTTCCTGTTAAGAGCCCTATAAACCCTAAATCTGCCGTTTTTGTATCATACACTTTATGGTCTTAGTAAAATAGTGACAGTAATGAAAATAATACTCTACTCTTGTCTCCTAATTTTAACTTTAATTTACTTTTTATTTCATACTAGCACTAAATACTAAGACTTATATTTTTTAATTTGATTGTTGCACCCGATGACAAACTGAAATTTTTTGGTTTATCGGGACAAAAAATGTTTAATTTTTAAGATTTATATTTCTTGTAAAAATTGTTTATGAAATAAAAAAAAAAAAAAAAAAAAAATCAAGCATGTTTATTAATTTTTTATCTTAATCATAAAGTTTGAGCAAAATATATAACTTAAAAATTGCTACCACAAAAAAATATTTAAAAAAATACGTTTTTTTCACTTCTGTAGCTACTTTCTCGTGTGTGCTATGTTTTGGAAATATTTTTTTTCTTTCTATTTATAGAACTATACATTGTTTAGTGTAGTATCGGAAAAGTTTTGTTATAATGTCAATAGTTGTTGAGTAAATATGGAAAAACTGAAACTACTTGATGAATTAAATTTTAATTAAATCGAAGAACATAGTTTTTCCACATTTACTCAAAAAATATTGACATTATAACAAAACTTTTCCGATACTACTTACACTAATCAATGTATAGTTCTATAAATAAAAAGAAAAACAATATTTCCAAAACATAGCACACACGAGAAAGTAGCTACAGAAGTGAACAAAACGTGTTTTTTTTCAATATTTTTTGTGGCGGCAATTTTTAAGTTATATATTTTGTTCAAACTTTTTAATTAAGATACAAAAATAATAAAAATGCTTGATTTTTTTCATTACTGTCACTCTTTTGCTAAGACCATAAAATGTAAGAAACAAAAACGGCAGATTTAGGGGAAAAAGAGCCTTAAGGTGCTTATTTCGAGCCCAAAATAAAAATACTGGCAAGGTTTACTCAGCTCTAGGGAGCTGAAACACACTTAAAATGAAACATAAAGCTTAGTAAGTACATATGTATAAATATATAATTTATTTAATAGTAAAAATCGGACCGGTCCGTAGTCCGTAGTGGCAACACTTCGGACTCGTAAATGGAAGGTTGTGGATTCGGATCTCGGCGGAGCACACAAAAATACCATTAATATTTCGAATGTGCTCTTCGCTGGGTTGAAGAATTCATAAGCCTTTACCAATGACCGGTCACCAAGGGTCCATCCAGCCTTACAGCAACTGGGTCTTGCTTGAGTATTGGCGCTTTGTAGCGACGACCAAGCTCGTACACCTCTGCGGCACTACAACAAGTGTCATAGACCCCTAGAGTCTTCAGAATCTAGGGAGTCTCCCGCACAGGATTTTCTTAAAAAAAAAAAAATAATAAAGTTTATAAATAATTGTAGGACCGGTCGACCGGTCCGTAGTCCAGGTGGTAACACTTCAAACTCGTAACTGGAAGGTCGTGGGTTCGAATCGCGGCGGAGCACAAAAAATATACCATTTATATTTTCAAGTATAGGAATCAGGATAAAGGAGGAACACCGGAGAGGACTACAACTCGCAGAAATCAAAGTCGCTGTTTTTAGCGCGCCTTATATTCTTCAACATTTACACGCGCCACAACACAACCTTCTTAGTAGAAGGTCGATACAACAGAGAGAAAGATTTGCATACAAAAATGACAGACGACGCAGAAAACGTCTTCTTTTTCTTTTTTCTTTTTATAGCTATTAGAGCTATATTCTTTCTTATATGACGAACTGTCAGGCTAAATTCAAACCAAAAAATAAACTGTCCTAAAATTACTTTGTTTATTTAAATACGGAGAATAAATGATAATTCTGGCACAGCCTATTTCGGAACTTGAACAATATCAAAGAACGACGCATGAAACAAGTTGGGAAGTTATTTATAACGAAGTTCAGATGTGGGAATAATAACGCGGGACTAGAGATCTGTAGACGCAGGTAGGAGCAGGGGGCTACACACATATTAAATTCCTCCGCAGTCTTATGACGCTACATTTATGTGTGTTGGTGATTGTGATACACCCACATTATAAAGTTAATGCTGAAGTATCAGGGAAGCCGCGAAAACAGCCACGCGCTCATTCTTGCATGACATTTTGGCTTTTAGTTTTGGACTGATGTCAAAAGGCTTTGGGCATGTTGCACCTTCATGACTCCATCATCAGACTTGCATCAGAGTTGCATCAGACAAAAACAAAATAAAGTGTTATTTCTCCCATCGCATCAAAAATTTGGTTGCATATACATAAATCAGCTGATGTACATCATCTTTCCTGTTAAATTCCATCATATTATTTACCCACTTTCGAGAAATTTGTAACCGAGGTTCTTACCAGAATTAACCAATCAAATTTGATGTGTCAATCAAATATTGATTGAAGGTTGGTGCAAAAGGCTCTTAGTCTCCCAATCATGCAAAATGTGAAGCTTAGCAAGTAGACTTAGCATAGCTCTATTGACGATTTTACTCAAAGTCTCTTAAATCGTACTTCTAAAAGAAAGAACCCTCAGCAGCACAAAGTTACACTATATGTTTAGCTAACGTGAGATTTTTTTTAATGTCAACTGCCATCTATTTTACTACAGATTCTGCAAATGTAGACAGGATTTTTATGCTATTGTACAACCGTTGTCAAAACGTCTTCAGCCATGTTTCCTTTCATATTTTCGTCCCTCAAAACACGTTAAAGGTATCTCAGATTTTTTTGATGATAAACAGGAAATCTTCATGATTTAGCGCCGGTGACTGGATCCCTAATCAATGAATGTGAACTGAACATAATTTACTTATCTTCTGGATGACATGCAAAGTGCTATGCACGAGTGACCGTCAGTGCCGGGCTTAAGAGCGAAGCCTACAAGAAAAGCTAAACGCTTAAGAGCGGGCTCACAAAAGAAGGAGGGCTTTCAATTAACCAAACACAGAACCAACTGTGAGGCCTCTCGCAGCTGCCACTCCCAGGATACGCCACTGGAGGGAGGCGAGCATTGTCTGGAGGCTTTTTAACACTGCGCTCGTTGTGAAATATCTCAACGTAAAGTGTGTTTATTTGCTTGCTTTGCTTAGATTTTTTTTTTGTGCAAAAATATTTTGACTGATTTGAATGATAAACGCTACTTCTACGCGACTAATCTAATGTAAGTTGCAAATATATGTAACATTTTAGATTCGCATTATATGAATTTCCACAAGTTGCAGGGTGCAAGAGTTGCAGGGTGCATATCTAATCTAATCTAATCTAAGCTGCAAAGATATATATCATTTAAGATTTATATTAAATGCATTCCCACAAGCAGATATGTATAATTTCGCGCCAACACATGCCGCATGTGGACCTACAATATAAAACCCAATCTCAAATGAACATAAGCCTTGCAACTCTTGCCGTCCTTCCCTGAAACAGGGGTGACATTGGCAAAGTGAACCAATTTTTTACAGTATGGGTGGTCAGCCGCATATATAATAATATAATATAATCTAAGTTGCAAGGATATATTAAAAATGTGTACTTACAAATAAAATCCAAACCTCAAATGAACATAAGCCCCACAACTTTTGCCGACCTTCCCTGAAACAGGGGTGACATTGGCAAAGTGAACCATTTTTTACAGTATGGGTGGTCAGCCTCATACCAACCTATAAGTCAAGGAATATGAATAAAAAATTACATTTAAATATATAAAAGAACAAAACCTTACAAAGAAATCTATACAAAAAAAGTCAGAAATTTCCTATGCAAAAAATGTAGCAAATTAATACACCAACAACACCGCATAACAACCTATAAGTCAAGGAACATCTATAATAATAATCTATAACCTAAGTTGCAAGGATATATTCATTTAAAGCTCTCAGATGTATGCCCACAAACCAACAAGTGTAGTTCGCGCTTACAAATGCTGAATGTGTACTTACAAATAAAATCCAAACCTCAAATGAACATAAGCCCAACAACTTTTGCCGACCTTCCCTGAAACAGGGGTGACATTGGCAAAGTGAACCATTTTTTACAGTATGGGTGGTCAGCCTCATACCAACCTATAATAAGTCAAGGAATACATGACAAATTACATTTTTTTTTTTTTTTAATCGATAAATAACAATATATACATGGACATAAAAAACTAAATCATAAAACCATGCATATCCATTTGAGATTTGGGTTTTTATGTTGTAGGTTCACATCCGGCATGTGCAAGCACGAACTTGTACGTGTCTGCTTGTGAGAATGCATATAATGTAAATCTCCAATGTTACATATCTTTGCAACTTAGATTAGATTAACAAATCTAAATTTAAATCTAAGCTGCAAAGATATAAAGATATCATTTTAGATTCATATTAAACGCATTCCCACAAGCAGACATGTATAAGTTCGTGCTTAAACATGCCGCATGTGGACCTAGAATATATAAAACCCGAATCTCAAATGAACATACACCCTGCCACTCCTGCCGACCTTCCCTGAAACAGGGGTGACATTGGCAAAGTGAACCATTTTCTACAGCATGGGTGGTCAGCCGCACTAAGCTAGAAATATAGTGTAACTTCTTGTCTTGCTACATAAATAGGTTTCACTCACTTGGGGCTCAAAATAAATAAATATAAAAGCACTGTAAATCATTTTCTCTTAATTTCCTTAAATTTTAGTCATTTTAGAAGAACACCCTAGATGGCCGCTTTGGTTCTATACAGCTCAAACAGCAAGACAGTATTAAGACGTGTTGTTTCAAAAGAAGCATGATTAGGAATCGGAGCTTTCCAATTGATTAGGGATAAATGTGTCTGCTTGGGCAATCAGAGCTCGCTTGTGACTGTGAGGAGCACCTGCCTAGAGATGGGCGAAACGTTTTAATTAAAGTTGAAATGGAATATTCCGATAACCTGGCAGAGCAGATCCGGCCGTGCTTGCTTCGTAAGGGCTGAGGGAGACTCGTCTTAGCTAGGACTGGGACCTTAAATTCGAATTGCATGAATTCGAATTTTAATTTTGATTCATAGCCTCTTTTTACTTCAAATCATTTACTTCAAGTACCATCTAAATCTAAGCTGCAAAGATATATTACATTTCAGATTCATATTTAACGCATTTCCACAAGCAGACATGTATAAGTTCGCGCTAACTCATGCCGCATGTGGGCCTACAATATAAAAACGCAATCTCTAATGATCGTAAGCCCTGCAACTCTTGCCGACCTTCCCTGAAACAGGAGTGACATTGGCAACTTTATATCTGAAATATATTACATCTGTGGTGGGTGAAGTAAGCTGTGGACGGGGACTCAAGAGTTGTCTACAAGTGCAACATGGAAAATTACTTAAATCGTGGCTTTTAAACTGCCGATCGTCTATTGTGGATGCCTTGCCTCGCGAACTGAGAGCTGTGAATGGTGCAAACATTTTTTCATTCATTGTAAAACCTTGCCTATTCAGGTGATACAATAACTCTGAACTGCTTTTAAAAAATGTTGTCTAATCCTCACATATTGATCTACAATACTGCATAAAGAAAACTTGTGTTTTATTTTCGATATTAAGAAATCTTTCATTCGAATACTCAAGCAGACAGAACATTCGACTAATTTAGCTACACCACTCTGTCTATCGATTGTTTAAGGAGAAATCTGGGTAAATAATATAAAGGTTGTTCCTCGTGATCAAATTAAAACTGTAAGCGATATTGTAAAGGCGGGAAAGGCGTGTTTCATGGAAAAATATAATACCTGTTGAATAAATAAAAGATGAGAGATAAATAAAGCAAAGGAAACCCTTCAGGGTTTTGGTGATTTACTCAGAACACTATACAACAGGTGAAGTTAAAAAGAACTACTAAGATGCGCTTGTTTTTTGTGTGAGTCGAAACCTCAAATGTGAATAAAATTCTGGCAGCTAAGATGCAGGAGGGATGTTTACCGGGATCTGTTGCCGTGGTCTATGAGAGCTGGAGCTTCCGGACGTTTCACCCATGTCTACGATGGGCTTCTTCAGCGTGAAGTATGATGATGAAGATGATCTTGATGAAAACTGTTATTCTGCAGCTTAGGTTAAGTTTTATGTTTCTGTAAGATGTTAAATAGAGAAACTGTTGAATAATCATCTTATTGACATTTCTTTGATAAAATTAATAATAATACTATTTAGAGCTTGTATGAAGAAGGTTATGACTCTGGAGGAAATGAAAGAAGTATGTAAGGATAGAAAGAAATGGCGGTTGATCTGTGATGTTGGCGGCTAGGGTTTGTTAAAGTGAAATTGGTTTTATGATTTTTTTTATGTCCATGTATATATTGTTATTTATTGATTTAAAAAAAAAGTAATTTGTCATGTATGTTCCTTGACTTATAGGTTGTTATGCGGCTGACCACCCATACTGTAAAAAATGGTTCACTTTTCCAATGTCACCCCTGTTTCAGGGAAGGACGGCAAGAGTTGCAAGGCTTATGTTGCAAGGCTTATGATTTAGTTATTAGTAAAGGTACATGAATTTTTCAAACCAGCGAAAAGCGTATTTGAAAATATAAATGGTACACTCTTTGTGCTCCACAGTGATTCGAACCCACAACCTTCCGTTTACGAGTCCGAACCGTTACCACTAGACTACGGATCGGTCAAAAATTTGTTTTATCTAATCTAATCTAAGTTGCGAAGATAATATGTTAAATTGGAGATTCACATTCTATGCATTCTCTCAAGCAGACACGTACAAGTTCGCGCTTGCACATGCCGCATGTGAACCTACAATATAAAAACCCAAGTCTCAAATGGGCATACACCCTGCAACTCTTGCCGTCCTTCCCTGAAACAGGGGTGACATTGGCCAAGTGAACCATTTTTACAGCATGGGTGGTCTATGTAAGTAAACTTTTGTCAACAACTATTCTGGTCCGTAATGCAATGATTAAAACTGCATACTCATATTCGGAGGGTATCGGGTGCGATTTTCGTCGGAGTACAAAAACGCATTAATTTAAGACTGGTCAATAAAGGTTCACCCAGCCGTGCAACTCTTGAGTGCTGTTTGATTTTTTTTAGTGAAACCCAACTTGACAGATTACTCTTGAGTTGTGATTCACACAAAACAGTGCTCGCCAAATCAGTCCTCTATTATTTATTTTTTAAAACATGCATGTTGTTCCATTTTTATTACAAAAATAATAAAATGTATGACCGGTTTTAAAAAATATGTTTTGAAATGATGGAAAATTGTATTGGCGAAGCGTTACAGTTAAATGAAACAGATTCGGGCAATCATTAACATTCATACGTTTTGTTTTGTTGTATGTGAAATTGTTTGCAGCATATTTATGCAGATTTGATTGCCTCTAATGCCGCGCCGCCCCTGGCTGAGCTGTCCACGACTCGTTATCGCTAATCCGATCCTACATGTGTTCGCCGACCCCAAGGGAAGCTCCCTTAGGGTCCGTGTACTTAGGGTTCCCGAAATGTTACCCGCGCAGGCACCCCTGAGCTGGAAGTCTCATCCCCACGGCAATTCTTACCTACCGAATATCGGTAATATTTGTATGAAGACCTGTCAATCCAAAATGGCCGCAAGTGAACAGCTGATTAATCTGATCTCCTGAACCGATTCACTAATATAATCTTAACTTAAAAGTGTAAAGCTTCTTGTTGCTTTATTCACGAACGCATAGTCTTGTACGAACCGTTTATTTTAGAGGTAAAGAGGCAGTCTTACACCAACCAGTTTATTAAACAATGGGAACATCACCGTGTTCCGAATCATTCTACTAGTTTTTAATCCTTGACTTAGAGGTTGGTGAAAGGCTGACCACACATCTAAATCTAAATCTAAGCTGCAAATATATGTATCATTTGAGATTCATATTAAATGCATTCCCACAAGCAGACACGCATAATTTCGCGCTCACACATGCCGCATGTGGACATACAATATAAAAAACCCAATCTCAAAAGGGGTGACATTGGCAAAGTGAACCATTTTTTACAGTATGGGTGGTCAGCCTCATACCAACCTGTAAGTCAAGGAATACAAGCAATTAATTACACATGTTTTACAAAAATGGTTCACATTGCCAATGTCACCCCTGTTTCAGGGCTTATGTTCATTTTAGGTTTGGTTTTTAATTTGTTAGTACACATGCAGTATTTGTAAACGCGAATTTACACGTGCCTGTTCGCGGGAATGCATTTTATATCATTTTTAAATGGAATATATTTTTGCAACTTAGATTAAAGATTATAGTTTTCAAGCCCTCGAGGGGGCTGGTTCTCATTTTTTGTGAATTTTGAGTAAGCCTTGCCGGAATTTCTACATTGGGAATAAACACCCAGACTGAAAATTATTTAGATCGAGCTCCAACCCTCTGACATGGAACGTAAATATTCCACCCACAGAGCTATCGAATGAACCATCCAGATTTGATTTGGAATTTTGTTTTCAATCAAGAAAATACGGATGAAGTTCTTTTGGTTATTTTTCGCGCCTCACTATTTGGGCGCCCGTGTTTCACGGATTACCATACGTTACTGTTTGGGGTTAAATGAATTAATCTTGTATGAGATGAAAGTCAAGGAGAAGGGTGGTGGGCAGTAGGGAGTGAGAGGGGAGCGGGGAAGTCATAACGACTCGTATGGCAACGTATACTGAATAAATGGAGAGATCAATCATCAACAAAAACATGCAAGACTCAAAAAGATTTCCTTCGAAGCTTAAAAAAATACGTATTTCTTTTGAATCCAATGTAGTAGATGCTTACTTATTCAATCTAGCTCACAGGCCTTGAGAGCTCAGGGCCTTCCGCACCACAATCCTCCAGGACTCTGTCTTGTGCCGCTTCCCTCCATGGTTCCCTTACTCCCAGTTCTTCCACGTCAGCCTTAATCTTGCCTGCTCGTCGTATTTTATTTATTTTATTTTACTCTATTTTATTTATATATCCTGGGACTTCTGAGAAAATCAGAAGTTTTATGATTAAGCTTAGGGATGAACTACAAATAAATACACTAGCTTACATACAATTTTGACCGGTCTATGGTCTTGCGGGTTTGATTCCTGACGGAGTACAAAGAAAATAAATTCGGGATGTTCTTCAATAGGTTGAAAAATTAATATGCTTCATACAAAAGACCGGTCACAAAGGTACATCCACCCTTATAGCAACTGCTTTTTGCTTAAGAATTGACGCTTTATATAGCGACGATCAAGCTTGTACAGGGCTGTTGAGGTGTGATTCACACAAAAACATCGCTCATCGAATATATTATATGAGTAAAAATAAGAAGTTTCTACTTAATTTTATAGAACCAAAACAATTCTAATAAAACAATACAATAAAATTCACGTAAGTGTATATTAATTAAAATAAAATAAAGAAATCGAGTGAGTGAGTTTTATTATTTAGAATTGTTTTGATTCTTTAATATTAGGTAGAAATCAAATATGAATTTTTAGTGTTTATACACAAACCAATATAAATGTAAGGAGGATTATAAATCCTCTTGATTGTTGACAACAGACGGGTTGAGTATTGACCTCTCTAATTAACTTGTGCCAGCACTGTCAGAAATCTTATAGTGCAAATGATATCCTCTAACCTTAGATCAAACGAAATACCACAAAGCTTACATATGTATGTATGTATTAATAATTTCAGTGTTAATTATCAACCCGGTTAGTTGGAGGGCAGGCAGGTCTTATGGGAACACCTGTCCGGAGTACAAAGGTCAAGACGAGATTGTGGTTCTGAAATACCCACATCAATGTATTTAGCAAACCTCAAGATTATTCTAACAGCAAATCCATGGCTCATCCGCCGCCTAAAGTGAATTCTCTATTCAAAAAAACACTGATACTCGGATCATCTACGGATTTTAATGTTGTGTGAATAACAATGTAAGCCTGATTATCTAAGTCATTATTATAGTTTATCATTTGAACATATTCTAGAAGTATTTAAAATATTTGTTTGTTAGAATATCAATAAGCCATCTACCTAAATATAGTTCAGGTTTCAAAAATGATTAACAATTAAAATTGGAATATAATGTACGCCCACAAAGAGAGACGTACAAGTTAGCGTTTACACATAGTAGATATCTATTTATAAAATAAAAACCAAATCTCAAAATAACATAAACCTTGCAACTCTGACCGATTTACTATGAAATAGTGAGTGAAGATAGCAAAAGTGAATATTTTTACAGAATGGGAGGTCAGTCTCCTTGCAACCTATAATTTATAATTTAAGTTGCAAGTTATATTGAAATTTACGGCCCATATTTGTTCGCGCTTACACATGCTGCATGTGTACATACAAAATAAACCAAACTTAACACGAACATAAACTTTGCAACTCCTGCTGCCTATATTTAAAATCAGGGTGGCATTGGAAAAAGTAAACCAAGTTTTTAAAGCATAGGGGGTCAGCCTCATTACTCAGGGAACATATATAATGATGATGGTAATCTATACCTTACATAAGTTTTGGTGATACACAAGTTCACGCTTTTATAAGCTGCACATTTAAATAAAATAAATGCAAATAATTTCAGATGAAATGAAAAGGCGTAATATTTAGAAGCATTTATTTATCAAGAGTGAAATCCAGATTTATTTTCATGACTTGTTGATGCTTCCACTACGGTGCTCTTTTTAATTTTCAAAAAATGATTTCGGTGAAAATAGCCGACATTAACGCACCGCTGGCTGCAAAATAAAAAGCAAAAAATAAAAACGGACAAAAAATTCTTGAAAGTTTATTCATGCATTGAAATATTTGCAAACAAAACATGCCAAAGTTTTCTTTGAAATTTAGAACAACAGTGTCTTCACTGGGCACCTAATGTACCCACCTAATATTAAGTTACATTTCTTTGCATAGTTTTTAGGCCCGGGGCTTTTCAATACACGGAATATATCCGAAATTGCAAATGAATGGAATATCCAGAGTCATAATAAAAGAAGAGCCTGTATAAAAAGACTCTGGAGGAAATGAAAAAAATATGTAAGGACAGAAAGAAATGGCGGTTGATCTGTAATGTTGACGGCTAGGGTTTATTAAATTGGAATTTGTTATCTGTTTTAGTTTTGATGTCCACATATATTATTATTTATTGATTTAAAAAATGTAATTTGTTGTGTATGTTCCTTGACTTATAGGTTGGTATGCGGCTGACCACCCATGATTTGAAAATGGTTCACTTTGTCAATGTCACCCCTGTCTCAGGGAAGGATGGCAAGAGTTGCAGGGTGTATGTCCATTTGAGATTTGGTTTTTATGTTGTAGGTTCACATGCGGCATGTGGAAGCGCGAACTTGTACGTGTCTGGTTGTGAAAATGCATGTAATGTGAATCTCCAATATAACATATCTTTACAACTTAGATTAGATTAGATTAGAATGTAAAAATAAACCATTTTTGATTATGAAAGATTACTGTAATCTATAATGTAAGTTGCAAGGATATATTGACATTTAAGGCTGATATTTAATGCTTGCCCAAAAAGCAGGTACATTTAAGTTCACGCTTACACATGCTGCATGTGTACATACGTAATAAACCAAACTTCATATGAACATAAGCTTTGCGACTCCTCTCATCTTTGAAACTTCCTGAAACCGGGGTGGCATTGGTAGAATATATATTTTTTAATTCACAATTTTTTTATTCTCCAAGAATCTCGACCAAAAAGTACTTTAATTTTATTTTTACTTTATTTTATTTTATTTAGGAGAAAAAACAGATACAGATAAAGCTGATTTTCAACTCATGTGCCTTCTTCGTCGAGGTTGTTTTCAAAATGAAATGTGTACTTGGAATACAGCGATCTCTCTTCTACGGCGTAGAGCCCTGAGTAATTCTTCTGTTGTACTTAGTAAGAGAAAATATGACAAAGTTGGTTTGATTTTTGGAATGGAAAGACAGAATGTCATCGACAAAGAAGTCACGTCAGGGAATTGTTCAAGTGAGAGGAGTCGTCTCTGCCGTGACAGAATTGTCAGATAACAAAACCTTTTTTGAATACGACTATTTAAAGGTTTGACCTTTTCGTGTGTCATCCTTGTATTATGAAAATATATTATCGTCAAATCAAATAGACAAAAAGGGGGTTTTCCCCAAAATGAGATCATTGAAAATTTGATTTTGTATTGATGTGATGGAAGTCGGGGGAAAATTTGAAAATGTTGGATTTTAAGTTTTAGAAATTACCAATATTAGTTCCTTGAATAATATGTTTGTATGAGGCTGAACTCCCATGCTGTAAAAACTTAGTTCACTTTATCCAATGCCACCCTGGTTTCAGGGAAGGCAGCAGGAGTTGCAGGGTTTATGTTTATTTAAACGAAGTGAACCATTTTGTCACTATAGATGGTCAGCCTCATACCAACCTACAAGTCAAGAAATCACTGTCTTCGTATAATTTTCAGTACATCCATTATATAGTTCCTATATCGTCCCCTTAGTGCTTTTTTGTCTTATGTCTATCAGAAGTAATTTCACATGAGCAATGTTTGTAGTGTCTGATGAAAACTGGTGATTGATTTTAAAAATATTGTAAAACAACTCTCACATTATCGTGTTGTACGTTTTTTTCTTAGCTCAGATTGTATAGAATGTGATTCTTAAGACAACTTTATTGATACTTCATCTTTGAATCGAATGGTAGATAAGCTAAACAGGCACTGAAGTGACGATGCGCTATCCGCTGATGTAAAATAGGCCTATATCTCTCCCACGCGTGTATATTTTCATTACAGAGGAACTGCCTCCTCGTCCTTACATAAATTACTCTCCGCACTCTCTACATGTGCCGCACACGCGTCATCTGCTGAGCTAGTGGCCGGGTTGATAAGCCGCCTTCTAGAGCGTTCCTACGGTGGTAGACTGCTAGTAAAATACTACCTACTCAAATGTTACCAACGAATAAAACATTTTTAGTAATTTGCTTCCAGCCCAATTTAACCTTGCCCTTTTCAAATCCAATATCAATCGCCATTTCCTCTCAGTGTCTCAAAACAAAGCAATAACACACACACCACAGCACTGCGCAGCTAACGGCCTTGCAACCGGACATGGACACCTACCACATCACCAACACCTCTACGGCATTATAACAAGTGTCATAGACCCTTAAAGTCACTCGAATCTAGGGAGTCTCCCGCACAGGCTTTCGACAATGACAGAGATTTTTTAAATATATGCACTTAGAACTCAATCACTTTATGAAGAAACAAACATTTACTTCTATTGACTACTTATTATTTATAATGAAATGTGTATAATACTTTTATCATAAATAAATGATCTGTATAATAAAAAATTAAATGAAGTTAAAGTAAAGTAAAAGTAAAATAAAACAAACAGCCACGTGTAAGTTCGCGCGTACAAATGCTGCTTGTATACCTACATATTAAAATGCAAGTCTCAAATGAACATTTGCCCTACAACTTGCCGACCTTTCCTGAAACAGGGGTGACATTGGCAAAGTGAACCATTTTTTACATTATAAGCTGTTAGCCCCATACCACTAGTTGATAAAGAAATCTGTTTGGTAATATTAGTGATTACTTCCCAAGAAATAAAACTTATTCAACGTTCTTTATTACATTTTTCTGTATTTTGTTCAACTGGAAATATGTATTACAGGCTAATGTTTGACTTATAGGCTGGTATGAGGCTGACCATCCATACTGTAAAATATGATTGACTTTACCAATGCCACCCTTGTTTCAGGAGAGGTCGTCAAAAGTTGCAGGGTTCATGTTCATTTGAGGTTTGGATTTTAATTTGATGGTACAGATTTGTAAGCGCGAACTCATTCGTGTGTGACAGATTATCATGATGCAGCCTACTTCCCTGAAGTGGGGTTGATGAAGGAAAAGGCCTGGACACTGGAGGCTTCTAATTTCTACTCGCTACTCGCTACTACAGAGCTCTCCCCGTCTGCAGCAGGTCCTCCTACCCTGAGGCCCTCCGCCCCGCCCTCCATGTCTCAGCTGTCAGCAAGCAGCCTTGGGAGGTGGCGCTTTCTGGAGTTCATACAAACGTATTAGAACGGCTACCTTAGCACTAAATGCCGACACAACCTCAAATATATTGTTACGACCTATGGACTCATTGTACTGTTGTGTTTTTAGGATTCAAATAGTCTTCAAATAAAAAAAAACTGGTCTCCCAAACAGGATATTTACACCGAACGGGAAATCATTTTTAACACCCTCGCCTCGGTAGGATTCAAACCCAAGCTCACGGCATGGAATGCAAGCACTCTACCAACTGAGCTATTGACCGGACTGAAATTAAAAAAAAAAGTTATGAATGAATTTTACAAATACGATGATAACTTGTATGACATAGACTTACATATTGTCTTGTATTTTTGTACGTATTTTTTTGGATTTTTTTTTGCGGTTTATCGTCTTTCATCAAAATAATTTGTTTCCGGACGACACAAAAGAAATTGATCTTTTTTGTGATTGGGAAAAGATTGGATGTGAAAAAATTATAACATTTAACCGTGCACTTTGCGGGGAAGAAGAAAAGAAAAGAAAAACAATCTTGCGTTGAGCCTCTCTATCGTTTCTTATTATGGAGCTCGTTGCAAAGTCAACCGATATGTCCTCAGCAACCCGGCCGCAGCCTCGACCAGGAAAATCAAATTCTTCTCAAGTGATCTTTTACTCCGCGTCTCACAGAGATCCCTATTAATTTCTTACGACATGAGATATTATATGGGGAAACCAATTTATCAGCGACGGTTTTTTCTTGAATTTTTATAATATGAAAATCCCAGCCTGCCTTACAGCTGCAAAAAATATTAAATTTTAACTTTCTAATAAGATCGATTAAATAAAAAAGATAAAAAAAATGTGAGACATTATTTTGATATGTAGAAAAGTTAAGCTATTAAAAACTATCCTCTTGTTGTGTTGCTAGCCCTTTGTCTCTCTTCTTCTTCTGTTTGTGCCACTTCGATCGAAGATCAGCGATCATCATGGCTATTTGGACTTTAGATGCTGCGGCTCGAAACAGGGACTTGGTGCTTCTGCCGAACCCCTGGCGCAGGTTTTTCAGCCACGATGTCCTTCGGCGTCCTTGATCTTCTCCCCTCAATCTCACCCTGTAAGATGAAGGAGACGGTATTTCTCATTTCTCAAAATGTGACCGAAGTACATAAGAAGCTCCTTTGTAGTGCGCATTCAGTTATTTTTATTCTTTGATTTAAAAAAATGTAATTTGTCATGTATGTTCCTTGACTTATAGGTTGTTATGCGGCTGACCACCCATAATATAAAAATTGGTTCACTTTGCCAATGTCACCCCTGTTTCAGGGAAGGACGGCAAGAGTTGCAAGGCTTATGTTCATTTGAGATTGGGTTTTTATATTGTAGGTCCACATGCGGCATGTGTTAGCGCGAAATTATACATATCTGCTTGTGGGAATGCATTTAGTATAAATCTTAAATGATATATATCTTTGCAGCTTAGATTAGATTAGATTAGATTAGATTCGTTGGAGGACTTCTTCCTGGTTTCTGCTGGTCCTTTCAATTGAGCTATAAATTAAGACAACAATCCTTTAACCAATTTAGATTCTGAAATTACTAAGCTCCTGATTGACATCTTGTAGGATTTCTTCGCAGTTCTTTGTGGATGTTGATGAGGAAAGGATAATGCCTGATCGAACTCCCTACGAGTTTGACTTTCTTATTAAATTGTTAACTTGAGGATCGTCGTACCTCTTCTAGATTCTGCATTTTTTTTAAAACTTTTAAAATCGTAAAAAAAACATTTTCTTAAAACGACGGAATAATCTTATTTCCATTAATTTTTTATGCTGTTTGTATTCTTTGACTTAAAAATTGGAATGAGACTGATCACCCATACTCCTAAAAATGGTTTACGTTGCCAATGTCGCTTCTGTTTCAGGTAACTTGGCAAAGTTGCAGGGCTTATGTTCATCTGAGGTTTGGATTTTAAGTTTTAACAACACATGCAGGATTTGTAAGCACGAAGTTACACGTTTATAAATTAAATGTTAAATATCTGTGCTTATATGATTACAGATGTTGATAGCAGTTCTGATTTTGAAATTAACTCGTAAGAGCGAGAATTGAAATAAAAAATTATAAAAGTGAAAGAAAAAAAGTCGTCCGGTCGATATAGTTCAGTTGGTAGAATGTTTGCATTTTATACTGAGAGCAAGGGTTCGATACCCACCGAGGGTGTCAATGATGATTTCCCGTTTCGGTGTTTATTTCAAACCAAAATACCAACATGGTTTACTCAGCCTTCACAAGAAATGAGAACCAGCCCCCTCGGGAGCTGGGAAACCCCCACTTCAACTGAAGTGGTTGGTGCGAGGCCGGCCGCCTTACCCGTAAAGTAAATACATCCCAAATCAACACATGCGATCACTTCGGGGATAACGCAGGACAGAAGTTACACTATATGTGAAGCTAAGTGGCGTCAAAAGCTTTTAGTTTCAATTGGATTTTCCACCATTAGATTAAATAGCATGTGGATCCGGGGAATACCAAAGGACCGTGCAAAAAGGTGGAACATATTTCTCTCAGTGTTTGGTTTTCTCAGTTACAAAGCGGTGACGGCTAATGCGCTTCTTAAATTCAATGGAAGTCGCGGTGCAGCGCTGTCCGGTCCTCCCAAACCGTGTTCCCACACAGACTAAAGAGTGTAGAGCCACTGCCCGCCATTTAGTCCCACGTACAGCGCGGCGGGGTCCAGCATGCATTAGGGCAGGTGTAGCGAAGCTCGCACAAAGGGACGTACCAGGGGTCTACAATATTACGAAATTAGTATATCAAATGACAAATAAATAATAAATAAACGGAGTCGTAAGGAAAATTCCTTGGACACGTCATGATGAATTTGAGGTGGTAAGTTTATCAGTTACGTGAAATAAGTCTGCCGTGTCATTATCAAAGAATGACATCAATGAATGACATCAATGAATGACATCAATGAAGTAAAAAAAATGTACACTTTTTAAGAGGAAAATGTTACGGATCAAGAAACTTTAAAAGAGGTCATTCAGATTGACTTTCAGTATATCAAAAAATTGATGGATTAAGGCCGAAAAAAAACAAACTGAAAATTATAATGTCACACAAAATTCAATTTGAATAGTATTAAAAAATATATTAACGATTAAGTAAATCATCGTATTTTTGGAAAATCTGTGAAAAAAACTCAATTAGAAATTATAAATAAATATATTATATTATCTACGACGTGATTTCTTTCAAAAACCATTAAGAAAGAAACATTATTTCATTGATCATTTTTCTCAAACTGTAATTTACTAACAAGTAACAATTGTTAAAAACAAATTACTAATTAAACACTGTTTTCTTTTCACACAATATATCAACTTATTTCAATTATAAGTTACTAACGATATATTGTGTGAAAAGAAAGCAGTGTTTACTAAGTAATTTGTTTTAAGGAAAAAATAAATTATCAATCAATATGAATTTTCCCAGTGTTAATACACAAACCATAAAAAATGTAGTAACAATTATTATTGTTGCAACTGATACTTCTCAATTTCCCATACGTGTGGATTGAATTTTATTTTTAAATTTTGGCAACGCAAAGGTCTGTTTTCTTAGTAATGAAAGTATCTAGACCCATCCGGAGCTTATCGGCAAGTTTTCGCCTCAGTTCCCTTAGGATGTTTCGTAGAAGTTTCCGAGTAACTTGAGACCCTAGGGGATTTTTCTTGACCCCATTCACAAGATCTAAATAATATTGACATTTCGCGCAGCATGTTTTGGTTGTAGCCAGTTTGTACAGTAGCGGAACGGTGCTATGTATGGAGCAGCTGTTATATCTGCCCTACAGTCCACACCGTGTGCGCCAGGCAATGTGATTCTGGGAGTGCGGCGCTCTAACCACTGTGCCACTGCTGACATTCCCTTACGCCAGAAGCAATTCACGAGGATTTGAACAACTGACTAGATTTGGTGACGACATTGTTCAATTTCATTATTTTTTGTATCAAAATTGTAACGAATCAATACTTCTTGCCGCGTTGTCAGAAAGGTTGTAGGGGTCTCGACCGATTTATTGTTAGATGTTTTCTTAAGATACTTCATACTTACATGACCCCACCAGCTAGCTTCAGGATCCTAACGTTTCACGAGAATGGGCTTATTTTCTTTTGAATTTGATCTAGCTTCACTTGGGGAAGTGCAGACTAAAAGGGAGATTGACACCTAATTAAAACATCATATTTCTGTAGCAAACCAGAACACGGAATAGCATGTCGATTCGTCGTCTGGAGTTTCCACCATACTGCGGCTATGTGAGCTGAAATAATGATCTAAAGGGCGATTTCCTATGCTTATGCCTCCAACTTAGGAAATTGTTCATACGCCTTTAAATGTAAAGAACCCTAGTGTGGATGCTCCGAGTCCATAAAACTGACGCCTTTGATGGCAATATACCCAAAAGCAGGGGTAGAACCTCTTTAGCTGTGCTTCACACAATGCGTTGCCATATAGTATAATATGCCTGTGGGGGCGCCATCTTGCTCCTGCCACTCGCAGCGCTCTCGTGCAGCACGTGCTTCTTTGTTGGCATTAGGCTAGAGACTGCCAAACAACAAAATCAGTTTTTAGAGCTCGAGCAACCTCGGGAGTTTCCGGTAGTCGTTCGGTTTGAGCGCCTGCGCAGTGTCGGTGCATGCTCGCGCAGCATGACTCTCACTCACTGCGCTACACTCACTTTATATTCACCTTTGAAATCATGAAATATTTTTAGTGACCTTAATATTGTAAAGTAGGTATCATATCAGTGGGGATTCAGATCCCCTACAAATATGCCCTCTACGGTTTCGAAATGTCTTCACCGGTGCACCGTAGTGCTGGTCAGAGTGCCCCCCTCCCCCCTCCTGACCCGGGGCGCCTTTTTCTGGTCGACATGGCGGCGCGCCGTGCGGTGTACGTCCTCCTCACAGAACTTATTGAATCCGGCGACATGGCGAGTCTATTCTGGTAATGAAACTAAAGTCGTTTAGCGTGGCCCGCTACATGTGCGATAGTACAACTGCTGTCGTGTAGGTTTATACATACTGATGTTATCATAGTTCAATGGGTTACACAGATGGCAGTATGACGGTATTTATATGTAGTTCATGGGTTATTCCCCGCTACATTTGGAGGTATTTCCTGTAATACAACCAACTGCTGTGATGTGGGTGTATACTATATGTATAAGAAGGTTATAATAGTTCATAGGTTATTTTAATATACATATACGGCAGTATGATGGGAGGTTTATAATAATTCAGCGAAATGGCAAAGCTGGTCAAGACGGTTTTTTTTGAAAAGCGGTTCAAAACTGGTTCGTGTCCCGTCGGGCTTCTTGACTAAAACTTTGATCATGTTTGGACGTAATATGTCATCGTGTAATAAAAATTGAGTAATGCATCTCACCAGACAAAAATACTTTTATTATATTTTTTATGGTTTGTGTATTAACACTGCGAAAATTCATATTGATTTATTTTTATATTTTTTAAGAAAAAAAAAATGATGATCGACAAGATCGAAAACGTTTGTAATATTTACTAAAATAAATTGATCTCTTGTGAAAAAAAAGTGTTTTATTAGTTTCTTTTTCTACCAAAAAAATATACTTTTATTACATTCCCCTTCACGATTTCCTTATTCTTCTTTTCCCTGTTTACAATTTTTCCATCTGAGATTCACAAAACAACATTGTATCTGCTCATGGATCCTGAGATGAGGTCGTCCAGCTATCTGACCCATTGGCATCTCGTTGGTCTCAATTGTGCAAGTTTTTCAAAACAAAAAAACCCATCACGCTATCTACTATTTTTAGTATACAAATTTAATTACACCCACTAAGTTTTTACCTTCGTATTTTTCCCACAAAATTTGAAATTTTCTATAAAAATGAAATTGATGTGTAAACAAGACGTTATCGAGGTTCACCGGAGGGTAATTGATTTTCATAATTACCGAGCATGTTTTTAAGTTTCTCATGCGCTTCATGCTTTTTACTTCAAGCTTCGTTTAAATTTCATTTCTCACAATTTTTTTTTTTTAATTTTTTTTTAAATATTTATTTATTTAAGAAGAATAAACGGCTATATAGCCTTTTACAACATTGCGATAAATATAAATATGTAGGTACATAAGTAGGTACTGTATCTATAGGTATAAAACTAATATCTTATAATATAAAAATATATCACCTACTTTTTGTATTAAAGGCATTTTTGCATACATTTTTTTATTGAATTCACAGAAAACATTTCAAGTATATTAACTTATATATTTCATGATTTTTTTATTAAAAAAGAGTAAGCGGTTTAAGAGTTCATAAGGAACAAACAAACATACAATTAACATATATTTCACATATCCCTTATCTTTATAAAATGCAACGGCCTCCCCATACAAAATAGTTGTGCGTTAATGGCATTCAAACTGAAGAACTCCTAAACAGATGCACGTCATATTCACAACAAATATTGTTCAGGACTTGGGATGTGCTTCCTCATCATTAGTAGATTTTAAATTGTTGTTTTTTAAATAAATAAACATGATCAATCACAACACCTTTTTATGTAAAACCTATGCGAGAAACAAAACTCATTTTGACATTCGAATTTCAAATAAATTGCCAGCACTTCAATAGGCTTCAAAGTTGCCATCGTTGCCATTGCCAAGTCGATTATTTTTCGGTTGAATTCCGTTGAGTACCTACCTATATTCTTTATTTATTTCAAAATTATACTTCAACCAGTTATAACATGTATTTTTTAGAAATAATGACGATCGATTCGGTCAACTTTTTATATGAAACCGTACTTATTGCGGCATTTAATTTTTTTAAAGTATTATTACAATATACAATCTAAGTTGCATAGACGCATTAACATTTATAATTCATATTCAATGCACTCCTGCACGGAGACACGAGTGAGTTTGCGCTTACAAATGCTGCATGTGTATTTACAAATAAAAATTTCAGCCTCTCATGACCATAAGCCCTGCAACTTTTGCTGACCTTTTCAGAAACAGGGGACACATTTGTTAAGTGAACCCATTTATGCGATATGGGTGGTAAGCCTCATACTAACCCTTAAGTCAAGGAATTTGAGTTTGAAAAATCCTTAAACAACGGTAATCTTAATTTATAATCTAAAGTTGCAAAAAAAGTTATTTGATGATTCAAATTGAATGCACGCCCACAAACTGGCAAATGTCATTTCACGCTAACATATAGTTGTGGCGCTTGATTTTTTTTAAATATTAGAATATATAATCTAAGTTGCACAGATACAATAACTTTTATAATTCATATTCAATGCATGCCCCCCTGGAGACACGAGTGGGTACGCGCTTATTAATGCTGCATGTGAACTTACAAATTAAAATTAAGGCCTCTAATGAACATAAGCCCTGCAACTTTGGCCAACCTTTTCAAAAACAGGGGGAACATTTGTCAAGTGAACCATTTTTTTCGATATGGGTATTCAAGCTCATACTTACCTATCTGTCAAGGATTTGAGTTTGAAAAATCCTTCAACAACGTTAAATTTAATTTATAATCTAAAGTTGCAAAAAAAGTTATTTGATGATTCAAATTGAATGCACGCCCACAAACTGGCAAATGTCATTTCACGCTAACATAAAGTTGTGGCGCTTGATTTTTTTTAAATATTAGAATATATAATCTAAGTTGCACAGACACAATAACTTTTATAATTCATATTCAATGCATGCCCCCCTGGAGACACGAGTGGGTTCGCACTTATAAATGCTGCATGTGAACTTACAAATTAAAATTAAGGCCTCTAATGAACATAAGCCCTGCAACTTTTGCCAAAAACGCAAACGCAACGCAACTAAGCTACACATATAGTGTAACTTCTTGCCGCGTTATCCCCGAAGGGGTCGCATGTGGCGAGTTGAACCTATTTATTTTTACAGGTAAGGGGGCCGGCCTTACGCCAACCACTTCAGTTGAAGTGGAGGTTTCCCAGCTCCCGAGAGTGCTGGTACTCATTTCTTGTGAAGGCTGAGTAAACCTTGCCGGTATTTTATTTTGGGTTTTGAAATAAACACCGAAACGGGAAATCATTTCTGACACCGTCGCGTCGGTGGGATTCGAACCCGAGCTTTCGGCATGGAATGCAAGCACTCTACCACCTGAGCTATCGAGCGGAGAGCCAACCTTTTCAAAAACAGGGGAAACATTTGTCAAGTGAACCATTTTTTGCGATATGGGTATTCAGACTCATACTTACCTATAAGTAAAGGATTTGAGTTTGAAAAATCCTTCAACAACGTTAAATTTAATTTATAATCTAAAGTTGCAAAAAAAGTTATTTGATGATTCAAATTGAATGCACGCCCACAAACTGGCAAATGTCATTTCACGCTAACATATAGTTGTGGCACTTGATTTTTTTTTAAATATTAGAATATATAATCTAAGTTGCACAGATACAATAACTTTTATAATTCATATTCAATGCATGCCCCCCTGGAGACATGAGTGGGTTCGCGCTTATAAATGCTGCATGTGAACTTACAAATTAAAATTAAGGCCTCTAATGAACATAAGCCCTGCAACTTTTGCCAAAAACGCAAACGCAACGCAACTAAGCTACACATATAGTGTAACTTCTTGCCGCGTTATCCCCGAAGGGGTCGCATGTGGCGAGTTGAACCTATTTATTTTTACAGGTAAGGGGGCCGGCCTTACGCCAACCACTTCAGTTGAAGTGGAGGTTTCCCAGCTCCCGAGAGTGCTGGTACTCATTTCTTGTGAAGGCTGAGTAAACCTTGCCGGTATTTTATTTTGGGTTTTGAAATAAACACCGAAACGGGAAATCATTTCTGACACCGTCGCGTCGGTGGGATTCGAACCCGAGCTTTCGGCATGGAATGCAAGCACTCTACCACCTGAGCTATCGACCGGAGAGCCAACCTTTTCAAAAACAGGGGAAACATTTGTCAAGTGAACCATTTTTTGCGATATGGGTATTCAGACTCATACTTACCTATAAGTAAAGGATTTGAGTTTGAAAAATCCTTCAACAACGTTAAATTTAATTTATAATCTAAAGTTGCAAAAAAAGTTATTTGATGATTCAAATTGAATGCACGCCCACAAACTGGCAAATGTCATTTCACGCTAACATATAGTTGTGGCACTTGATTTTTTTTTAAATATTAGAATATATAATCTAAGTTGCACAGATACAATAACTTTTATAATTCATATTCAATGCATGCCCCCCTGGAGACATGAGTGGGTTCGCGCTTATAAATGCTGCATGTTAACTTACAAATTAAAATTAAGGCCTCTAATGAACATAAGCCCTGCAACTTTTGCCAACCTTTTCAAAAACAGGGGAAACATTTGTCAAGTGAACCATTTTTTGCGATATGGGTATTCAAGCTCATACTTACCTATCCGTCAAGGATTTGAGTTTAAAAAATCCTTCAACAATGTTAAATTTAATTTATAATCTAAAGTTGCAAAAAAAGTTATTTGATGATTCAAATTGAATGCACGCCCACAAACTGGCAAATGTCATTTCACGCTAACATTTAATTGTGGCACTTGATGTTTTTAATTTTAGAATATAAATCTAAGTTGCATACATACATTTTATAATTCATATTCAATGCATGCCCCCAAGCAGACATGAGTGACTTTGCGCTTACAAATGCTGCATGTGTAATTACAAATAAAAATTTCAGCCTCTCATAACCATAAGCCATGCAACTTTTGCCGACCTATTCAGAAACAGGGGGAACATTAGCTAAGTGAACCCATTTATGCGATATGGGTGGTAAGCCTCATACTAACCCTTAGGTCAAGGAGTTTGGGTTTGAAAAATCCTTAAACAACGGTTATCTTAATTTATAATCTTAAGTTGCAAAAAGAGTTTTGATGATTCAAATACAATGCACACCCACAAGCTGGCAAATGTTCTTTCACGCTAACATATAATTGTAGCACTTGATGTTTTTAATTTTAGAATATAAATCTAAGTTGCATACATACATTTTATAATTCATATTGAATGCATGCCCCCAAGCAGACATGAGTGAGTTTGCGCTTACAAACGCTGCATGTGTAATTACAAATAAAAATTTCAGCCTCTCTTGACCATAAGCCCTGCAATTTTGCCGACCTTTTCAGGAACAGAGAAACATTCGTTCAGTGAACATTTTTTAGGTATGGGAGGTCAGCCTCATACCTCATGCTTCATACAAGATACTCAGAACATGAAAGAACTAAATAACCCTTTTACCGCAATTTTTTTTTCAAATTACTTCTTAAAGCATTTAATTACTATGAAGGAGGTGTGAGGAAAAATTATTGCGAAGCCAGACTTACACTGCCCGAAGGGCCTAGCAGACAACCGTGCGCAGCACGGTCAGTCTGCTAGTACATTTATAAATGTTTGAATGCAGCCTTTATGTGTTTTTACGTTAGTGAATAAGAGCTTGTAGGTACTTATCTCAATTGCCTGCAAGTAATGCCGCCATCTTGAAAGCTGGCTTTACAGTTTTTAGCTACTTGGCACTTTCCGTGTAATGTGACATAAACGTTTACGGGGCTATTCTTAGACATTTTAGTCGCCCGTTGAGCTCACGCTTTGACAAACTAATGGTGCCTCGGCTGGAAGTTTCATGACCAAGGTCATTCTTACCTACCGAATTTTGGTAGTTTTTGTATGAAGACTGTAATCAGCTGTTCACTTGCGGCCATCTTGGATTGACAGGTCTTTATACAAATGCATCATTAGTTTGTCAAAGCGTGGGCTCAACGGGCGACTAAAATGTCTAAGAATAGCCCCGATAGTATATAATATCACGAGAGAAAACATTTAGTATATACCAAAGCGATAACATTTAGTATACTATATCAGCGAGTACTTATGTGGTCCGCAATGTTTTCTTGTGAAGTGCTCTCTAGGAGATTAATGTAGGAGACCTAATGAGTTTGCTGCAGTGCTAGTACCTACATACTTACATTCTTTTACTGTCTAACTACATTGTAGACCACACAAAGTATCAAGGCTCTTCACTTACAGGGTTCGAACAATTTAATAAAGCATCCATTGTCTTCTTTGTTTCCATCTACAAGATGTTTTGAAGCTCGGATAAGTAAAGTCATTTAGTAAAACTAAAATGCTGTTCGTTGGTAATCGGATAAATCGAGGACGGCTAAACTGATTTGGTAAACTGTTTGTTAGTTTCAAATTATTGTTACAAGATCGTGCAATATAAAACAATGAAAGCGTTACGCAGAGAATATTTGGATTTGAGAACAACTGAAAGTCTTGACTTCTCCTGACTGAGCTCAGTTAATAGAGTGCTTGCATTCCATACTCAGAGCTTGAGCTCGAATGTCACCGAGGGTGTCAGAAATGACTTATTGTTTTAGAGTTTATTTCAAATCCAAAATAAAATACCGGCAAGGCTTAGGTACCTACTCAGCCTTTTTTTGTAAACGGCCGGCCCCCTTACATGTAAAAATAAATAGGTTCACTCGCCACATGCAACCACGGCAAGAAATTGCACTTCATGTGCAACTTAGTTACGTTTTTTACTTGCGTTGCGCCATCATCAGCATTAAAAAATGAAGCAACTTTCAAAGCAATAAATTGATGAGTTTGAAAGAGACAAATAATGGAATACTATGTATTTTTCTCATAGCAGTTGTGCGTGGTATAAGCTGATGGATCTCGGCGTTGATCCGTGGACTGAAATCGCACTTGAAGCCGAGCTGTGAAGGAGTGATCCAATATAGGGGATGAGCCTTCTGCCCCTCCCCCCGCCTCCCCCCCTCCTCCTGCACCTCCCCCGTCCCTTCTCCCCTCCCTCTGTCTCCTGTCTCCCTCAACCCCCCGCCTCCCGCCCTTCCCGCCCTTCCCCCCGCCTCCTGTCCCTCCCCCCACCTCCTAGCCCACCCACCCTTATCGCAGGCAATCTAGTTTGCATGAGGCCGATACGCGCCCCGATCTGCCAACAGGACACACAACTAGGCCCTTGGAAACCAGATAACCAGGGAGACCAGGCGGCTCGGCCCTTGCCACTTCTACGGGCGATTATCTAAGTTGCAAGGATATAATAACATTCAATGCTCATATCAAATGCATGCCCACAAACACAAACATGTGTGGGTTCGCGCTTACAAATGCTGAATGTGTAATTACAAATTAAAATCCAAACCTCAAATGAACATGAGCCCTGCAACTTTTTCCGACCTTTCCTGACACAGGGGTGACATTGGCAAAGTGAACCATTGTTTACAGTATGGGTGGTCAGCCTCATACCAACCTATCTAATCTAATCTAAATCTAAGCTACAAAGATATTTATCATTTAAGATTCATATTAAACACATTCTCACAAGCAGACATGTAAGCAACTTAATTGTTAACTCACACAGACAATCCACACCACACAACTACGGAACTACATATTCGTAACAATGTGTTTTTTGTTTTGAGATATTGGTATAGTATTCCTTGACTTTTAGGTTGGTATGAGGCTGACCCCCCATACTGAAAAAATGTTTCGTTTTGCCAATGTCACCCCTGTTTCAGGGAAGGTCGGCAAGAGTTGCAGGGCTTATGTTCATTTGAGATTGGGTTTTATATATTGGAGGTCCACATGCGCCATGTGTGAGCGTGAAATTATGCGTGTCTGCTTGTGGGAATGCATTGAATATGCATCTCAATTGATACATATCTTTGCAACTTAGATTTACATTGTACTATTTTAATCTATATTCAGGCTAGAATGTAATAAAAGTATATATTTCTTAAAAAAAAAATTGTAAGGGGAAATGAAATTCACCAACCTACATATTTTGCCTGGCCAGTTGTCTTCATGCAAAAGCAGAAGCTTGTTTGCTTGCAATGGCATCTGTTGAAAACAGCCTTGAAAATGCATTCCGCTTGTGAAAACGAAACGTCGACGTAAACAAAAGTTGAAAATAAAACATGAAACATTGGTTTGAACGGCAGAGCCCAGCAGACAAGGACTATTAGAGTAAATTATTCATTTAAGGATTTCAGGTATTGAGGTTCCAGCGGAGAGGGCGGCTAGGGTACAGGCACACACATGAGGGGATAAATAAATCTCCATACCAGCCTGCCAATATGTCTGCGAGACGATTCCATTAATCCAACAGCGGTGAAAGCTGCTGCTGCAGGTTAGTGGTTAGTAGTTAGTGGCAAGTGATTAGTGGTGCGCTGTAAGTGAAAGTGGTCACTTGTAGGTAAGTGTTAAGAGGTTAGTAAGAAGTGCTTAGTGGTTATTTGTAAGTTGCGAGTAGTTAGTAGTTTGTGTCAAGATATAGACTGGATGGATTTGATAAAGTCTTCCTACCTTGAACGCGGAATATGAAGGTAACTTTAGTCAAAATGGAAATAAGAATGAAAAAATACTCTGCATAGATACATCGATAAAACAACAATATTTAATTTCTGACTAACTCTGCAATAACTTTAACACTTCGAACTCGTAAATGGAAGGTTGTGGGTTCGAATACCGGCGGTTCACAAAAATATACCATTTACATTTTCAAATTTGCTCTTCGCTGGTTTGAAAATTTCATAAACCTTTACCAAAGACCGGTCATCAAAAGGTCCATCCAGCCTTACAGCAACTAGGTCTTGCTTGAGAATTGGCGCATTCTACAGCGACTACCAAGCTGTGATACACACAAAAACAGCGCTCACCAAATAAATCAGCCCAATTTGATTTCTTAAAATATTTTAATCAAAGCTGATCTGGACGCACTGATATGTCGTTTGAATAACAGCTCAGATTGCATTTTTTTTTTTATTTCAACAAAATTAGACTTACTATTACTGTCCTACTGCCTACCGTGCACTGTCTTGGTTTAAATATGTTCTCAGGAGCTGCGTAGTGCTCACGAGTACAACAATGCGTCTTGTAGCCAGTCTGTGGAAATCCACTAATCCCCGACTATTTAATTAATCGATTGCTTTCTCCTATAGCGCCTTACCCCACACACATACGGGGGCTGCTTTATATATATACGCACAGCGACTAGGCTCCTAGGGGCGCTGCAGTACATATTACCCAATAACAGACATGGAGGTATATTCAATGGAGGGGCTATGAATGTGATATAGTACTAATCAACATGATGCAACGTCTTTGAAACCATACATTGTAATAGTGCTGTCTCTAATCTAATCTAAGTTGCAAAGAAATGTTACATAGAAGATTCACATTACATGCATTCTCTCAACCAGACACGTACAAGTTCGCGCTTGCAAATGCTTCATGTGAATCTACAACATAAAAGCCAAATCTCAAATAGGCATACACCCTGCAACTCTTGCCGTCCTTCCCTGAAACAGGGGTGACATTGGCAAAGTGAACCATTTTTACAGCATGGGTGGTCAGCCGCATACCAACCTATAAGTCAAGGAACATACACGACCAATTACATTTTTTGAAATCAATAAATAATAATACACATGGACATCAAAAACTAAAACATAAAACTTTTTTTCTGTCCTTGCATACTACTTTTATTTCCTTCAGAGTCATTTCCTTTCATTTCCTGTCTCGCTCACGACATATAAAATGCTTTTGTTATTTTCTATGTAAGCAACGTGTCTCTACTCCGTCTTAAATCTATGTATGTACATATCACCATGGAAACCCATGAAATCCCTATTGTAACGTGTTTGTTACTAGTGTTGTTGAAAGTATGAAAATATTTGATAAATTCCGAATTAAAATATGTTCCCACCTCATTATGTACGGGATGATTTTCACAAGTAACTATTACCGCGAGCATAAAAGATACATACCTGAAGAAGCAAGTACCTATATATTTGAACATCACTGGTTCTCGAAATGGCTGTCACTTTCGCGACCAAAAAATTTCGACAAATTTTATCAACGTAATCATATAGAATAGTTAACCATTCTGCTCTTGAAGATGCCTCATTAGGCGAAAATATTCGAGCATAAACAAATAAAATAAAGTGAATTAAAACAATGTTTTACCATTTATATTTTTAAATATTTATAAAAATGGACTTTCACTGTGTTAACAGATCAACACTAAAAAAAAATAAAGAAAATAATAATAATATAGAATAGTGATTAAAGTGAAATATTATTCCATGTTCTATAACACATTTACTCTCTTTTTTTGGCAGAAAATACCCAGTTTGGCATTTATATGGATTTTTTTCCAATTAGGTAACACACCTGTTGATAGTTGAAAGGTTACCGATAGGCTTAATTTGAATTTTTGTATGATGAGTGGGGTAGCATATTTCTATTTCTAAAAGGATTGATTTCTTAGCCCATCCTGTTCTATATATCGATTATAACAGGTGTTGGTAATGAAGCTTCCACCAAGCAGACAAGTTAAATTTAGTGATGGTCTTTAAATACACATTAGAACTAAACACTTGCTTGTAACTGTACCTGCAATTTTCATCCGCTAGAGGTAGGTAGAGCTTACTGTAAGGCTGTTTACATTTTCTCCATTTTTCAATCCCTTCTCCCACTGAATCTGCTACCGTTGAAAAGCGATCTTTTACTTTTGAAAGAACAAAAAGATTGGTAAATAATCACACATTTGTATATTTTTATTGCTTTTAAGTATTAGCTAACGCACGAGTTGTGTTCAGATCCGTTTCTTTGATTTTATGCATTTTTATCTGTCAGATTAACAGTTGTAACTCGATAAAAAAAATGTTTAATTTAATTTTTTATTATTTGTTTTAATTATAATAAAAAAAAAAATAGATTTGTTAAGAGAAATGAAATTCACCAACCTATGCTGCCTGGGCAGAAACAGGTATTAATATCATCAATTAATAATTAATTATTGTTTATTTTAATGAATTATAATTTAATAATTACCCAATAACATCTGTTGAATCAGGGTCAAAGTTATAATCAAATGACCCAGGCGGGGATCGAACCAACGTAACTCCATTCCAAGCACGCTAGAAAGATCAGCCCACTTGGCCCCCTCGGCCATAACACCGACTATGTTGTAATGGACTCAGTGCAAATATTGATTGAGAATCTTTTACTCGGCGGGAAAACGTGTATGGGACTACGGTGCTTACCGCCAATGTCAAAATGATATATTTGTCTCTTCTCAGCAACCCGGCCGTGTGACATCATTACTTTGTCTATATCAATTCATTTTTTGACCTAATTCTGCATTATATTACTTTAATGAAACGTACCCCTTGAAGCAAAAGAAGGAAAACTAAAATGACAAAACAAATGATCAAAAGTTAGAGGGTTGTATATTTTTATTTTATTAAGAAGAAAAATGGTTGGGGTGGGATTGGCGTGCCTTGCCGTAAATAAGTCGTGGTCAGGCTTACCAACTTAGGGCTGGTCAGTGTTGCCAGGAGTGATTTACTGCGGGAATTCCCCGACAGGACATGTTGCCCACGTACGGGAATTTTCCGCGCAGCAACCTCACATGGCAGCACTGCACAGCTGAATTTAAATGCGCAGCGTTGCAAGTGCGCGGAAAAACGCGGGAAAAAGTTGAGACGGCAGGAATGAATAGTAATGGTGGGAAATAATAATGCTGAGCATATTTTGTGATCAAAAATGATAATGACGATGATAAAGGTCATGACGGTGGATTTCTTACTCATTTCTTGTGAAGGCTGAGTGTACCTTGCGGGATTGCGGTGATGATTTGGGTAGGAAGGAAACACTGAAATTGGAAATCATAACTTATTCATAATTCATAATTCATAATCATATCTCATCATAATTCTAAGTGTATTATTAAGTTTAATTTTAATTTAACATTTTTTTAATTTTAATTTGTAATGTGTCTCATTATGAATGTATGTAAATCATTTATAATTTTTTGTGCTCCTTGACTGATAGGTTGGTACGAGGCTGACCACCCGCGCTGTAAAAATCGGTTCACTTTTGCCAATGCCACCCCGGTTCAGGGAACGGCGGCTGGAGTTGCAAGGTTTATGTCCATGTGAGGTTTTCTTTATTTGTATGCACATGTGGTGCATCAGTACAGAAGATGAAAGAAAACCAGATATCTGAAATCAGATAAAAAGAAGATAATCCGAAAATTGAGCGTGCCCACCCCTAGTAGTGGGCCCGCGAGAACGAGCGGGAGTATAAAACGCGTACGCCGCGCTCCAAACAGCCAGACACACTGAGACCACGGAACGAGCAACATCTTACCGCGCTCCCGCCAAAATTGCAAGCCGTCTCGCGTTCCCGCCGATTTCCAAGCAGAGACGCAAAACAACTTTGCACCGTCGCCTGGACGTCTCCGCAGACCACTACATCATCACCAGAGAAACTTCGAGACCACCGAGCGGACATCTACATCTCCCGCCAAAATCTCAAGACATCTCTCGCGTTCCCGCCAATTTCCAAGCAGAGACGACATCTTACCTCGTGCCTTCGCCTGGACATCTCCAGCTTCATCATACCTTCACCTGGACATCTCCACCATCGCCACATCTTCACCTAGAAGATTCTCAAGACCTCGCCCGGAACAGACTTGAGGCAACCGTCTCCTACAGCACACTGCTTGCATCACAACAAAAGGTCCTTCTTAGGGCCACTTTTAATTTTCCTCAAAAGTTTACAGTTTTTCTCCTGCTCACAACAAAAGGTCCTTGTTAGGGCCAATCCGAACTTCCTCAAAAGTTTACATGGTTTCGTCCTAATTGCCACTTTCCATATTTCCTTTCCTTCCCCCACTTCAAGCATCAAGCATCCTGCTCGCCTATCAAGCACGTCGGCACACCACACACACTCACAACCTCCAAAGTGGTGACGCCCGACGTGATTAAAACAAAAAAATTGGTGACCCGTAATAATCAAAGTGCAGTAACATTTTTAAACATTTAATCAAAGTGCAAGAACAATGGAAGCCAAAGTACGCATCAAAATGCCACCATTCCTTCATCACAACGTCGGTCTGTGGATCGCACACGCTGGAGCACGGTAGCCGCAATAGTTGACCGCAATATCGAAGTTTTCCAGAGACCTTCAAACTTCGATATGGCGCAGTCTCCTACATCTCAACAAGTCTCTCACCAACCCCGCTGCAGCCGACTCCCCAATTCCACCCAGCGCAACGAGGCACTGGAGGATTGGACGTCGTTCACCATAGCTGCCCAGCGGACCACCTTGCTGCACTGCCGAACAACGGCACAGCAACCATCATGCTGCACTGCCGAACAACGGCACAGCAACCGCACCTTGCTGCACTGCCGAACAACGGCACAGCAACCGCACCTTGCTGCACTGCCGAACAACGGCACAGCAACCGCACCTTGCTGCACTGCCGAACAACGGCACAGCAACCGCACCTTGCTGCACTGCCGAACCACGGCACAGCAACCGCACCTTGCTGCACTGCCGAACAACGGCACAGCAACCGCACCTTGCTGCACTGCCGAACAACGGCGCAGCAACCGCACCTTGCTGCACTGCCGAACAACGGCACAGCAACCCCTGCTGCACCGCCGAACAACGGCACAGCAACCCCTGCTGCACTGCCGGACAAGGCACAGCAACCGCCGAACTACGGCATAGCAATCAATGCTACAACAAACAGCAACCGCTGAGCAACAAACAACCCACCCCGCTGCAGCCGACTCCCCAATTTCACCCAGCGCAACGAGGCACTGGAGGATTGGACGTCGCTCACCATAGCTGCACAGCGTAGCAACAAACAACATCCTTCCTGCAACAAGCAGCACAGCAATCCTTGCTACAACAGCAACCGCTGAGCAACAAACAACCAACCCCGCTACAACAAGTAGTACAATTCCTCACCACAGGACAACAGCCTGGAAAAACCAGAGGAACTCCATAAATCTGGAGACAACCTGACGACGCCTCAAGATCCTCATCAGGACCGCTGCAGCTGACTTCACAATCCTGCCTCCGCATCCGCCTAGGAGGATCGTAAGCACACACAGCTAACAGCGAACACACCAGATACAACGTAGAATCTCTTATCCTGCTACGACGAGTAGTACCTTCATCTTCTGCACAAAAACATCGCATCAATAACGCTCACTTCAAGACGTCATTGACACTGGAGGGGGCCTCTGTGGTGCATCAGTACAGAAGATGAAAGAAAACCAGATATCTGAAATCAGATAAAAAGAAGATAATCCGAAAATTGAGCGTGCCCACCCCTAGTAGTGGGCCCGCGAGAACGAGCGGGAGTATAAAACGCGTACGCCGCGCTCCAAACAGCCAGACACACTGAGACCACGGAACGAGCAACATCTTACCGCGCTCCCGCCAAAATTGCAAGCCGTCTCGCGTTCCCGCCGATTTCCAAGCAGAGACGCAAAACAACTTTGCACCGTCGCCTGGACGTCTCCGCAGACCACTACATCATCACCAGAGAAACTTCGAGACCACCGAGCGGACATCTACATCTCCCGCCAAAATCTCAAGACATCTCTCGCGTTCCCGCCAATTTCCAAGCAGAGACGACATCTTACCTCGTGCCTTCGCCTGGACATCTCCAGCTTCATCATACCTTCACCTGGACATCTCCAGCTTCGCCACATCTTCACCTAGAAGATTCTCAAGACCTCGCCCGGAACAGACTTGAGGCAACCGTCTCCTACAGCACACTGCTCACATCACAACACAAAAGGTCCTTCTTAGGGCCACTTTTAATTTTCCTCAAAAGTTTACAGTTTTTTCTCCTGCTCACAACAAAAGGTCCTTGTTAGGGCCAATCCGAATTTCCTCAAAAGTTTCAAGTTACTTCCTATTTGCCAACTTCCATATTTCCTTTCCTTCCCCCACTTCAAGCATCAAGCATCCTGCTCGCCTCACAAGCAAGGCGGATTAAGGAGGACTTCCGCCTGGACGCAGCTTGAAGACCGGAAGATTGCAACCAATACAACATTTTGAATTACCTTTGATTGAACAGTACTGACTGCATTAAAAATATACACTTTCAAAAACGGGCTTTCAATTCACCACACACACTCAACCTCCAAACACACATGCAGAATGTGTAGGCGCGAACCTACATGTGCCTGTCTGTAGGCATGCATTTCATATGAACCTTAAATGATAACATATCCTTGCAGCTTAGATAATAGATTAGATTATAGATTATAGATATCTGACGTCCTCAGTGGAGTCGATTTCTAGCCCTTTGATTTCAACACAAGTGCGCCAACAACTGAGCTATCGACGGAACTATTAATGATGAATACTTTTGATTTGATCTTTTTATTTGCGAAGAGGTTATTTGTTCACATAATAATACAATTTATACATTTTTTTATGAATAAATATGCGGATAATTTATTGTGTGTATGACTCTATATCGAAACTTTCGGTTCGCAGGTATCGTGTATACAGCTTAAGGTTTCGATTCAGTAAACCTTAAGGTTGCTCCACATAATGTAACTACGTTTATTACACAGTTCACTGCTTTGTTCACGGCTCATCTTTTCTAATGACGTCATCCTTTACAATGTCATTTCAGCATATCTCTCATTCGCTTTAAACTAAAAAGTATACACTATATCTGTTTCAACTTACTAAGCCGCAAATCGTCTTTAGTTAGAAAGAGAGGAAAGATCTTCACAGTGTCATTTCGTTATACACAACAAAAATGGGTGAAGGTAAAAAATATTCCCAGAAAGTTGGTAGCTTTGAAACTCACGGCTGCGTGAACATTGTGCACACGTTTAAAAATCTTTTGATCAGTACCCTTAGTACCAGTTGCAAAGCTTGAGTAATGTAAGGTTTACGGCAATTATTAAAGAGTGATTTCCCCCAAAATCTGCCGTTTTTTTTTCTTTGAACTTGATTTTCTTCCTCACTGTAACTCTTTTGCTAAGACCATAAAGTATAAGAAACAAAAACGGCAGATTTTGGGGAAAATCCCCCATTATTACTTTCCGTAAACTTTACTTTCCTAAAGTTTTGCAACTCTTACTAAGGGTACAGTTGGCATCTTGGACCGGTCCGTAGTCCGTAGTGGCAACACTTCGGACTCGTAAATGGAAGGTTGTGGATTCGGATCCCGGCGGAGCACAAAAATATACCATTTATATTTCGAATGTGCTCTACGCTGAGTTGAAAAATTCATAAACCTTTATCAAAGACCGGTCACTGAAAGGTCCATCCAACCTTACAACAACTGGGTCTTGCTTGAGAATTGGCGCTTTCTACAGCGACGACCAAGCTCGCAGAGGGCTCTTGAGGTGTGATACACACAAAAACAGCGCTCACCAAATAAATCATCCTAATATTATTATTATTACAGTAAATTTGACATTGACAAAAAAAAAATTATTTTAAGACATTATTGCATGTGTTATTATTGGGTGTCAAACACACAAAATAGAGAAAGCAAGAAAACATAAGATTTCACAAGTAAGAACATGTTTTGTATGACTACACCACTACTGTGTTTGACATGTCTGGGAGCAACTGTGCCCTATAGTATGTATCAATGCCTTAAGTTAGTTCTTACTCCTCTATATTGTAACTCAATTATAGCACCTTTGCATTAACTTGTTAACGTGTGAAAAAGCAATGGATTCTTCTGACTTATTCCTGCCTAAAGTATGAATGCTTCACGGTACAACTAGTAGATTTTAATTGCAAACTATATCTTTACTTATTTACATTGTATCTATTTACATTGTGTGAGCCTTATGAACGGTCCAAATATTTCTCCATGCACCGGACAGGCGGGCACGTTGCCTTGGTGAAATATGACATAAACCAGCTTAGATATTTCGCGCCCGAACTCGCCATTTATTCCAGGATTCCCGACATTTCAATACGACGTTATAGGAGCAACATAAACTAAAGTCTAAAGTGTCATTAAACTTAAACTACCAGTGTATTTGAGCTACGAAATATATATTCTAGAAACATTCTCCGACAATTTAGTTAAATTTACAATAATTATAATTACACAGTTTTTTTTTTTTATCGGATATTATACGAACTGTTATAAGAGAATTTTCATTATTCTCGACGTTTCGTTAGCGACGTAGCTAATGTCTTCACGAGACACCCTCTGTGCACGACGACTGAGGATGAACATCTTTTAACGGTTCGTATAATATCCGAAGAAAAAATTAACTGTGTAGTTATAATTATTGTAAATATGTCAAACGACCGTGATTCCAACCTAAACCTTACAATTTAGTTACAAGTACAATTAACGATTTATCTAAAAGTTCGTTAAAAAAGGATGTAACAGTAAACGTAGGTGAAAAGCAATGATAAGATGTAGAAATACAGGGTGATGAGCGCTTGACAAAGAGGAGATAAGAAAATCTTCAGTGAAAGTGTTCTAAAAATCTTGAAATTGAATCATGAAATTTAGTCTCCTGAAACTAGGGGAAAAGAAAAGTCAAGAAAAGTATGGCTTAACCAGATTGAGGAAATTATACAACAATGAGTTACACAAAGTGAGTGTACAAAAAGGATACGGATGAAAATGGATGAATGTGAATGAATTAGAAGAGGTATACAAAGACAAGAAGGATTGGATGACTCCAGATGACTCTCTGTAGACGATCTGGCACCCCTGGCGGAATAGTGACAGAGTTACAGTTGATATTTTTTGTATTTGAAAGCTCAGTTGCACCGAGGGTGCCATCATTGTATGACCCAGTAATTCAGTATTGACCCTAATAGCCCCCAATGCTCTCACAATTTTTTTTGAACAGTATCAATTCTTCGCCTTTTTTATGGTTCAATAAAACACAAGAAAGTAAAACAACAAAGATGACAACAAACTGTGAAGATTCTACTATTTTAGATCCACTCCAGTGTGTTCCACTTCGTCGGTTCCAAGAATCTGGAAAGCATACGTCTCAAAATAGGTGCGCATTTGATGGTGATAACAACAGCCCGACTCACCAACCCGACCTCAGTGTCTGCCAGGTATTAAAGAGCCATACTATTTAGGGCTTAAAATATCATCAAAAATGCCTATAAACTTGGAACGCAGGTCTACGAGTCATGCATTATTCCAGTATCCATCTACGATATGGAAATAATAGGGCTCACTTAGCACAGTGCAGCGCTATCAGACTTATGACGGGCCAAAGAGACAATGAAAGGAGGATACTTTGAATCAGCCTCAGAGACAGGGTTCCAAACCAGGAGATCCGCAAACACACTGGTGTCACTGATGTTTTTCAGAAAGCGGCCTGCTTAAAGTAGCATTAAGCAGGTCACGTTGCAAGATAGGACCATGACAGTTGGCAGGAAAGGATCTTCCAATGGTGGCCCCTGGGCCACCATTTGAAGATCCTTTCCTGATCCTTTCCATCCTTTCTTTCCATCCTGATGTCCAAGCGGAGACTGGGGAGACCCCAACTGAGGTGGCTGGACGACATCAAGAGAACTGCAGGCAAACGATGGCTAAACACAGCAGCCGATAGATAAACATGGGGAGGATTGGAGGAGGCTTACGTTCAGGAGAGGAAGAACAAGAAGATAAACGGTAGACCATTCTTAAAGAAAAACGAAAACAATGCAGTAGAGTGATTAGACATCCATGATAGTCAGTCTATCCAAAACAGATTGAAATGATGGTGATTGTTCAGAACGGTTAGATAAATACCGTGTTGAGTGATTGGTTGTATAACATACTTGTTCACGAGTTGTCAGGATCTGGGACGCTATTGCCACGCGGTGAGCTGGTTATTGATTAAACCCAAAATATGAACGTGCCTGGACATGCGACTTGCGAAATGTACGACCCAATCGTGAACTAAATAAACTGGCAAACAATAGTACGCGCAGGGATGTTGTGTTTTCTATTAAAATATCGATAATAAAATATATTATTAATAAGAAAATACCTGGTCCTTCTCCCCTACTAACAGCACCTGCCCGAAAAACCCCACCCACTTTCTCTTTCCTACCTTGAATTTTGACCCTTTTGTTTTTAACCTCAGTTAGCCTCTGAAGATGGATGGATAAAGTCTGATAGCGCTTAGGCATTGTAAACTCAAAAAACGTGAAAATAGTGAGCGCTTTTTTTGTGTGTATCACACCTCAAGAGCCCTCGTCGCTGTAGAAAGCGCCAATTCTCAAGCAAGACCCAGTTGTTGTAAGGTTGGATGGACCTTTCAGTGACCGGTATTTGGTGTCTAAAGGTTTATGAATTTTTCAACCCAGCGAAGAGCACATTTGGAAATATAAATGGTAAATGTTTGTGCTCCGCCGGGGTTCGAATCCACAACCTTCCATTACGAGTCCGAAGTGTTACCACTGGACTATGGACCGGTCCAAGAAATGCAAACAACACGCGGTGTACCTAGCGGTCACCCATCCAAGTAGCATCCGCGCCCAATGTTGCTTAACTTCGGTGATCTGATGAGAACCGGTGCTTCCAACATGGTATCGTCGTTGACAAGTAAGTTGGTACCTTGACTCGTAGGTTGATATTATATGTGGCTGACCACCCATGCTGTATAAAATGGTTCACTATGCCAATGTCACTGTTTCAGGGAAGGTCGGCAGGAGTTGCAGGGTGCATGCCTGTAATGTGAATGCATGTAATGTGAATCCCTAATGCTACATATCTCTGTAACTTAGATTAGATACCTACCTAAGTACCTACACGTTCAAACGTACGTGTAAACGCAAACTTACAAGTGCTTGATGGACGGCGTGCATCGAATGAAAATTTTAAATGATTTTGTCTTCAAATAATATACAATTCAAACTAAGGGTTGCAAAGTGAATACCTCATAATACTTAACTTGATTTTGTTCTTTCTGGCTTTAGTCCATAGATTCTTTCTTATTTTTTTATCTATTTATTACTTCTTCTTTCTCTTGCTAACATTTCGTTACCAAAATTGGCGTCTATTTATAGTTCTTTGATAAAATGGGTGTGACTTGATTTTTAGGTGCAGAACTACTGTGCATCATAACTTCAATCGATTGAAATCATTGTTTGAATATTATCGACGAGTTTATTTTTGCTTCGTCACCTAGATTATACAGATTAATGATGCGTTAAGGTATGTAGGTAATGTCAAAAAACGAAATTTCCAAAAAAAAATCCTTTGTACTCTTTTTGCACAGATTTCAAAAGACTGATATATATTTGATAATATTTATCTCTAAGATATTTTTTTGTATCGCGCATAATTATTTTCAATGAAAAGATACAAAATAAATAATCACAGATTGCGTATCGTCAAAAAAATCTATAATTTCCAGTTTGTGTTTATTTTTTCTATCATTACACGTACCAAAGTAAGTGCGGGTGATTTGTCATCAGTCAACACTTATCAATAATAGAAGTTTACGACATGTATTTTTAAAGACTGCAAAAATGAAATTCGGAAATATATTTTTAATAATTATATTGAATGTATTCAAGTTTACATCTGGTGAAGAACTTTCATATCAGAATGTGTTCAAAAGTTTACAAAGCAGTGATAGTTTTTTGAAAGATTTGAGTGAGTTTGCTAAGGAAAATGTTCACCTCTATGGACAGAGCTGCGTTTCTGATTTGACATTTTGGTTCGAATCTCTACCAAAAACATGGACTCTCAAAAGTAAGTTACATTTTTTCCCCATACATTTTACAAATAAATGAGAACCTAAATCTGTTTAAAAAATGGTTGACTCTCTTACATGTGAAAATAAATAAGTGTTACCCATCAATAAATAAACAAATAAATAACGATCTATCTACAATCTAAGTTGCAAGGATATATTCATTCAAAGCTCTCAGATGTATGCCCGCAAACAAACACGTGTAGTTCGCGCTTACAAATGCTGATTGTGTACTAACAAATAAAATCCAAATGGAATCCAAATCACGATGGTTAATCATAATCTGCCAAACCCAAATAGCTGATTCAACAAAATCCACTGATTTGATTTATTTCCATACAGTGGTGTTCTCGCCTTTAATCAAACCTCAAAACAGATTTCAGACAAGCTAATCTGTATTTTATAAATTAAACAATGCACATAACTGGTACTTTCTTTTAAAATTTTTACTTTTATTTCAGTGTTCGATTCTTACGGCAAATTGCAACCAGCAATATTGAAGGGGAACTTCTACTCGTTGGGCAACTACCACGAGTGTGTGAGGACCCAAGAGAAGATCCCCGGCACAGCCAACACCTTCAAGGGGAAGTACTGCATGGCAAGGTACAAATTCAAGAGCTCAGACATGAAGAACCAAAAAGAAATCGAGTTCCTAGAAAGGATGGAGGCGAATCGGTTCAGGCAAAATGGCATGACAAGGTAAGTAAAATAGAAATGATGAAACATCTTTGTTTAGGCCTGTGGTTTATCACTACATTTCAACGCTAGCTGTCTGTGACATCATCTATAATCTATAATCAAAGTTGCAAGGATATATTCATTCAAAGCTCTCAGATGTATGGCCACAGACAAACACGTGTAGTGTCATACTCGTATTTATACTTTCAATACTCTTCAAGACTAGAAAAAAAATAAGATTTGACTATCGACTACCAGCTGTGCGAATATTTTGCCATTGTTGGCTGGCTGTACACACTTTTTAGATTGTGTCAAAACTTTGGTCATGGTATGATACGAAGTAGAAACAAAAAAATTGAAGAAATATTGTGATCTCATACAGTTTTGAAGACGTTTGAAATGCTTGAACTCCATTTTGAATCAAGGTGAACAACCGAAAGCTGAACCACAAATAGAGATATCCATTTCAAATAAGGTTGATCAAAGAATTGAAGGGTTTATTCCAGGCTCACGAATATGCTACCGAACGGTGTTCAAGGCTTGGAATTCAACTATGGGATTTGCATGCCTGCTTCGTGTTCCAACATTCTGATGCAGGATGCCCTGAGGCACATAGCTAGAAGCAGAGCAGACCACGTGGACAATGGAAGGCTACAAGTGCTTCCAGGACTTCAGATCACAGTGCCTGAAGAGATGTGCAACACTGATGAAGCGATTCCTCTTACTCCTGGGGACTGGGGAGCCATGTATGTTGCTTGTTCCATATCTATAAATTTGATACTTGTACATGTAACTTTTTCATGACCTGTGCCTATGATTTGCGTGTGGTATCTTGCCATTTTGGCCAGCATTGGCTAGTATCTCCACAAAAACGCTAAACATGTGATTAAAACTTGATATTTGATTGACACATCAAATTTGTTGGCTAATTTTGGTAAGAACCTTGGTTAAATATTTCTCGAAAGTGGGTAATTATATGAGGGAATATGAACATGATATATGATGTACATCAGCTGATTACGTGTATGCCACCAAATTTTTCATTTGATGGGAGATATCACACTTAATTTTGATTTTCGTCTGATTGGAGTTTGGTGCAACAGGCCCTTATTGTATTTCCTCGACGTTCATTTCGTTTTTAATGATGGCACCAAATCTAATCAATTTAAGGTTCTTTGCACCTTTGAAATAATGCTTGACTTAATGACGCTATTTTTGTAATGTTTTAGTTCGGTGCTGATATTCTTTGGCTTACTTGTGTTGATGAGTACTGCGTATGACCTTTATTGGAGATTCGTTGCAAAAAGTAAGTTATCAAATGCATAATCAAAACAAATTATACTTGGAAAAATGCTCAACGCTGGGAGTTTGCAAGATTGGAGAGACCAAAAAAAAAATTTGGACTCGATGAATCAGTTATTTTTTTTGTTACAGATGCTTAAAAACAATTTAATGTACAAAATTATGGTGTTTTATGATTAGAAGTCCGAAAAACTAACCATTTTGTTCTTCTTTTCAGAAAGCAAGCCCAAGAGTGAATTGCTGACCTCCTTCTCAGTGTACAGCAACAGTGTCCGCCTGTTCACCCCGAGCACAAGACGTGGTCCACTGTCCTGCCTTGACGGAATCAGAGTCCTGTCCATGTCCTGGGTCATCCTTACACACAGACTGTCAGCCGATGTCGTCTTTCCAATTGACAACTTGTCAGATCTATTTGATGTATGAAACCAAAACATTTATTTAAATGAATCACTTGAATAAAACGTCAACCATAACAAATATAAAAACAACTGTAGATAAGATGTGACAAATAACAAGTTTTCAAAATAGCCTAGGGCCAGTCATCAAGAAGGTAGGGCAAGACCTGTTCAAACTAAATGTATTGATCATGTATACGTCGTATAAAGTTGAGAAATATGCTATAACTTGGTTGTTTGTGAGGAAAAGATCAGCTTCAAAAGAGATAAAAAAAATTAATCAGATTTTTCTGGTTTCAAAACGTTCAATGATGAACTTTTTGTACTTTTTGAGACAAAAATGATTGTTTCTCAACTTGTCAGCTTCGATTAAAATTATTTTCAATACCCCTTTTTTCTGTTGTTCCAGTGGCTTCTAACATTCCGCGCAATGCCCATAGTAGCCGCAGCTGTGTCAGTGGATTCCTTTTTCATTCTGAGTGGCCTTCTAGTTGCTTATGTAACTTTGAAAAAAGTGGATCGAGGTTCGTATCGGTGCTATCAAATCACCCATCATCATCATCCTTGTCATGACAGTCCAAGTTAGATCTCCGCCTTCTTGATCAAGCTTGCAGCATTGTTTGTTCAAAGCTTTTCTCCAACAGTCTTATGCTCATGTGTCTGCCAATACTTTGTCCAATATCTTGCTCTGGGACTTTTCTTTTCCATTAACCGCTCTGGGTCTATCATTTTACTGCTATAATTTTAATAAACACTAATACTTCGACCAGTCAAATACATTTTCAGAGAAGTCTTTCAACATTTTGACGTTCTACCTACACCGCCTTCTCCGCATCTTGCCAGCTATGTGTATTTTGGTGCTGCTAGCTGCCACTCTCTACAAGCACATTGGGACCGGTCCTCTATGGAAGCCCTTGAGTGAACAATACGTCCAGATCTGCAGGACCAGATGGTGGACGACCATTCTTTTCGTTAATATCTACACAGAACCAGATTACATGGTAGGTTACGATTGCCAATTTGTATTTGTACACTTCAATAGCTTATCATCACTGAATCTGTAAAATACATAAATGCAAGCAGAATGGTCATATTGTAAATCTTCAAATCCCTCTAGCTTCCCCCCTGCTCATTACTCCTTTCTGCAACCTGCCATAGCATAAATACAAAAGAAATAAAGATATTAAATGTAAAGAAGCATATAAGGCAACTTTCAGAGATGCTCTTTTAAAAATAACGAAGAAAAAAAATCTGCTGATATTCATATATTTTCAAAAAATACTCTTTTACATAAAAGTAAGATAAAGGTACTAATACGTCTTTTTTTGTTTAAGTATTTTTAGTTCTTACACAGCCTTAAATATTATGCAATGAAAAAATTAAAAATATATAAATTTATTTGTATTAAATTATTTTTACTTACATTTTGGTACACATATGTTGTGAGAAGTCAGCCCTCAGCTGTCGCCTGTTAGGCTTTTTTCACTGAGGGCATTCTTTTTGACACCAGGGACGCACTAAGAACTTAGATATTTTCAGTGACAAAAAAATGACGCTTAATGTGATACTCATACACTCTCAGTGAACATTAACGATAGTAGGTATAGATTTGTTTCTGTGAAAAAGTAATGAATAAAATCAGTGTAATTAAAAAATCCAAAATATTTCTGAAATTTCTCGGGAAAAAGTTGTGGTGCTTATGTTCATTTTAGATTATTTTTAATGTGAACGAGCATGCAGCATGTGTTAACATCAACTTACAGGTGTCTGCTTATAATCTATAATCTAAGTTGCAAGGATATATTCATTTAAAGCTCTCAGATGTATGCCCACAAACCAATACGTGTAGTTTCGCGCTTACAAATTCTGAATGCGTACTTACAAATAAAATCCAAACTTCAAATGAACATAAGCCCCACAACTTTTGCCGACCTTCCCTGAAACAGGGGTGACATTGGCAAAGTGAACCATTTTTTACAGTATGGGTGGTCAGCCTCATACCAACCTATAAGTCAAGGAATATGAATAATAAACCACATTTAAATATAAAAAAAGAACAAAACCTCAAAAAGAAATCTATACAAAAAAGTCAAAAATTTCCTATGCAAAAAATGTAGCAAATTAAGACACCAACATTAGAAATCTACTTTGCAGATCAGCCGACACTTCTTCCTGTCCTTGCATACTTCTTTTATATTTGTCGGATATCCCATTCATTCGCTATTTCGCTTGTGGGCATGTATTACAAATATATCTTATATAATAATATTTTCTCGCCACTTTAGACGATTATTGATTTATTGTAAGAATTATGTAAATATAAAAAAGGCAAATTTTTATTCCATTCTCAAGTCTTAACCGAACTGTGAAAAATGCAAGTCACTGTGATTAAATTGTTTATAATTTCAATAAATACACTTTGCTTACAAAAAAAACTTTTTTTTTAATGTGGCGCGGGCGGCCTGAGTAGTACGGCCCTTGACGTTGTCATGGAGATCATGAAAGAGATAGAAACATAACAAAAATTCTAATGTTTCTTTCTCTTTCTTTCATTATGTGCCTACAATTTTGTGGCACAACCGTTTGTATAGGAAAACACTCACGCGCTCCATCTATGTATTTTATTTATATCGATGATCACTCTTGATAATGACCTGAAACTTGAAGGTCGAAAGTACTCGAGTGAGTTTTTGAAAAAATATTTGTATTTTAAATCTTTAATAAAGGTTAACATAAATGGAATTCATTGTAAAGAAGCTGTGTTGTTCTATCAAAAATATAAGAGTCTAAACCGAAGATGCAGATTTTAAAATAATAATAAAGTCATTCTCCATATTCATGAAAGATATCTTATTACTTTTTCAAGTAAAACTCACTAAAAACTCAACTAAAAACAGTTTAAAACTCTACTAGAGTCGGTTCAAAGAAAATTTACGAAAATATTGTTCCATCGGTTAAGCTACGAAAACCGCTCTTACGACAAACGCCTACTTCATCTAAATCTGGTAAGTATTGATAATCGATGTTTAATATTGAGTGCGTTGACTCTGAGGAGTATCTGTCTATCGGAAACGGATTGCCCTGGTCTTCTATGTCAAATTAAGTTTCGTATACCAAGATGCGCTTCTCGTTCTTCACAATTATTTTTTCTGTCAAAATGTCGAACAAATGCAGGTCAAAGAGCTCCTATTCATAGAATGTGCAGTGATTTTAATAAATATTTTAATGATTTAGATTTGTTTAATAAGGGGAAATACTCCTTTAGGGGGGACTTGATGAAAACTATATTTAAAATGTCTTTTACACCCAGTTTATAGGTGCTGATTGGGCTTTTTGTTCTTCTTTTTTATTCTTCTCTTTTTTCTTCTTTAACTTTTACATTCTTATGTTTTTCTTTGTTTACTCTTCTTGTTTCTCCTTGTTATTTTTGTTTCTTTTACTAATTTTATTACTTTTGAATTTTGACTTCCTCTACTTCTTTTATATTTTTATGTCAGCTACATTAAATTTATAATATATATGTGGGAAATTTTTAAGGATGTAGGCATTTTAAATTATATGTATCCACTTTTTTGTTTATTGCAACTGTGTCTGTATCTGTTTTTTCTCCTAATAAAGTAAAATAAAAAATAAAAAAATAAGTAAAAATCTCGATGGACTTTTAAAATATTTTTTGACAACGTTTCGATATTTTATACTCTAGTTGTTGGTAAACAGCAAAATTATAACCTTTTTTTAGTCATTTATAAAAGGTTATATGGTCGAAAAGAGATTCAAAACCTATCTGACTTGCAACTTGTTATTTCAGTGCTTGGACCACACGTGGTACCTGTCAGTAGACATGCAGCTGTTCTTGCTGTCTCCCATCCTGCTGTATCCTCTCATGAAGAAACCCAAGTTGGGGATAGCGAACGCCGTCTTCTGGATCGTGGCTTCCATAGTTACTGTGTTGGCGATTTGCATCATCAATGAGTGGCCTGGTGCTCAAATTTCACTTAAGTAAGCAAATATAATGTATTACTCAACCTCTTTAACCTAGTATATTTACAATTCCATGGACATTACACACAGAACACACATTAATATTGTTTGTAAGTCACAGCATCCTGTTGAATTTTCAGTGCAGAGATGTCTATGAAGAATGAGAACCGCATCAGAGCCTACTACTATCCAGTATGGATGCGAGCCTCTCCGTGGCTGATAGGTTTCCTGGTTGGATATCTACTCTACAGGACTGCAAACAAGAAAATTGTTTTGAACAAGGTCTGTTTCTCCTGTGCTTTTTTCTTCCCATCCTTTTTTTATCATTGTTTAACGTTGTGACCCATCTGCTAGTTCCTTATTGAACTACGAAACAGCTTTTTTGATCACTGCAATGAGTTACATACATAAATACGAAGCCTTTGCACAGCCGATACATGGAGTAAGAGATCCACATCTTGTTCATCTACGAGTATACATTCATACTTTTCGATTCTCTCCGAAGTCTCTCAAATAAAATAAAATTGCTGGTTTCTAATGATAAAGGAAAAACAGTTTTGTTTTCGATTACGTGAGTATATTTTTATAAACCACTGGTTTCTCTTTATAAATATGAGGATAGTGTATTTCTTTTTATATTCTACATGAAAAAAGAGCGCCATTTTTGTGCGTCACACCTCAAGGGCCTTTTTATTTTTTAATCTCTTAAGGATTGTGCTGTAAACAAATTGCTACACCATCTGTCTACACCAAGTTTCAAATGGTAGGGGTACTGGGCAATGCGTTCTTCCATGTCTAAGACACCATACTCCACGTGTTTTAATGCTTACAGTTATTTGTGCTGTGTGGATGGTTGGCTGTAATTTTAGACGTCAGCTACTCCTTGTCTGATTCAACCAGAGTTTTCCCATGCTACAAGCATCATGTCATATGCTGGAAAGATGTTTTTCGGGATCTGTTGCTGTGTTCTATGGGAGCTAGAGCTTCCGTTCCAAAAAAGAAAGCTTCAGAAACTCCAGCTCCCATAGACCACTGCAACAGATTCCGGAAAACATCTCTTAAGCATCATCAGCTGGCCTTACCATGTCATATGTTACATATGTTTCACATGCCTTGATGCTTACAGTACCTGGTGCTATGTGGATGGGTGGCCAGCCTCGCTATGATGGGCGCCGTGATCTTTGGCATGCAGCCTCTGATGAAGCTAGACCATGAGTTCTCTCACGCTGCAGACACCATGTACCTCACCTTCCACCGAGTGGCCTGGGCAGTGGCCTTGCTGTGGGTAGTGGTCGCTTGTGCTTATGGATATGGAGGTAGGTACACAACTTATTGGTTCAATTACTCACGAGTACGTACTATATAGTCTAGATTGTTACAAAGTTTCTTCTTTTTCAAAACTATTTGTATGGCTCTTGTATTTTCTGCATGAGCTACTTCAACCTTAAACTGTGTCTGAGAGGGTTTTTTGAGCACTTTATGAAAAAATACAACCCTGAGCTCTTCAGGTGAACCTCTGTGCATTTGAATAAGCTTTCATTTAACTTGAAAGGGTTACGGAACATTTTTCTGTGTGACGTCACAGATTTACGTGACTGGATTCCTTAGCAAACAAAGAAAACAGCTGAATCTTATGTTATTACTACTCTGCGGAGCGATGACATATTTTTTTACCGACTTTCAAGATTCGCAACATTTCAGAAATGCTATGGATTTATTGAAGCTGTAGGTAGTTTTATTTATATTTTTTTAAATACCTATTTTCATAGTGAAATGACTTTCTCATTCCAGGTCCAGTGAACTGGTTTTTAAGCTTGAAAATATTTGAGATCTTGGGACGCTTCTCCTACTCCATGTACCTGACGCATCTCATTATACAGATGACCCTCTCGTTCATGTGGACGTTCATAGCTTCATTCGACATACTGAAAATTGTAAGCACACATTACAAGACCTGTCCGTAGTCTAGTGGTCGCTTCGGACTCGTGAATGAAAGGTCGTGGGTTCCAATCCAGGCGAAGCAAAAAAACATATATTTTATTTTTATTTATTTTTTCTTTAAAAATAGATTACATTATTTATTTACATTTTTTGTTTTTTTATACATTGTTTTTAGAATCTAACCCTCAGGCGAAAGCGAATGCTTGTGTGCCTTGAGGGCAAATATCATTTATATTTTCAAATAAAACCAACCAACGTCAATCGCCACTTCCTTGCAGCGCCTCACGACAAAAGCAACAATTCAAGCAACACCTCTGCGGCACCCTTTCAGGGTGACATAGACGATAGACCCCCAAGATTTTGGGGAAAATTGGGGAACCTCCCGCACAGGATTCCTAAAAAATGTTCTTCGCTTGGTTGAAAAATTCATATACCTTTACCAAAGACTGGTCACCAAAGGTCCATTACACTTACAACAACTGGGTTTTGCTTGGGAATTTGCGCTTTGTAGCGACGACCAAGCTCGCAGAGGGCTATTGAGGTGTGATTAACACAAAAAATAGCGCTCACCAAACAAGTTGTCCTACTGTTATTCTTATTGAATGAATCATTTTGTATGGATTTTCTAGAAAATTCTTAAATTTGCAATGTTTTCAGGTGCACGAGTTCTTAGGAGATTTAGTGTGGACGTTTATTTTTGGATTCGTCCTTTGTGTCACATTCGAGTCACCCATTGGAGTCATTGAGAAGATTCTGTTGGATAAAAGTAAGTCTGTAGAATGAGAATACAAATCTTCAAATAAGGTTGAATAACAATAAATAAAAATATGGTTAATGTTTCAGAAAAAAAACCTTCATCGAATGCAGGATTGACGATGAATATGGAACGTGGAATCCAAAGCAAAAATACTGATTTATTAGTTATAGAAGAAAAATACTCTTAATCACGCAAATTATGATAAATTATTTATTTTTGTAACTTTATTTATTGATAAAAAAAAACATGTTAATTTTATAGTTGTTGTACGCTCTTTGTTATAAATATAAAATAAACTTAAGAAAACCATGTTTTTGTATTTTTTGTGCACGTTTTGAATATTTGCTGGTCTAGACTTTTATCTACAATAAATAATCCATAATGTAAGTTGCAAGGATTTATTCATTTAAAGCTCTCAGATGTATGCCCACAAACCAACACGTGTAGTTCGCGCTTACAAATGCTGAATGTGTACTTACAAATAAAATCCAAACCTCAAATGAACTAAGCCCCACAACTTTTGCTGACCTTCCCTGACACAGGGGTGACATTGGCAAAGTGAACCATTTTTTTTACAGTATGAGTGGTCAGCCTCATACCAACCTATAAGTCAAGGAATAATAAAATTATAAAAGGAAAAATAGGAATCTTTAATTATCTTTTATTTATTAAGATACAAAAACATATCGACGGTTAAAAGGCAGTAAGGCAAGCGACATTTTGGTCAAAATGAGTTATGAATGCTATCCTACTTGAAATTTTCTGCTCTTTCTAATGCCTTACATCCCAAAGCCCTACGATGATTTTTGTGTTATTTATTCCCAAGCAAGCAACTGTGTTTCCGAAATATGGTTTTGGTGTAACCGACAAAATTTTGGCCGTTTTGTCCTAAAGGCGTTGTGACATAAAAAGTCGTTAAACATCGTAAAACCACATTAATAGGAATGCCAATAAATGCCTTTATTTTTTAAATTTTAGAGCTGTTTTGATTTTAACGATATGATAAAAAATAAAAAAGTTATTCTATTTTTCTGCAATGTCAAACTTTAAACTGCTCTCCTGAACAATTTAGTTTATGTCGCTTATGCCCTAATGCCTTGCAACCGATTGTATATCGTTGGTTTGAGGCTGACCACCCATTCTGTAAACAATGGTTGACTTTGCCAATGTCCCCCTTGTGTCAGGGAAGGTCGGCAAAAATTGTAGGGCTTTTGTTCATTTTAGGTTTGGATTTTATTTGCAAGTACACATTCAGCATTTCGCTCCCCCAGTTCTTGTTTACCGTATACGCCAATCTTGTCAAATATGACTTTTTCATCCAGTTGTCTTATGAATCAAATTCTACACAATCTGAGCTAAGAAAAACCGTAAAACTCGATAATGTGAGAGTTCTTTTAATTATTTTTTAAATAAATTTCTTGTTTTCATAAGACACATTGGTCCAGTACACATGCAAACATTGCTCATGTAAAATTTTCTCAATGGCGTATACGGCAAACAAGAACTAAGGCAGCGATTTGTAAGCGCGAACTACACGTGTTTTTTTGTGGGCATGCATCTGAGAGCTTGAAATGAATATATCCTTGCTACTAAGATTATAGATTATAGATGAAGATCTCAAAGCTACCTACATGGAATAGTGATTTTCCTCTACTATTTATTTATTTATAATCTGTTTATCTACCTGTGGACCAGTCGCGTCCATATTTTAGAGCTGGTGTTTAACCCTATTCAAGGAACCCTAAGGTTGAAGGCATTGTATGCAAATACTACTAAATCGCAATTAACAACAGGTTTTAAAAAAAGGTACAAATGGATAAATTAAAGGTAAAACTGACTTAGTGACATATTAAGCTAACATGACTTTCTCAGGTACCTAAATGCACCTTTTTCATATTTTCTACGATAGCAAACACTTATAAAGTTTGAAAATCCTGTAGTGTAGAAGATTATCATGAGCATTTCTTTATAATTAGTTCACACACTGTGAGTAGTTTCTACCAATAAAATGCTTTATCCACGATTTCTCAAATCAGTATCTAGTTATATCTATAATCTATCTAGTAATAATATAAGCTGAAAAAATATGTTTACATTTAAGGCGCATATTAAATGCATGCCCACAGACAGGCACATGTAGGTTGGCGCCTACACATTATGGATGTATGCATACAAATAAAAAAAACCTTATATAAACATAAACCTTACAATTCCTGCCACCTTTCCCTGAACGGGATGGCATTGGCGAAAGTGAACCAATTTTTACAGCACGGGGGGTCAGCCTCATACCAACCTATCAATTAAGGAGCCCTTATTAAGTTTTACCTATAAGATGGCGATGTAGCAAGTCAATTTAATCATACACAAACAACATTTTTATCAATTGATCGATGGAAACTTGGCATGGAATATTTTTCATCTGACATGTTAAATTAAAAAAAAATTGTAACTCAATTCCGTTTAAAATCAAATTGTTAAAGAAATGATGTAATGTACCTACACTTGAGGTAAAAACTTGATGATAAAATTGATTTCATTTGTGATATCGATTACGAAACATAAATGACAAATCAAGAAAATAACTAATCAGTCTCACTTATACTGCATTAACTATATTTTTAACAGAAATATTTGGGACAAGAGATTAACTGGTCAAGAAGGGGTCACATATCGGATATTTAGTCTATAATCTAAGTTGCAATGATAGTGAACATTTCAGATAAACACTTTATACACAAAATGGTTCACTTTGCCAATGTCACCCCTGTTTCAGGGAAGGTCGGCAAAAGTTGTGGGGCTTATGTTCATTTGAGGTTTGGATTTTATTTGTAAGTACACATTCAGCATTTGTAAGCGCGAACTACACTTGTTGGTTTGTGGGCATACATCTGAGAGCTTTAAATGAATATATCCTTGCAACTTAGATTATAGATTATAATACAATAAATTCGCTTTTTTTACTCGATATTTCAGAATGGCAATGAAGGCATTTTACATGCGAGTTGTATGGAAGAGCAGCGGCGTCCGACGTGGATGCTATCCTCATTTCACTGTCACTCACCGTCCATGTGTCACTTCCATGCATCAGTGTCGGTAGATAACAATATGCCACTGCATGCCATTATTTTCAAATCAAAAAAACATAACGCACTGATAACAAAATATGACTTGAAATTACAGGACTTTTTGAATCATCAATCATGTATCGCATAATACGATCTCTATGCTTGATAAAAGTCTATCTCAGGAATTATTAATTATTAATCATTGCGTTGATTTGGAAGATTACCTGGTTTATTTCAAACTACAAGAGTGTTAAAAAATATCATCACCATGAGCATAATTTTCTTTTAAAGGCAGTGCCTTGCAGTGGCGCAGGGTGCCATACAACTCGATTCCCATCTGTTTCCCTTTTAAAATGAGGCAAAAATGATAATAAAGTAGACTGTACCTATGGTTTCAATGGGGAAAAAGTAGGTATTGTTTCTTTGGTTTTAAATGTATTTTTTTACTTTGTGCCTATATTTTTCAACTACCTACTCATTTTAAAAGGGAAGCCGATGGGAGTCGAGTTGTATAGCACCCTTCGCCACTGCAGTCACTGCCTTGTCACCCCATTCCTCATGAGCTGTGAATAGGAGGAAACATCCATGAGCCGCTTCACATCATGTAAGTCAGGCGCGTGCATAGGGTAGAGGCAAATGCATTTAAAAAATATATTTTCTCGCATTCCTTTAAAATAACTCATTCGAAATCGACTGAAGTGCTACTGATGTCTCCAATCAAACTTAATTTTTAATTTTAAATCAGAATATCAAGCTTAAATGGTTGTTTACCATCTCGTATTTCCAACCTATTGGGCGCTTGTGTGTGCCTGTATGGGATGCACGCCCCTGCTAAAAGCATGAAGTTCTTGGGGGACCTCTTGTTCATGTTATCAAAATTTCCTTCAAAGAGAAAATGCTGAGAAAGATACTATGTTTAATCGTGTGTCCTGTTAACGCAACGCAACACACACGACAGCACTGCGCAGCTAACGGCCCTGCAACCGGACATGGACAACTGCCACATCACCAACACCTCTGCGGCACTATAACAAGTGTCATAGACCTCTAGAGTCTCTTGAATCTAGGGAGTCTCCCGCACAGGCTTTCTTAAAAAAAATGTCAAAGTGTAAAGGTTTGTTGATGAAATGCGAAAGCCAAAAATGGAAGATAGAGAAAAGTACGGTTGTATATGTTTGGTGAAATTGAGTAAGATTGGGATTAACAGAATAAATGTAAGAGAAAGAAATGTATTACAAATACAGTGTTATTCTCACAAGGCAAATCCATGGCTCAACCGCCAACAAAATTGAATTTTTTACACAAAAAACGATGATCCATCGATCAGCTAGGGTCACATGTTTTGTAAATAACCCTGAAGGAGACAAGGATAAGAAGAAGTGGAGGCAAATCTGAACTGACTCTGACCACCTTGAAATGCAACACAGTGATACTTACAGTTTTTTTCATTTTATTATATTCTTTTACTCATCTATATTTTTTGCGTAAACAAAAAACAAAATGATACAAAAATTACCGTCAAACACGGGTTTTTGTACAGATTTATTGATAGTCTAGATAATTTTTGTTTTATCTATTTATTCTTAATCTTCTATTGAATGGGAATGCAATCGCACAGATTTTACATGTACAATGTACATGAGTCAGACAAAACGTGTACTTAAACATTTGATGATAATAAAGTCTCATTCTTAGTTTGTAACTTATTCGGTTTATGTATATTGAAGTAAAAAAACAAGCATTAAACATTCATTTCTTTTCAAAATGAAGACTTATTATTTAACAACAATTTTCTTTATTTTTAATTTTAGTGCTATAAATTCTGTTCATTTTAATTATTTAGAGAATGGTTTGGGAGAACAGTTTTTGGTCTCTATGAGTCGTCATGTTCAGAAGTATCCTGAATTATATGGTGAAACCTGTGCTTCGGATGTCGCCTTATGGTTGACTTCTCTACCTAACACATGGGCTCTAAAAAGTAAGTCTCTTTCCCTATTTTTTTTAAATTTAACAAACATTGATCTTTTCTAAAGAATAGTATTGATAACTTCATAAAAATGGAGTACTTATCCGAGGACATCTCTGTTTGAGGAAAGGGTTGCAAGAGTTAGTTGCATATTTTTGGTCCGTAGTCTAGTGATTAACACTTCTGACTCGCAATGGAAGGTTGTGGGTTCGAATCCCGGCGGAGCACAAAAAATATAGATCCCATTTATATTTTCAAATATTATGATCTCCGCTGGGTGAAAATATTCATATACCTTTACCAAAGACCAGTCCCTAAAGGTCCATCCAGCCTTACAGCAACTGGGTCTTGCTCAAGATTTGGCGCTTTCTACAACGATGACAAAGCTCGTAGAGTGATACACACAAAAACAGCGCTCATGAAATAAATCATCCTAATATCATTTTTATTATTTACATTCATTTCATGTAGTATAGTCGAAACAGAAGTAGACACGAAACGTCGCGTCGCAAGCTTATGTGATTGGAGTTGTTTACAAATCATAATAAAATATTATCCAGTTTTATCCCTCGCCATCTGGATTGGTTCCGCATTCCACTAACTGTTTTAGCAAGAGAACATATTATGGTTTTTTGATGTTTGATTTCAGTGCTTGATTCCTACGGCAAAATTCCCTCGGGCATCCTGAAGGGAAACCTCAACTCCTTGGGCAGTTACCTGGAGTGCATCCAGACTGATGAGTACCTTCCTCAGGCCTCCTCCAGCATCAAGGGGAAGTACTGCCTGGCCAGGGTGCCTGTGCTGCCCAGCTCAAGGGCAACTCCTGAACAGAGGGCGGTGGAGAGGTTCCGAGGAATTGGGCAGATCCTGCAGAAGGATATCACAAGGTAAGAGCGCCGGCAGTTTCTTTAGTAAATTCTTGTTATTAAATGAAGAAATGAATTCACATTTACGTTATAAAATAAGTAAACTGTGAAATGCAACGGGGTGAAATGAAGAGGTGCAACCCATGACAAGCCATATCTATATTCTTTAATCTAAGTAGCAAAGATATATTAACATTCAAAAATTCAAATCAAATGCATGCCCACAATCAAACACGTGTAGTTCGCGCTTACAAATTCTGGATGTGTACTTGCAAATAAAATCCAAACCTCAAATGAACATAAACCCTACAACTTTGCCGACCTTCCCTGACACAGGGGTTGGCAAAGTGAACCAACCGCCTCATACCAACCTGTAAGTCAAGGAATTATACAGTTCCCATATATTTGTGTGCAATCAAAGGGAAAGAATCTATGTTTTTTTTTTGTAAATGGGGTACCTAAATCTTAACATATGTATAAGCATAGCAAATGGCATTCTCTATCTTTCTATGTATCCTTGTAACTCTGTCAAAGCCCCAAATTGTAGCCTTTGATTTTATATGCACACTTACAAAAAATGCACAAACAAAATTGTTCCTTTATTTGATTAGCATGAGTCTGAGCAACCATTCTGAAACAAATTCGCTTACCTTATTCAATGCTTTTGCTATTGCATGTAAATTTGGGAACGGTTGAAACAGTTTATATTTTACGATATGTGTGGTCGATCTCATTCTAGCTTACTTTTGATAAACAAAACATATTTGGAGGGCCCTTGAGGTGTGACACACACAAAAACGGCGCTCTTTTATCATGTAGAAAAAAAAATAATAAAGAAATCATCCTCATATATATATATATATATAGTAAGTAACACCGTTTAAAAAATACTTCAATGTAATAAAATAATATTTTAACAAATCCAGAGCTACTTGATGATAGATACTTTTAGGGACATGCGAGTAGGTATACCTACAATTTAATAAATATTTTATTGTTTAAATACCTAAATATTAAATATTACTAAGGTAAATTGTTTTTTTATGAAGTCAATATCAAAAATTACTGTCTATGATTAAAGGTTAAATAACAAAACAATGTTGAAAGTTTTTGAAATTATTGTCCTTTTTAATGTGATATTTTAGCCTTTTACAAATCAAATTTATAATTGTGCATATTATTTGAAATATGAATAATGGTAATTTTTAAGTAACAAATAACTAAGGTGAAGCGGTGCTTTTTGCATTCTTAAATTTATTAATTTTGTGTGATGATTTTTTTTAAATATTGGTTTAAAATATATTGTTTATAATTAAATTATATCATTACATCTCAAAGAAATATTCAACGTATCATAATTATTGCTTATTTCGTATTTTTGAAAATTAAAAATTTTTTACAAGCAAAATCTGGATTTGACAAGTCAATAAAATTTGACATATCATCTAAAAAAAAACGATATATTTTCTAGAATTAGATGCTCTTAAATAACTTACTGTGACTATGTAGCCGCAATTCCGCTAGGGGTGGCCAGTAACAACGCAAATGTATCTTCACTGTGTTCTGTCTTTGAATACTAGTTTCATTACTCGTATTCCTTGACTTATAGGTTGGTATGAGGCTGACCACTCATACTGTAAAAAATGGTTCACTTTGCCAATGTCACCCCTGTTTCAGGGAATGTCGGCAAGAGTTGCAAGGCTTATGTTCATTTGAGGTTTGGATTTTATTTGTAAGTACACAATCAGCATTTGTAAGCGCGAACTACACGTGTTTGTTTGTGGGCATACATCTGAGAGCTTTGAATGAATATATCCTTGCAACTTAGATTATAGATTATAGATTATAGATCACCTCGAAGTTCATGTATAAACGATAGAAATAATATTTGGTTTCAGGACTGCCAACTTATCCCCCAAGGGCATCGTGTTTAACTTCGGCGTCTGCATACCTTCGTCCTGCTCCGGCTCCGTGGTGCGGTGGATTCTCTCGGAGCTGGCTGCGGAGCTGGAGCAGTGGACTGGTGACCTTGGGCTGCGGATGACTGATGACCTTGGACAACAGATGACTGGTGACCTTGAACAGCAGCGTCTTGGGTTGATAAACAGCACGGATGTGGCGGAGGACCTCTGCAGCACGGGAGAGCCTCTGGAACTTTCTCCGGGAGATTGGGGAGCCATGTAAGATGAAGATGATAATGGATCAGTTTTTTCCTTCTTTTCGATAGCTCAGTCTGGTAGATAGTTTGTAGAGTGCTTGCATTCTATGCCAAGAGCTCGGGTTCGAGCCCCGCCGAGGGTGTCAGAAATTATTTCCAGTTTCGGTATTTATTTCAAACCTTAAATAAAAAATACCGGCAAGGCTTACTCAGCCTTCACAAGAAATAAGCATCAGCCCCCTCGGGAGCTGGTAAATCTCCCAATCCACTGAAATGGTTAGCGTAAGGCCGGCCCCCTTACCTGTAAAAATAAATAGCTTCACTCGCCATATGCGACTCCTTTGGGGATACCGTGGCAAGAAGTTACATTATGTGTGTAGCTTAGTTGCGTAGTTGCGTTGCGTTTCATCACAAGCTGAAGCTGAGAGTGTGTGAACAAGTAATGGCTTCGTTAATGATGACGACTCAGATGACTTTTTCATTGGTGCCGCTTAGTGCATTGTCGTTACAAATCGCCTCAAAAGGTTAGGTGAGCAGATCGATCTTGTGACGTTTCTTGAAGTGACTGTTGTCGTCAATCTCTGGAAACACAGACGACAATCGATTTAATGCCCTTGGAGCCGTCACTGCAAAAGTGCGCTCACTAAACACTGCTGCAGATTTGCTCAAAGTCTCATATTCTCATTTTTTTCTGACAATGATGAATAGGTTGCATACCTGATTATACTGCTGTCAAATAACGTAACTAATCTGCACTTAAAATGCTCTCTTGTATTCCATAATTGTGAGAAAGATAAGAACGAGGAGATAAAATCCAAGCTGGCATATATACTTTGTGAAAAATATGAATGTGACAATCTTAGATATTAATCAAATTAACAAAGTTCCAATTCACTTATTACAATTTTATTTCTGTCAAGCACTTTCTTTTTAGACTTTCACTGTGTAAACCACCAAACCCTTAAAAATATTGACAATCTTATGATCAAGACTGAAGAAATAAATAGTGCAAGGTCTACTCAGCCTTCAGCCTTGAAATGAAAATCTAGCCCCTCTTCTTCTTCTTCTTCGTGTCAGCTTCACACCGTATTGGCCCAGTAACGAGCAATGTCTACAGCTCTTTGGTTTCCCGCAAAGAGATCATCCATGGAGCAGCTTGTCGGACAGGAAGGACAACACCGCAGGTGCTCCATTGTTTGCTGAGCTCCACACTCACATAGTGTAGAGTCCTCCCGTCCCAGAAATCCCCAGGTCAGCATGTTGGCCTGGGCTCTTCCAACATTGGTCCTCAATCTGTTCATGGATTTCCACACGGGCCACTCGAGGTTCTTTCCTGGAGGTAGGCTCTCTGCAGGCTGCACAAAGCTCTCCGGGCATTCCTCCTTCCACATTTGCAATCTCTCCGCCACTGGATCCGAAGACAAGGGCTGCACGGAACTAAGGAAGCTGTGTCTCGACTTCAGGCGCTGCTGTGATGAAAAGCCACTTCCGTAAATGCAGTGCTGTGTGCACGTTAGAGCCTTCTGCCTCTCGACTCTCGAAGCCACCTTGCGTCTGATGTTGGGTGGGGCTATGCCTGCAAGAGGATATAACTTCCCCGTGGGCGTTGGCTTGAGGCATCCTGATACAATACGGCCCCATACAATAATGCCCCCCTCACGAACCGGGAAACTTACATTTCAACTGAAGAGGTTGACGTAAGGCCGACACCCTTACCTGTGAAAAAAAATTACGTTCACCCAATGCGAACCTTTTGGGGAGAACGCAGTGAGTTGAACTGTACTGCTACTATAATGTTAATTTGAATTGTTTTGTTCTTTGAACATTTATTTGCAGATCCGTGCTAATAGTGATGTCCATACTCCTCATATTGAGCACTGCCTATGAGCTGCACTGGATACACGTAGTAAAAAGTAGGTCAATTTTTTGATTCACTTAATTTCACTCTTTAGTTAATATTTGTACACAAAAGTTCATCCGGTTCGTAGTCCAGTGGTAACACTTCGGACTCGTAAATGGAATGTTTGTGGGTCCGAATCCCGGCGGAGCACAAAAAAATACCATTTATATTTTTAAATATGCTCTTCGCTGGGTTGAAATATTCATACACCTTTACCAAAGACCGGTCACCAAAGGTCCATCCAGTATTACAGAAACTTGATCTTGCCTGAGAGTTGGTGCTTTCTATCGCGACGACCAAGCTTGCAGAGGGTTCTTGAGGTGTAACTGTAACTGTAACTCTGTTGCCATTCCGCTAGGGGTGGCCAGAGCCTCTGCAGAGCTGCCTCCATTTTTTCCTATCCTTACATACCTCTTTCAATTCATTCCTATCCATCACCTTTTTCATGCATTTTCTTCTTTTACGCTCACTTTGTACATCCCATTCTTTCACAATCTCCTCAATCTGATCACTCCATACTTTTCTCGGTCGTCCCTTCCCTCTTTTTCCTTTCACACTTTCTTTGTATACATACTTTGTCAGTCTATCATCATTCATTCTTTCCACATGCCCAAACAATCTCATCACATTCTTTTGTACCTTAACTTTCACATCCTCTTTAAAATGACATTCTTTTTTTACCCATTCATTCCTAACTCTATCCCTCAGAGTTTTTCCTGTCATGCTTCTCAAATGCTTCATTTCCACCGTACATACTTTACTCATTTCGCTATCGTTTACTGTCCAGGTTTCACTTCCATACATCAAAGTCGGTAACAATATGCCATTGTCTCAGATCCATCGTCAATCGCTTGTTCTTTGCTATTCTTCCTATTGCACCGACTACTTGCTTTCCCTTGCACACCCTATTCTCAAGTTCTCTAGTCATCTTACCAACATACTTCCCAAGTATCTAAATTCATCCACAATTTCAACTTTCGTACCATTCAACATAAACGTGCATTCTTCATTTTCATCCGTTCTGTCAAAAATCAAGTGTGATTCACATAACAGTTTAATCATCCTTATAGGTATTATATTTTTATTAAAAGTGTGAGAAAAAAATATTTCTTGTAAAGTCTCTCTCAACTTTACACCCTCAATACGATAATAATTTAGATTAATGGATTTTCAACGCCCGTGCATCATTGTCTATGCTAGGATATTGTAATACTGTTGTCTATTGTCTCACTGCTAAGGGTGACCAGTGAAGCGAGAAGAGATGTTTCACCTTCTATTATTTTCCAATTGCGATGAACAGTGCCATACCAAAGCTTAAAACTTCTCGTTAAAACTAAAAAATAGAGTTTTACACAAAAATATACAGTACACTGAAACTCTCCCCAGAAGTGCAGGTTACGTTTCCTATGTTTTTGGTAAAACGCTATGGTTGAGTTGAAACGTAAATAGTAATACTAGGAGCACACTGGGCTTTTGTCTGCTATTGTATCAGAAAACAGATCTCGCTTCTGAATTGATTGCTTTTCATAGAGCCGTTTTTTTTCTCGAAAATTTCATCGCATTTGTGAAAACAAAATCAGAATTTCTGGAGACCAAAAAGGTGCCCAGAAAAGTGATGAAATATGCCATATACTTCTCACGTACTGTAAATGTGTTTTTTTATTAATTTAAATTTATTGCGTCTTAGTGGAACTGTAATAAAAGTAAAAGGTTTTTTTTTCGAGAAATATATGTATATTTTTAGAAACCAAAAAAATATATATTTAAATCTCATATAAAATGCATGCCCACAAACAAACACATGTAGTTGGCGCTTACCAATGCTAAATGTGTACTTAAAAAAATAAACCTAAGTCTCAAATGAACATACACCCTGCAACTTTTGCCGATCTTCCCTGAAACAGGGTTGACATTGGCAAAGTGAATCACTTTTTATAGTATAGGTGGGCAGCCTGATACCAACCTATAAGTCAAGGAATACAAAAAATAAATAAACTTTAAGTTTATAAAAACAACAAAATCTTAAAAAGAAATCCATACCAAAAAGTCAATACTTACCGATACAAAAAATGTAACATAAATGAATAATCTAACTGAAAGTTGGTACTTCCTGTCCCAGAGAGCAGGCCGCTGAACCCCTTGCTAAGCGCCTTCTCCCTGTGGACGAACACTTCCCGCATCTTCAGCTGCAGCCCCACCCGCAGCCAGCTGTCCTGCCTGCACGGCATCCGCGTGCTCTCCATGTTCTGGGTCATCCTCTGCCACAGGTTCACCGTCAACTTCCTCTTCCCCATCGACAACCTGACAGATGTCCTGGCGGTGAGTACTATTCTTATTGAACAGAAATTTTAGGGAAGGTTTACAGTTTCTGCATTACCAACGTGAAGATTTATTTGGAAAACTGAAGCAAAAGAATATCAAAGTTTTTCTTCACGAGTTGGATCACAGCATTTTCAATACAACAAGTACAGAATGTTGAATGCTCAGTAAGCGCTCGCTTTCATTCTCATCTACAATATATAATCTAAGCTGCAAATATATGTTATCATTTAAGGCTCATATTAAATGCATGCCCACAGACAGGCACATGTAGGTTCACGCCTACACATTCTGCATGTGTGCATACAAATAAAACCTCACATGAACATAAACCTTGCAACTGCTGCCGCCGTTCCCTGAACCGGGGTGGCATTGGCAAAAGTGAACCGATTTTTACAGCACGGGGGTTCAGCCTCACACCAACCTGTCAGTCAAGGAGCTGATTCATTTAAATAAAAATAAATGATAAATTATTAATAAATCCTGATTAAACCGGTTTCTGTACCCTTAGTACGAGTTGCAAAACTAGAGAAAATTAAAGTTTACGGAAAATATTAAAGAGTGATTTCTCCCTAAATCTGCCGTTTATGTTTCTTACACTTTATGGTCTTAGCAAAAGAGTTACAGTGATAAAGAAAATCAAGTTCAAACAAACAAAAACGGCAGATTTTGGGGGAAATCACTCTTTAATAATTGCCATAAACTTTATATTACTCAAGTTTTGCAACTCGTACTAAGGGTACTGATGAGGTAAAGATGTGTTGGTAAATGGCATTCCTCTTCCATTGGCAGCAAAAATCCATTGGTTAGTTAGGACAATGAATTGTATAGCAATATTTGATAGCACTACTTTAATTGAATTGATGTCTTTAATTGAAAGAAGATGAGGTATGCTTTAGTTGTTGTTCTTGCCTTGCAGTGGATCCCAACCTTCTCCAGCACGCCCATCCTGGCGGCCTCCGTGTCTGTGGACTCTTTCTTTGTGCTGAGCGGGCTCCTCCTCGCCTACGTGTTCTTCCGACAAATGGACAAAGGTAACTCATCAAACGTCTTTTAACTTTTTGTCTTTAAAAACGCAAAAAAATAATGAAACATTGTTGTTTAAAAAACATGGTTTCAAACTAGGTATTACGTCAAAGGTTTCGTAGAAAACTTTTCTTTGTAGCTGCCTGAAATGCATTCCATTTTGATTGCAAATTCTAATCGTCATCATATCGCCTATGAGCTTGGTTGTCGATATAGGAAACGTCAATATCAAAACAAGACTCAGTAAGACATAACCGTCTTCTCACACAACCCGGTTTCGGTCGCGAAACGTATGGTGTCGCTGAGCAAACCACGCCGGATCGTTTGAAAGCTAACATACATCTCCATACACTAATAAACTTCCTATTCGGCAGCTAACCGGAACGTATGAAAAGGCTAGGTAGACAGGTCTTTGTTAAAAGCAGAATAAAATTTCAATCCAAAGAAAAACATAAATGAAAATATAATAGTTTAATGCTCCACTGGAAATTAATCCACTAGATTTCAATTACAAGTCAAAGCGTAAACTAATAGTCTATGTGTTTTGGTCTATGCTGGTGAACGGAGAAAGCAACAAGTTTCCTTCATATAAGTATATCGGAATAAATACATAAAACATTTTTAATAAGTTGTTCATAGATTTGTGAAAGACGGACGGAATATGTTTCTTCAAAGGCGTGTATACACGGATGGTATAAAATATTTTACGTATAATCCGAGCAGCTCATGAATAAATCCGACTTGTGGGAAATTCCTCGCGGCCAAAGAAGATCATTCATATCAGGGAAGAATAATAATAAAGCGGTCAAAGCTACAAAGTAATACAAGGAAAAACGAGCAGGATTCAATATGAAGGCAGAAAATATGTAAGCCAAGTTAATATTTATAATGTTTATTTTACAACCAAAGATGTGAACTTATATGAAGAAGTTATGTTTCTTTAAAGTTATTTAATATTTTTTTATTAAACAAGATCTACGTTAAGAGAAAATCAAGAAGAAGCCGAAAGATATTGTGACTGAATAAAACATCTACAGTGTTTTTTGTAATGAAGTCCTGTGCGGGAAACTCCCTAGATTTCAGAGACTCTAGGGGTTTATGACACTTGTTGTAGTGCCTCAGAGGTGTTGTTTACGAGCTTGGTCGTCGCTACAAATCGCCAATACTCAAGCAAGATTTGTTTTTCACAAACAAATTAAACCATAGATGATTGACAGACTATATTTTTATTGTAAGAAGAATCCACTTTAAGTGGCGGATGAGCCACGGAATAAAAATTATACCATTTGTATTTTTTTAAATATGGTCTACGCCAGAGGTTCCCAAAGTGGGTGCCGCGGAGAGAGATCAGGGGTGCCGCGAGGCGCCCCTGAAGTCTACTAAAAATCAAAATTTTACATTTTTTTTTTTTTTTTTTTAAATTGTGAAGAGGATTGCAATTCACCAACCTATTTTGCCTGGCCAGATGTCTTCATGCGAAAGCAGAAGCTTGTGTGCATACATGAATACAAACATCGATCGATATTATATGACTAGGGTGCCGTGAGAAAACTCAAAATTTCAAAGGGTGCCGTGACTTGAAAAAGTTTGGGAACCTCTTCTACGCTGTGTTGAAAAATTAATATAACCTTTTCAAAAGACCGGTCACTTAAAAAGGTCAATCCAGCATTACAGCAACAATTATTGAGATTCATATTAAAAGCATTTCTACAAACAGACACGTATAAGTTCGCGCTAATACATGCCGCATGTGACCCTACAATGTAAAAACTCAATCTCAAATGAACACAAGCCCTGCAACTCTTGACGACCTTCCCTGAAACTGGAGTAAAATTGACAAAGTGAACCATATTTGTACAGTATGGGTGGTCAGCCTCATACCAACCTATAAGTCAAGGAATACCAGCAATTAATTATATCCAGTGATACATACAAACAAACACTATGAAATCTGCAAATTATCTATACAAATGAAAATTGATTCTTGGCCTTGGCCGCCTACATTACAGATTAGCCGCCATTTTTTGCGGTCCTCACATACTTCTTTCATTTCATCCAGGGTCATATTTTTTTTCATACAAACTCTCCTTTTATTATATGACTCTGGATAAGAGTTGCAGGGCTTATGTTCATTTGAGATTGGGTTTTTTATATTGTAGTTCCACATGCGGCATGTGTAAGCGCGAAATTATGCATGTCTGCTTGTGGTAATGCATTTAATATGAATCTCAAATGATACATATCTTTGTAGCTTAGATTTAGATTAGATTTAGATATCCCATGAATTCGCAATTTCGGAAATTTGGTCCATCTATACCTTTCTAGGTCTTCCTCTACCACGACATACATTTCTTCTTGCAACATATACTTTATTCGTCAGTCTTTTCTTATTCATTCTCTCCATATGTCCGAACCTACAGAAAAATAAATTATTTTTAAAATAATACAAAGTAAGTGCCTCTACAATCAATAAAATTAATAATTGCACTTTATTTAAAAGATAACCCAGTTAAACAATAACATTGAAGTATTGACTTCTTCGCTGACTTCCAGATAAGTTCTTTAACATCCCGATGTTCTACCTGCACCGGCTGCTGCGCCTGCTGCCCGCCATGAGCATCCTGATCCTCTTGCAGGCCACGCTGTTCAGGCACGTGGGGGGCGGGCCCCTGTGGACGCTGAACTACCAGGTGCTGGTGGACGCCTGCGTGGAGAAGTGGTGGACCACGCTGCTCTTCGTGCAGACCTACGTCAACCCCGCCTTCATGGTAAGCACACAGCTGATCCAATGGAAATAAAATATATTCAGTACACGTAATCCAGATTATCAAAGACCAGACTTGACTGCTGCAATGCGATCTTTGTTGGCCAACCCAAAAATCAGCTCAATAGGCTTCAATCGCTACAGAACGCCGCAGTTAAACTCATATATGGGGCTGCAAAGTCTTGCCAATGCGCACTACAAATGAGCTTCTGCCTACCATTAAGCAGACAAATCTTATGTACCTACCTCGGTCACAAAATGAAAAATGAGAAGTACCGTCTCCTTCATCTTATCATACAGGGTAAGATTGAGGGGAGAAGATCTCGAGAAGGACGCCGAAGGACATAGTGGCTGAAAAACCTGCGACAATGGTTCGGCAGAATCACCAAGTCCCTATTTCGAGCCGCAGCATCTAAAGGCAAAATAGCCATAATAATCGCCGATCTTCGATAAAAGTGGCACAAAAAGGAGAAGAAGAAAGTCCTGCCATATTGCTATGTTGATATGTGTACCTCCGGAGAGGTTCCAATATATTAGAAGACTCCCGGCTAGCTATCATCAACATCATCAACTTCTCTCAAGGCATGGAATCTCCCTCTCTGGCATTGAGGGAGTGCTCCGGGGTACCTGACAGAGCTGGTGTCTCGAGCAACTACAACCTTGCGCGGACAATTCTGAGGTCAGTTGCTTTAAGAAGTAGCTGCCTGGACATCCCTGCAAGAGATGTCCAGGCTTTCGAGAATAAAACTGTGAAAAAAATGTTTTTAAAGTGAACTTACAAGCCACGATGAGCAGGTGAAGAGTTAATATATATATTTATAAAGAATCAGTAACTAATTAATGAAACTCTCGAGCAACACGAACCCATTTTTGTTTTGGATTTCTATGCTTCTGTTGTTCTTTCTTGGTCTCCAATACAATATAAGTGCTACCCATTTGCAAGTTTTTTAACTTGTTGTTCCATGTTGCGCCGTTCACACAATGCCATGCCATTGTTTTCTTATGATTGCAGTGTCTTGGTCACTCGTGGTACCTGGCTGTCGATATGCAGCTGTATATTTTGTCTCCAATCATACTTTACCCGCTGTTAAAGTGGCCCAAGCTAGGGTTGGTGAACGCCATCTTCTGGACCATTGCTTCCATAGTGACAGTGCTCGTCATTTGCATCATCAATGAATGGCCTGGAGCTGAATTCCCACTTACGTAAGCTACGTTTTAAGTTTTTCTCCGATTTTTCCTTGATGTTGAAGTAAGATAGTTGATAATTGCCTTGAACTAGGAGCAAGTTACCTGCAATTTGGATACTCCAGAGTGTTGCATCAGAATTTAAAGCTACGGTGATTTTATCACTATTTGCAATGTTGTGCTGAAAAAAAAGTTCTCGCAGTGTTGTAAAATCAAAGGTTTTTAACCTACAATGACCTTCCTATTCTTTTGATCTTTAAATTGTAAAATGAAATAATTTTGTTCGAGTATTAAACAAAAACACTGCGTCAGATGTTTGAGCAATTTTACATCTACAATTTTCGATTTTACCAGGGCGGAAACATTGGACAAGGTTTCAAACCGTAACGAGCTGTACTACTATCCGACCTACTCCAGAGCTACTCCCTGGTTACTGGGCTTCCTAGCTGGATATTTTCTCGAGAAGTCTACCAAGACCACACTTAGAATGAACAAAGTAAGTGAAACAGTTTTCTTCAAAATAACCCATAGTTGCTATAATTCACATAAGGTCAAGTTAAAGCAAATACCTATCCAACATGGTCATTATCAGAATGTATAATCAGAATGTAAAAATGGTTCACTTTGCCAATGTCACCCCTGTTTCAGGGAAGGTCGGCAAAAGTTGTGGGGCTTATGTTCATTTGAGGTTTGGATTTTATTTGTAAGTACACATTCAGCATTTGTAAGCGCGAACTACACTTGTTGGTTTGTGGGCTAACATCTGAGAGCTTTAAATGAATATATCCTTGCAACTTAGATTATAGATTATAGATTATATATAGATAATCAACTTATATATTACCTTAAAATTTAACAAAAAAGAAACTATTCAACTTAAGAAAATGAAATCGAACTATTTTTTAATAAACAAAAGGGTTCCACAAGGATGCAATCTTTCCCCACTACTTTTTATTCTCTTCATTTAATCACTTCGATAGAAGCTAAGCATTTAAGTTTTGCAAGTAGTTCTCGGTGATCTTTCAAGGTCATTGAGAGTAAGGTTTTTGTAAAAACAGCTCAGTACTGTAAATAAATACTCTTCGAAGGGCAGAAAATGATTTGACGATCCTCATTTGTGCAATTGTTGCAACAGCAAGCAAGAGCTCTGTTGCTCTTCAGGTCATGCACTAATGCAATACAATTTTCCCTTGTAGTACCTGGTGGTTGTAGGCTGGATGACCAGCTTGGCCTTGCTGGGAGCTGTGATCCTGGGTCTCCAGCCTCTACAGCAGACCACCCACGTGTTCTCCTACGCTGCAGACACCATGTACCTTGTGTTCAGCAGGGTGGCGTGGTCCGTGGGACTAATATGGATCATTTTTGCGTGTGCGCATGGATATGGAGGTAAAATCTTCTTATGTCGCTGTTTTTGTGTGTTTCACACCTCAAGAGCCCTCTGCGAGCTTGGTCGTCGCTGTAGAAAGCGCCAATTCTCAAGCAAGACCCAGTTGTTGTAAAGTTGGATGGACCTTTCAGTGACCGAAGTTTGAAGTGCTGCCACTGGACTACGGGCCGGTCCAAGATGCCAACGACACGCGGTGTACTTGAGCGGTAACCCATCCAAGTACTATCCACGCCCAATGTTGCTTACATGTATGGAGGGTTCAGTTTGAGCGATGGATGAGCCGTGAATTTACTGTGAGTTTATAGCACCGAAAGACTACAAAGCTCCTTTGAAATGACTACTCACAAAAAGGCGTTATATAAATCCGAAGTGTTTTTTTATTATTTTGCAGCACTTTGGAGCATTTTTTTTACAAAACTTACAAGTCCATACTTGAGGTGTAAATAGAAAAATTTGCAAATATTCGAAACTTACGTTACAAAATAAGGTTTTCATCACTACGCATCAGGATTTGGGTTGAATTTCTTAATGTCTCCAGGTCCCGTGAACTGGTTCCTGAGCTGGAAGGTCTTTGAAGTCCTCGGCCACCTGGGCTACAGCATGTACCTGGTGCACCTCATCATCCAGTGGACTCTTGCTAGCATGTGGACCTACATACCACCATTCGACATCACCACCATTGTAAGATATTATCATTCTTCTCTTCCATTGCAACCTGAGAGTCCATATTTAATATAATAAATATAAAAATAAATATCAAAAGTCCATATTTATCCTACATTTTTTTCAATCGAGTCCACACAAATATCCCTGGGAGGACAACATAATGTAAGTATTCAGTTTTTGTGCAAGTCAATGTGTGGAGTCATGGAATTATACATCTGAAATTACTTTTTTCATTAAAATAAATTACAACAACTAAATATATACTAAAAAAACGTTGTATACGCATACAAGGCGAGTAAAAATCATTAAATGTGATCTGTTTTATGAACAAATTTCATATCATCAGGTATAAATTAATTTTATGACACGATGTAAAAAAAAAAATCATGAAACCGGCCCACTTAAATAAATTGTATCCCCCCTTGAACATATAGTTTTTCACCGTAAAGTGTAATCACAAGTTTTTTGGAGTATAAGAAAGTAAAATAATACTTTACTAATTATTGATAACAATACGTTTTTTTATAGGTACACCAATACTTGGGAGATCTCCTGATAACAATTGTATTTGCGTACGTCCTGAGTGTGACATTTGAGTCACCAATATTAGTGCTGGAGAAACTCATCTTCAAAAAGAGTAAGGAACCTTTTTATTGTACTTTACGTTGTTCACAAATATTCATGAAAATTCAATGAGTATTTCAATTTTTTCAGAATCAAAGCGAACTATATCAAAAGAATTCTTGAAAAATGATACGGAAACTGGAGAGACACCTGATGCTTTGGAAGAGAAATATGAAGAAAAATGAAACCTTCGTGTAGATATGCATGAAATTTATAAGATGTATTTGAAAATAAGTTACGAAATAAAATTATTGCTTTAAAAAAAATATATTTTTAGAAATGGCTAAATCATATTAGATATTTATTTCAAACTAGCAACTCCCGGCGTGTTTCACTTCGCAATTTAAGCATGTGAAACATGTGTATTTGTTTACACTTTAATTGATGTAGGAGTTTTTGGGCTTCCGAGGAATAGCAAAAGCTTTCTTATATTAATTGAAAAATAAGTTAAAATCCGGTGATTACTTCGGTTATTTGGAACATCGACTTAAAAAGTTAAAATATCATTAATATTCCTTAGCTCTAAGCAAAAACTTGCATTCATGAAATTAAAAAAAAATGTATATGTAAACTAAATTTCAGGACGAGTATATAGATGGAAAAAAAAACAATGCTTGTAATATTCACAGACAAAACCAAACTTTTAATGGAAAATGTATCAAAAAAAATATCTTTACTGAAAATAGAAACAGGTTACTTCTAATCTGTATTCCGACTTAATAACCACTAGACTACAAACGTTACAAGACACATTTTAAAAGACTGTTAAGTTCATTTAGGTTGACAAATTTGAATGAGCAAATGCCTGGAATAGTTAATCAACCTGGAGAAACGAAGGGTGTGGACCTTCCTTACAAAAATATCTTGCTTCCAATAGTGACGTTTCTGTAAGACATTGTGACACTTCCTCATAGCTGTTAACAGAGTCACGGCATTCCTTTCACTAAAGATGATGGATGTCTTCCGTGAAATGCACTGAGCCACACAAATACAACTTTACGTCTCAGCTGAAACACAGCGTTTTATCAAAAATGCCTACAAACTAAAACACTCACTGCATGCGCTTTTTTAGTTTCCATACATTTTGTGGATACATGCTTCGGTTTAGTATAACGTAAAAGATTGTACTTGAGGAAGTATTCAAGTTTATTTTGTAAGAAACTAGTAAACAAAGTCACCGTGAGTCGTCAAAGTTACATAAAAGGGCGGGAAGAATTTCGAATACATTTTTGAAATGAGTTTTCTTTACGAAAGACAATTTAAATTCAACATAGAAAACAATATGATACTGAATTAAATTTTATCATGCAATGAAATAAATACATATTTGTAGGTTTTCAAATTCAAATATTTATGTTTGTTTTGAGAAGAATGTGGAAAATCAGAAATCGAGGATAGGGTGTGTAAAGAAAAGCGAATGGTGCGATAGGAATAATTGCAAGAAACAAGCGGTAGAAAGATTAAGTTATAAAAGACGGACAAAGTCAGTTGACCGGTCCGTAGTCCTAGTGGTTAACACTTCTGACTCGTAAATGGAAGGTTGTGAGTTCGAATCCCGGTGTAGCACAAAAATATACCATTTACATTTTTAAATGTGCTTTTTGCTGGGTGAAAAATTCATAGGTACCTTTACCAAAGATCGGTCACTAAAGGTCCATCCAGTCTTACAGCAGCTGGGTTTTACTCAAGTATTATTAGCGCTTTCTACGGCGATGACTAAGCTCGCACAGGGCTCCTGAGGTGTGATACACTCAAAAACAGCGCTCGCCAAATAAATCATCCAAATAATATTGTTATTATTTAAGTATAAATTAAAAAAAAAAAGAATAAAATAAACTAGAATGGCTTGATCAGATTGGTAAAATTGTGAAATAATTGCATGTACAGAGTAAATGTAGAAGAAAGAAATGTATGAAAAAGGTGATGGATATGAATAAATTGAAACAGGTGTATGCTGTGATATGAAGACACGAAGGCAACTCTGCAGAGACTCTGGACACCTCTATCATAAAGGCAACAAAGTTACAGACACCTTAATTGCCCTATTAATGAAACTGAAAATAATCGTAATATAAATCTGCGCACAACTTCAACGCTAGTAAATACTTTTATTTTAATCGGAATTCCTTGCCTTAAAGGTTGATGTGCCACTGACCACCCATGCTGTAAAAAATGGTTCACTTTGCCGATGTCACCCCTGTTTCAGAGAAGGACGGCAAAAGTTGCAGGGTGTATGCCCATTTGAGCTTTGTTTTTTATGTTGTAGGTTCACATGCGGCATGAGCAAGCGCGAACTTTTTCGTGTCTGCTTGTGAGAATGCGTATTACAAGTATAATGTGAATCCCTAATGTTACATATCTTTGCAACTAAGCTTAGATTAGATTAGGTTATGAGTGAAATTTTTTTGATTAAAAAAACTAAAAATTGACTTAATATATCTACGCACAACAATACTTTTATTTACATCATAATTCGAACCCACCGTCTTCAGTACCCTTAGTACGAGCAGCAAAACATGAGTAATGTAAAGTTTACGGCAATAATTATCAAAGAGTGATTTCCCCCAAAATCTGCCGTTTTTGTTTCTTACACTTTATGGTATTAGCAAAAAAGTTACAGGTAAGAAGAAAATCAAGTTCAATCAAGCAAAAACGGCAGATTTTGGGGAAAATCACTCTTTAATAATTACCGTAAACTTTACATTACTCAAGTTTTGCAACTCGTACTAAGGGTACAGATCATAGTTTTAATTGCAGGGCAATGATGGAATTCCTGTAACATGGGGAATTCACGAGCTAATGAGTATGTGGTTGGTAATTGCTTCCACAGACAAACTTCCATTATTAATCAGAGCTGTGTTACACTAGGTTAATAATGTTTCCCGCGCAAGCACTGACTTGCTAATCGAATTTACAATAATCACAGTTTCAGGATTCCTATAGGAAAATTATGCTCAAACTCCAAAACCGAACTTGTCTGTGGCACAGCTCATAAAACAATTGATTAAAAAAATGATCCCGGAATCTTTGTTTTTTTCTTCTTTAGTCGGAGAACGATTCAAGGATTTTCTGCATGTGAATAACACTGTCGGAGCAATCATATCAAGGGAATGTATGAAAACATTTAAAAGTGTCATCTAACTTCATTTTCAGTTTCGTTTTGGCGTAAGGTCACCCTTAATCATCATCATCATTAGCTGTACGACAATCCGGGGTGGGTCTTGGCTTCATTGATTAATCGCAACTACCTTCTCCTGTCCAACGCTTTCCTCTTTCAGTTCTATACTTCTACCGCACGGCAGTCTGCCAACACTCGGTCCAGCCAGCTTCATCTGGGACCTCCATCATAGCAAGACTTTTTTCCAGGCACCAAATCCATTCGCTGGATGTGGCCCAGCCAATGCTTTATTGACCGGACAGCATCAACGTCCTGGTACAGACCGTATACTTCAACGTTTTTTTTAGGAAGCCTGTGCGGGAGACTATCTAGGTTATGACACTTGTTGTAGTGCCGCAAGGGTGTTGATGATGTGGCAGTTGATGTCCTTGCCTGATTGCAGGGCCGTTAGCTGCGCAGTGCTGTGGTGTGTGTTACGTTGTTTTGCTTTATATTGAGACACTGAGAGGAAATGGCGATTGTTATTGGATGTGAATAGGGTAAGATTAAATTGGGGGGGAAACACAGATACCGGTAACTTATTCTATAAGCGGGCAGTTTGGCAAAGGAATAAGTCGTGAAAACACTAAGTTTTCATAGTTTTGATATCGACTGCAGAGGGTTTGACGTGAGCCGTTTCACGAGTTGTCCTTGTTGTGACGAGAGGAGGAGGTATAAGTGAGGATATTTCATCAGAACAGACACCATTATATTACCTATAAAAGAGACTGATCATTCCAACTTTCCTTCTGTGAGTGTTGTTTCTTTGTTCATCTTCTTTTGGCGCCACTTCTATCGAAGTTCGGTGATCATCATGACTTTTAACTTGACTTTGGATGGTACGGCTCGAAACAGTGACTTGGTGCTTTTGTTTAATCATTGTTGCAGATTTTTCAGATGAAGAATGCGGTGTTTATAATTTCTCAAAAAGTTACCGACGAAACATCAGTTTTCTCTGTTTAATGGTTGGCAGAAGTTGTGCATACGTTGGAGGACTTCTTTATTGGTGACCCAATCACGCCAAGAGATCCGAAGCATTTTTCGGTAGACACACATCTCGAACGTTTGAATGCCTCTGTGAGCGTTCATCGTTTCATACCATATAGAGCAATTGGGAAGTCAGCACCTCACCATGCGCTTGTAGAGTATAAAGTTCAAATTTTGGCACAACAGTACTTTACTCGTCCTTTAATTGGAACGTAAAACACTAGAGAGCTTCAAGCTTTTTGTAAGTCGTCCGTCTATCGAGCAGGGAGAAAGAATAAAAGAAGGGAAGAGAAAAAAAACTTTTAAATTCAGATTGAATGCCTCTATATAACGCACGTGCAATTTAACTTGTAATTTCATTAAGTTTGGAATCCAGACAGCAAGCAACAATTAATTCGGAAAATTATATTGAACCAACAGCACTACATATATTGTATCTGAACATGGAGAATTATCCAATATGAACATACGGTATTATACAATCTGAACGTTGAACATTATGTAATATTCTACATTACACAATATTGCATGAACGTAAAACATTATTCGAACGTAACATAAAATTTCTAGCTATAGTATTAGACGCACTATCGATAATCTATACTCTAAGTTGCAAAGATTTATTACATTTAAGATTTATATCAAACATATTCCCACAAGCAGACAAGTTTTATTTCGCGCTAAAACATGCCGCATGTGAACCTACAGTATAAAACCCAATCTCAAATGAACATAAGCCCTGCAACTCTTGCCGAACTTCCCTGAAACAGGGATTGAAAATAATTATTGAACCATGAGGTGTGATAACACCGAAAGCACTCGAGGAAATAACTCAACCCGTGAAGAAAAACTTTGTTTTTTTATTTTTAGAATATTAATCAAATTTGGTATGAAATATAAAAATTTAGGAGTATTTTGAAGCTGTGGTTAACTTAGCACACATCTTTGTACTTGTTCTTGTGTTCTAGATCTGTTTCAGACCTAACACACATTCGTTGACTTATAGGTTGGTATGAGGCTGACCACCCATACTGTAAACAATTGTTCACTTTGCCGATGTCACCCCTGTTTAAGGTAAGGTCGGCAAGAGTTGAAGGGCTTATGTTCATTTGAAATAGGGTTTTGCATCGCAGGTTCACATGCTTCACGTTGTAGCGCGAACTTAAACGTGTCTGCTTGTGGGAATACATTTAATATAAATCTTGAATGTAATAAATGTTTGCGACTTAGATTACAGATTATAGACAAAGTTTTGAACCTATGAACTCTAAGCATGTTCTAGGTCTAATCTAGACCTTGAACAAAGCTTTACACTTATGTACTTTAGAAATGCTCAAGATCTGCTTTAGATCCACCACAAAGCAAAGCAAAATTGGTATTATCAGTATTGATTCCACCGCGCCACTTAGTCTAACCAGCGTTTCTCAAACTAATTACAAAGTAGTAGTGCGTGTTGTTGGTGGTTTTGAGTGCATTTAATTGCCTGGAACATCTGCCCGCAGACCGCGTGTCTTACCCCTGCCCTGCTCCAGCTTAATATGGAACATCGATCCTGATGTATTGTGGAGCCTTTGGTCATGTTATACGCGAACTTATACATGTCTGCTTGTGGGAATGCGTCTAATATGAATCTTAAATGATATATATCTTTGCAGTTTAGATTTAGATTTTAGATTTAGATCCTTCCAAATTCTCGTTTGACAATGAAGAGGAGGGGCCATCCTCGAAAACGGTGAGTGATGGGGGAAACCGAAGTTAAATTTTGGATTCAGGGGTCATTTTATATGAAATTAAGGGAAATTGTATGGTGATCGATTTTTTTGCAGACCGTGCTATTTTAGTGAATAAAGTTCTTTTTAAAATGATCCTTTAGATCCTTTCACAATGTGATCAGGTTTAATGAAATAATGGTCCAGACTCAGCTCGTGGTTGTAATCTAATATAGCCAGATTATCCGTATTAAAGTGAATAGTATTACGAGGAGATAATCCTATTACAGAAAATTCATTGTCATCCTCATTATAAGCAGACAATAACGCATCAATATTCACGAAACCACCATTTATTCATTCATCCCCCTATAATATAAAATGCAACGGCCTCCCCATACAAAATAGTTGTGCGTTAATGGCATTCAAACTGAAGAACTCCTGAACAGATGCACGTCATATTCACAACAAATATTGTTCAGGACTTGGGATGTGCTTCCTCATCATTAGTAGATTTTAAATTGTTGTTTTTTAAATAAATAAACATGATCAATCACAACACCTTTTTATGTAAAACCTATGCGAGAAACAAAACTCATTTTGACATTCGAATTTCAAATAAATTGCCAGCACTTCAACATAGGCTTCAAAGTTGCCATCGTTGCCATTGCCAAGTCGATTATTTTTCGGTTAAATTCCGTTGAGTACCTACCTATATTATTTATTTATGTATTTCAAAATTATACTTCAACCAGTTATAACATGTATTTTTTAGAAATAATGACGATCGATTAGGTCAACTTTTTATATGAAACCGTACTTATTGCGGCATTTAATTTTTTTAAAGTATTATAACAATATAAAATCTAAGTTGCATAGACGCATTAACATTTATAATTCATATTCAATGCACTCCTCTTCGGAGACACGAGTGAGTTTGCGCTTACAAATCCTGCATGTGTATTTACAAATAAAAATTTCAGACTCTCATGACCATAATAAGCCCTGCAACTTTTGCTGACCTTTTCAGAAACAGGGGACACATTTGTTAAGTGAACCCATTTATGCGATATGGGTGATAAGCCTCATACTAACCCTTAAGTCAAGGAATTTGAGTTTGAAAAATCCTTAAACAACGGTAATCTTAATTTATAATCTAAAGTTGCAAAAAAAGTTATTTGATGATTCAAATTGAATGCACGCCCACAAACTGGCAAATGTCATTTCACGCTAACATATAGTTGTGGCGCTTGATTTTTTTTAAATATTAGAATATATAATCTAAGTTGCACAGATACAATAACTTTTATAATTCATATTCAATGCATGCCCCCCTGGAGACACGAGTGGGTACGCGCTTATTAATGCTGCATGTGAACTTACAAATTAAAATTAAGGCCTCTAATGAACATAAGCCCTGCAACTTTGGCCAACCTTTTCAAAAACAGGGGTAACATTTGTCAAGTGAACCATTTTTTTCGATATGGGTATTCAAGCTCATACTTACCTATCCGTCAAGGATTTGAGTTTGAAAAATCCTTCAACAACGTTAAATTTAATTTATAATCTAAAGTTGCAAAAAAAGTTATTTGATGATTCAAATTGAATGCACGCCCACAAACTGGCAAATGTCATTTCACGCTAACATATAGTTGTGGCGCTTGATTTTTTTTAAATATTAGAATATATAATCCAAGTTGCACAGACACAATAACTTTATAATTCATATTCAATGCATGCCCCCCTGGAGACACGAGTGGGTTCGCACTTATAAATGCTGCATGTGAACTTACAAATTAAAATTAAGGCCTCTAATGAACATAAGCCCTGCAACTTTTGCCAACCTTTTCAAAAACAGGGGAAACATTTGTCAAGTGAACCATTTTTTGCGATATGGATATACAGGCTCACACTAATATATTATAAGTCAAGGAATTTGAGTTTGAAAAATCCTTCAACAACGTTAAATTTAATTTATAATCTAAAGTTGCAAAAAAAGTTATTTGATGATTCAAATTGAATGCACGCCCACAAACTGGCAAATGTCATTTCACGCTAACATATAGTTGTGGCGCTTGATTTTTTTTAATATTAGAATATATAGTCTAAGTTGCACAGATACAATAACTTTAATAATTCATATTCGAGACACGAGTGGGTTCGCACTTATAAATGCTGCATGTGAACTTACAAATTAAAATAAAGGCCTCTAATGAACATAAGCCCTGCAACTTTTGCCAACCTTTTCAAAAACAGGGGAAACATTTGTCAAGTGAACCATTTTTTGCGATATGGGTATTCAGGCTCATACTTACCTATAAGTCAAGGATTTGAGTTTGAAAAATCCTTCAACAACGTTAAATTTAATTTATAATCTAAAGTTGCAAAAAAAGTTATTTGATGATTCAAATTGAATGCACGCCCACAAACTGGCAAATGTCATTTCACGCTAACATATAGTTGTGGCACTTGATTTTTTTTAAATATTAGAATATATAATCTAAGTTGCACAGATACAATAACTTTTATAATTCATATTCAATGCATGCCCCCCTGGAGACATGAGTGGGTTCGCGCTTATAAATGCTGCATGTTAACTTAAAAATTAAAATTAAGGCCTCTAATGAACATAAGCCCTGCAACTTTTGCCAACCTTTTCAAAAACAGGGGAAACATTTGTCAAGTGAACCATTTTTTGCGATATGGGTATTCAAGCTCATACTTACCTATCCGTCAAGGATTTGAGTTTAAAAAATCCTTCAACAATGTTAAATTTAATTTATAATCTAAAGTTGCAAAAAAAGTTATTTGATGATTCAAATTGAATGCACGCCCACAAACTGGCAAATGTCATTTCACGCTAACATTTAATTGTGGCACTTGATGTTTTTAATTTTAGAATATAAATCTAAGTTGCATACATACATTTTATAATTCATATTCAATGCATGCCCCCAAGCAGACATGAGTGACTTTGCGCTTACAAATGCTACATGTTTAATTACAAATAAAAATTTCAGCCTCTCTTGACCATAAGCCCTGCAATTTTGCCGACCTTTTCAGGAACAGAGAAACATTCGTTCAGTGAACATTTTTTTAGGTATGGGAGGTCAGCCTCATACCTCATGCTTCATACAAGATACTCAGAACATGAAATAACTAAATAACCCTTTTACCGCAATTTTTTTTTCAAATTACTTCTTAAAGCATTTAATTACTATGAAGGAGGTCTGAGGAAAAATTATTGCGAAGCCAGACTTACACTGCCCGAAGGGCCTAGCAGACAACCGTACGCAGTACGGTCAGTCTGCTAGTAGAGTTATATAAAGAATAAGAAGAAATGGAGGCAGCTTTGCAGAGGCTCTGGCAACCCCTAGCAGAATGGCGACAGAGTTACAGTTACTTCAATGTCTGTGTAGTGGCCAAGCGTACAAGGAGATGACAACTTGACTGGCGAGTTTGAAATGAGTCCAGCGCCGGTTCAAGTGCTGTCACTCTCTCTCAGTTAACAGATTACACTGAGTAATTAAAACATAATATTTTTTTAAACAATATTTAATGGTTTGTTAAATTACTTATACTTCCTTAACTGTCTTCGGCTCATAAGCCTTGAAGGCTCAGGGCCTCCCGCACCACAATCCTCCAGGACTCTCTGTCTTGTGCTGCTTCCCTCCATGGTCCCCTCACTCCCAGAACTTCGGCGTCGGCTTCAACGTTGTCTGCCCACCGCATTCTGGGATGTCCGAGTGGTCTAACACCTAAGGGGGCACCATCCAAGACTGTTCTGATGATCCTGGAGTCCTCTGCACGTGCTACATGTCCGGCCCACTGGAGTCTTCTTGATTTCATTACCGACACTATGTTTGGGTCTTGAAACACGAACATCAGCTCCGCGTTGGTACGGATACGCCACCTGTCATCTGTCATAACTATGTACTTACATATAGATAATGGAATAAATACATACATCCACGTGTTAATATAATGAAATAAATACGAAAATAAAAGTTTAAAAAAGTAGGTTGTTTATCGGTCAGTCAAAAACAAAAAATTTAAATTGCATTCATCTTCACGAATTCAATATCAGAATGAAAATAGTATTTTGTCGATAGAACATATTATATTTATTTCATGATTACAATATGAGTTTTATTATAAATATTTTTACATTTTATATTAAATGCCACATATTACATGGATAATCACAATACCTTTGACTTCATATCAATTTTACACTTTAAAAAATTAAATTTAAAAAATAAAACCAAAGTAAAAAAACATTTAATACTATTTCCTTAATTATTAAATAGTTGGTTATATTTTATTTTTTATTTACAAACAAGTATGTTTTATATATTTTCTACAAATAGATAAATTAATACACTTAATAGTTTTTTGGATTTTGTCTCTTTTATGATTGAATTTCTAATAATAAAAATAGAATAAAATGTTTTTTTTTCTACCGTTAATATCACAAGGGCTCATTGCAATATGAACAAGTAGATTTGAAAAAGAATAAATAAATTAAATCAAAATTGAATCATTCTCGAGATGAAATAAACAAATTTCTTAATAATTGATAAATAAATAAATATGTTTTATACAACCATAGAGCGAGAAAATCCATTTTAAAATAAATAAGTATTTTGTAATTTTCACCTACAATAAGTATTATTATAATAAAAAATAATAAATGCTTACATTAAATCTACGAAAATAAATTAATATTTTTTGGACTGCATTATACATGATTTAATCCTAATTATTTTTATTAAATTATTCATTTATTTAGAGGAATTATTTTAACTCTAAGTAACTATATTTTTTTGATATTTTACCTACATAAATAGGCATTATAAAATATTTTTTGAAAAAATAAATGAATTGGGAAGAAGATTCAAATACTTGAAATTGAGGACTGAGAGAAGCAATGATTTTAGAAAATGAAAAATTAGATTATAATTTCTATGGAATATTTAATTGAAAATTTATTTATGCATTCATTTGAAGTGGAAATTCGTCTAATGATTTATAATTATATTATTAACGATATACATAGAAAACAGTTAACTTACAATACTCATAACATTTTTTAATATAAAATTTACTTCTACATAATGTATTTCTTATATTTTTAACAATAATTGTAAACAAATGCAGGACATTTACGTATTTATATTTCTATATATAATAATATGATTCCCTGTATTGTAGACAACAAATTAAATTATATTTATTAAATTTTCGAAATAACAACAAATATAAATAATATATTTTTCTGGAGCGAAACCATATTTCTAATTAGTCAAAATTAGTTTTTACAAAATTTTAAAGATCACAGATGAAAAACTGAGTAAGCTAAGAATCTAATTTTCGTTGACAAATCCATGAAGTTATTTTCACGCAGTATCACAACATACTAAAATAAGATATCATTGAAGGATAATTGTATCCATTTTAACAATATTCTGTATCAGTAGGTAAAGTTTAATTGTTACAAAATTTTGCGCTGTTTTAATACTCACCAAACTGTAGGTACACCTGAATAAAATTGTATAGTTAGAAACATACCTATTCATAAAATTGTAAACAAAAATAAAATAAACATTCTTCTAAATATCAAAAAATAAAAACAAAATGCACGATTGATTAAAAAAAAAGGTTAATAATTCCATGCATAAATGCGTATTTTAATAGTAAACATACATTAATTCATCTCGCGTGGTGGATTAAAACAATGAAAATTTGTATGAATTTTAAATTTATCTACTGTTCAACATATATCATGATAATGGACCTTAAAAACCACTTTCTACTTCAAAATGTTCAGACTAGCTTTTTTTAAGCATTTTCATAGATAAATCTCAATAATGGAAACAAAAACAGTAAAATGAGTCTTTTTAATCAATATTAAAATATTATTTAAAATGTAAAGTCAAATAACGATTAATTAAACGATAACCGGTGATCGTTTTCTAACTTTCTCCGAGCATTTACTCTCTACATTTACTTTTCTACGTAAGCTATCCCCCCCACCCACAAAGCTCTCACATTTTCGCTATAAAGCGACATCCTTCACGTTGTTCTCTGAGAGGTTTGCCGGGACTGCTGGTCCATTACTCAAGCCAGGGTTCCCAGATGCACTACTACAATTATTCTGCGTCTTTCCTAAGAGACTAGAAGGTTCTAACTGTATTTGATTTAAGTTATTATTTGATTGTGTTGAGGAGGTTGTCCTACTTTCTTCTTGGTCTTTTTCGTCGATAAAAGTGACGTTTTTAACCGGTACAACATGTGCTTCTTCTTTGTTTTGTTGGTTGGCTATTGTTTGGATGTCATTTGGCTTTACGGAGCACATGACGGCTGTGTTGTTGCTCAGTTTGACGATGACAGATTGAGGAGAAGGGAGCTCACAGACCGTCGAGTTCTTCCTTTGATGTTTGTGGAACGCCTGGAGATCCCCGCTGTTTGCTGTGGTGACTGACGTCAGAGAGGACACGCTCTTGGAGTGCACCTTTTCAGTTGTGCCATTTGATAATGCTTGATCTGTTTGCGTTGTCTTTTCTTCTGTCTTTATCTTTTTCCTGCCGTTGACTTCCATATCTGTAATAAAAAAAAAATCTTTTAAAATGCAATACCACCATTCTTAGCAATATCTTTAAAAGGACAAGAATTGGAATAGAAAGAGTTTGAAGATCTAAAAGCAAAAAGAAAGCCAAAAGTCAGTCCATAATTAATAAAACCAGAATCATATCGTACTCAATAAGATATTACACATTGCTTGGTAACATTTTTTCTAACGATAAAGTATATCAAGAATAATCTTGAAAAAATGGACATCAGGTCCACCAAATACTTCATACTTCCAGGATCTGACAACGTTTTTGAACCCAGAGGGGTACAGGACAAGAAAAAGATCTAGATCAAGAAAACTGGCTAAAATGATGGCATATTGTGGTGCGGTAGGAGCATGAGAAGGGAGGAGATATGCATTAAACAGACAGCGATAGCAAGGGTTGATCAAAAAGCTAAGACCTATCCTTTATTCTGACAATGATTATCTACAATGAAGATTTATCCTACATATGAACTAAACGCCACGATTCATCTTGATGAATGTTAATATTGAAATGCGACAGGAAAATTAGCCATCAAATGCAAACACATCTAGCATAACACATCACACAGTGAGGAACATGTAAAATGAATTGATTGTGTGTATCAATCATGGCGGGCGATCAATCTCCCCTTGTTTGATTACACATTACACATTAACGCGTTATTAGCACACATTGTGTTATCACATGTAAAACACATTACATCATAATATGGAGCTCATTGCAATCAGATTCCAGTCGAGTGAAGGAGGTAATACAGAACCTCAATATTCATCGTAACGTAATTTCCTCTCTTCTCTTATTTATGTTACGTAAACTCTCTTAAAGAAGACAAAAGAACTAGAGGAAGGCCTCTTAAACAATGGTAAGATGATATTAAAAGAGTTGCTGGTGACTGGATGCAGAGAGCCCAGGACAGAGACGCCTGGAGAGATATGGGGGAGGCCTATGTCCAGCAGTGGACAAGAAGTAGCTGACTAAGTAAGTAAGTAAGTAAAATCTCTTATCTTAATTATGATGGCAATATATAATTTCTTCTTTGGATCAATTACAAGCTTTTCTTAAATGCGCAGGTTGTTTCTGGTTGATAGCTCAGTTGGTAGAATGCTTGCGTTTCACCAGAAGTCTAGGCTTCCATCAACATCAAAGGTGTCAGAAATTATTTCCTGTTTCAGTGTTTTTTTAGCCCCTTATCAGCCTTAACAATATCAGAGAATTAGTTGGGAAACCCCCACTTCAAATGAAGTGGTTGGGTAAGGCCAGCTCTCTTGTTTGTGAAATTAAATAGGTTCCGCACGCCAAGTAAGCAAAGTATGACAGGAAAAACACTGAAAGATAGAGTGAGAAACGAATGGGTTCTGAATGAATGCGGAGTAAAAGAAAGCGTGAAAGTGAAAGTTCAAAGAAGTGTGATGCGATGGTTTGGACATATTGAAAGGATGAATGAAGACCGACTGACAAAAAGAGTGTATAAAGGGAATGTAATAGGTAAGCGTGGAAGGGGAAGACCTAGAAAAGAATGGATTGATCAGATAAGTGAGATTGCGAATGAATGGAATTTACAGAGTGGAAACAAGAGAAGAGCATGCATGAAAAGAGTGATGAAATTAGATGAGATGAAAGAAGTATGCAGGGACAGAGTCAAGTGGAGGCACTTATGTGGAGGTACTGGCCACCCCTAGAGGAATGGCGGCAGGATACAAGACAAGACAAGACGCCACATGCAACTAATGTTAGGAAAAATTAGTAAAATGTTGTTGTTATGTTTTTTTGTACAATTCTGATTTTGGACAGGGATATTTTGCGAATAGATTTGATGAAAGAGGAGGTACAAACACTAAAGCATCACTTTCTACAGGCATATCTTTGTAAATGGAAAAATAAGGTTCTGAAAGATCTTCTATCATAAAGGGAAATATTTCTCTGGCAGAGTGTCCGAGCATTCCGCACACATATTGATATTCATGTAAAAAGGGTCCAGAAATTTATATTAATAAAAATCTCACATCAAAAGCACACCCGGATATCCTTTACTTACGGAAAATTCCAGATCATTTCATGACCGGGTAAAATCCCTTCATGATGAAATACAGAAAACAGCAGTATGGGATATTTGCGCTTCGTTGAGAATCGGCCATACATGAATTAATGAGATTTTTAATATTAAAAAAAAAAAAATTGTGCGGTGGAAACGTTTTTTTCAAAATCATAAGAAAATATGAAAAAAAAATCCAAATTGCAAAGGGATTAGTTTTTTTTATATATGGCAGAAAAAATGGTTCAGGGTCAATATATCGCACGTTTAATAATAAAGAGTAATAACTCAAAAAACATGAATGTTGGGAAATCACGTTTGAACTTCAGACACCCAGTACAACTTGTATGGGATGAAAAAGGCGGCCGATGTTTTATCTCGGTCATATTCGTCCAAATTGAACGGCTGTCGCATTCTACCTATTCTTCTCGCATTGTTCTTGCGTTTTATTACAAAATCTCGATTTTCTCAATTTTCGAGTTATTTCTCTTTATTATTAAGCGTGCGATATAATAATCTATAATCTAAGTTGCAAGGATATGCAAAGCTCTCAGATGTATACCCACAAACAAACATGTGTAGTTCGCGCTTACAAATGCTGATTGTGTACTTACAAATAAAATCCAAACCTCAAATGAACATAAGCCCTGCAACTCTTGCCGACATTCCCTGAAACAGCGGTGACATTGGCAAAGTGAACCATTTTTTACAGTATGGGTGGTCAGCCTCATACCAACCTATAAGTCAAGGAATACGAGCAATAAATAACATTTCTTAAGTATAAAAAAAAAAAAAAAAAAAAAAAACAATGAAATGAAAATATACCTAATGTGAGCTTTGGCTATTTTAATCTGGATCTATGGGACAGAAGCTTGGACTCTGAGAGTTGCTGAGCGCCAGACACTAGATGCGTGCTAGAGATGTGGATTGTAGAGCTAGAGGAAAATGCTTGCAATTCCATTCAAGACAAAGAAGACATTGATGGCTTTTGCAATAGTTTAGGAACTTGAATCACCATTTGAGTCTACGAGAAAAAAATATTCCTCTACTGTTTTAATCACAATGCTTGTAAATTCCATGACAATGTTAAAGTTTGTCGTATCTGAACGAAAAAGAGCCTTTGCAAACATTGCAGTGGAGAGAACGACGATGAGCTATGTATCTCTTATGTGATTATATGAGCCGATTGAACGAAAAGGTCTTCTCCCTACATTTCAGAGACTGCAGGGTTCTATGACACTTGTTTTAGTGCCGCAGAGGTGTTCACAAGCTTGGTCCTCGCTGCAAAGCGCCAATACTCAAAAGCATGACCCAGTTACTGTAAGGCTGGACGAACCTTTAATGACTGGTATTTGGAAAAGGTTTTATGAATTATTCAACCCAACAAAGAGCATATTTGAAAATATAAATTGTATATTTTTAGTGCTCCACCGGGATTCGAACCTACAACCTTCCATTTACGAGTCCAAAATGTTACCATTGGACTACGGACCGGTCAAATCTTATAAAAATCACCAATTTTCGTCAAAAATGACCCACTTTCGCAAATTGAAATCGTCTAGAATTTGAAGAAATTCTAAAAAACAAAAGGTTGTTTGACTAAATTGTGAAACCAAAAATAAATGGCCACGCTAAGTATTATCCAAGATTCGCAACTAAACCGGCAAGGATGTCACTGTTCTCAGGAATGGCACAGATGATGTGACACTAAGGGCCTGTTGCACCAGCCTTCAATCAATATTTGATTAACACATCAAATTTGATTCCTCAATTCTGGTAAAGACCTCGGTTGAATATTTCTTGGAAGTGGGTAAAAATATGATTGAATTTAAACCGGAAAGATGATGTATATCAGCTAATTTACATACATGCAACCCAATTATTGATTTGTTGGGAACACTCAAATTCATTTTTTTTTTCCTGAGAGGAGTTTGGTGCAACAGGCCCTAAGCAGATAGATCATGTGCCACTTAGCAGAATGGGCAGACAGGTCATGCCTCACCTGTGTCCTGGTGCGCGTGCTTGTTGATCTTCTCCTTCTGGTCGCAGGTGGCAGCAGTGACCACCACCGCAGCCATCATGCTGCCGGCTCCAGAGTTGCCGGTGCCCACCGAGGACTTGTTGATGGCGCTGTAGCGGATCTGCGGCATCATGGACTGCCGCACGTTCCTCTCGGGCCGGATCAGGATGATGTACAGCTGGGGACAACAACAAGCAGAAGTGTGTATCAGTTAACACTCTCTTAAGTAAGTTGTTCAACGTAGGAAACGCTCGAGATCTTTATTTTTAGTTTTTGCTTTTTCGTTTTTTTTTTTTTTTTTGCGTTTTTTTTGCGTTTCTAAGTTGCTAAGATATGTTACATATAAAATTCATATTAAATGCATATAAAAAAAAAAAAGAAAAAAAAAGTTTCTTAGGCATCTCCTCATGAGGCGGTGTGGAAGTTATCCACAATTCATGCATCATGAGGAGCTACTTCGGGAGACTGGATTTAGAAGCCTGGAAACGAGGCGCAACAGGTCCCTTATGGTGCTCACTCATAAGGTCATCAACGGCTCAATTGACCGTCCCACCCTGTTGGAGGGCTACAGGTTGTATGTGCCTGACGACTACATCCGAGGGCGAGGACATGATCTATTTCATGTACCGAAAAGCCGTACTCATGTCGTGGCGCAACACCCTGTGACTCGGAGTATAAAGCTCTTAAATAAGTCTAATATAGACATTTTTGAGTGTAATTTATTAACATTTACAAATCTTGCAATAGAGTTCCTCCCAGCGTGTTGATAGCTGTGAGGGTGCACTGTAATAAGGGTGACCTGTTGTGCAAAAAAAAAATATATATATATATATATATACATGTGAACTTGCAACATAAACACTCAATATTATTTAAACGTAAGCGCCCTTCAACTCTTGCCGGCCTTCCTTGAAACAGGGGTAACATTTGCTGAGTGAACCATATTCTCACAGCATGGCTGATCAGCCTCAAACCAACTTATATGTCAAAATATCTATTACTTAATTAAACAGTAAAAGTAGAAGTAGTATACCCGTTTCTATCAAACACGAGCTGTCCAATACATCAATTTGCTGACCCGTGTACAACCTGAATAGACGTTTGAGGGACTCGTAAATCTATAAACTTAATGAAAATTACGTCATTCTAAGCTTCTAACAAACGGTGATCAAACCCACCCATGAAATTTATCCTTTTGTTTATGGGCGCGGAGCATTGTGCAGTCCAATACAAAAGACTGTGTGGTCAGACAGCATGCAATAACGGTCTTTATTCCACCAACAAATAAGGCTTTGTCTCCTTTGTGTTTGAATGCAGCTTTTTCATTGTCACATCATCTATTGTGGCTCAATTTAATCAACAAGTTTTGTGTCGGGCACACCTCGTGCATGCAGAGTGAAACAAACAAACAAACACACAAACGGTGTTATTTTCAGTCGATTCACTGCAATTCACTTCAAATTACACTGTGAAATTCATGACAATAGAAAAACATTTATTTGCATACTGTAACTGTAACTCTGTCACCATTCCGCTAGGGGTGGCCAGAGCCTCTGCAGAGCTGCCTTCATTTCTTCTTATCCTTACATACATCTTTCAATTTATTACTATCCATCACTTCTTTCATACATTTTCTTCTTTTACGCTCACTTTGTATATCCCATTCTTTTACAATATCCTCAATCTAATCACTCCATACTTTTCTCGGTCGTCTCTTACCTCTTTTTCTTTTCACACTACCTTCTGTACAACTGGGGCTATTGCGACATCTATGGATGCATCCCCGAAGGTTAATAAAAGTACCTACAACTTTCGGCCTCGATCAAACAACAATCATTCAACAGTTCGTGGTTCTTCTTTGTAGAAGAGACACGTCTCCTGAGGACATCGGATATTACTCCGACGAAACGTAGAGAAAATCGTTCTTCTCTTTTGCACGATCAGTAAAATCCGTTTTTTTCATTCTATAAAATGTCTAACGACCGTAATCATAATTTAAAATCTTTAAAAAGACACGTACAAGTTCGCGCTTGCGTATGCCGCATGTGAACCTACAATACAAAAACCAAATCTCAAATGAACATACACCCTGCAGCTCTTGCCGACCTTCCCTGAAACAGGGGTGACATTGGCAAAGTGAATCATTTTCTCCAGCATTGGGTGGTCAGCCGCATACCAACCATATAAGTCAAGGAATATATACAACAAACTACTTCCTCCTTATAATATATAAACATTCTACTTCTACGAAAAGTTAAGGAACTCGTCCCTTCCATACGAATCGTTAAATCCATTTTAATTTTTAATCAAAATGTGGACGGACCGTTATTCTAATTTAAAATAAGCAGTAGCTTAGTTAGCTTCCGACTTTAATTACACCACATATTGTTTTAGAAATTTATGTTTTAGCATTTCACAAACAGCGAGTGATAAATTTACCATAAAACAGTGTTTCCCAACCGTCCTAATGCCGTGCCCCACCGAAGTCTTTTCAAAAGTCATATGCCCCACCGGACTCTTCATAAATAAAACAACAGCTAATTTTTAAAACATGAATTATATATAACATATATAATGTTTATTCATCTTTATTTATAATTATAATTCATAGTTATATTGCAAATATAATATAATTTTTTAAACAAAATAAAACAAAACAAAAAAACAAAACTGAAATTATTACAAAACAAATTGAAAATGTAATGTAAAAACACTCACATCTTGACACATAATCCATTCTTCAATTTTTAATTAATGCTTGCTGCAAAGAAATTTAATGTCTGGATTTAATTTAGTCAATTTCAGTCTTAGGTCCCCTCTGTTAGTTATATCCATTCGATTTCTTTTTTTACTAAGTAAATCGCTTATGGCGCTAAAACCACATTCCACCAAATAAGATGATGGAAAGGGTAATAATAAATTTCTGGCATGTAAAGTAATATTAGGATACTTTGTGTTAGTTTCTTCGCACATCCATAACATCATTCCTTTTAAATTAAATAAATTTGTCATTGAATCATCATTTTGCATTTCTGAAAGTTCTTCTTGATACAGTGGTTCCTTTGAAATATCTATCAGCAATGGTTGTGTCAACCAAGCTGGAAAATTTATTTCTTTTAAATCAGCAAATCTTTCTTTAAAATCATTTAATAATGTTTGCAGGTGGTCTAAAATAACAGTTTTAGCATTATCAGTCACTGCACATTTTTGGAGCCAGTAAAATTTTTCAAAATTGTGGTTACAAATATTTGTTTTAGATAATTCAATAAAAGTAGTGAATCCAAATATCTTTGCTTTTGCATCAATAAGTGTTTTATTAGATCCTTGTAGTTGGCTATTCAAAATATTTAACATTTCAAATATATCAGTTAAATAGCTTACAAATGCTTTACCGTCGACTGTCATCAAAAACTTCATATCAGGTCGGTTGCTTAAAAAATCACTAAGGACATCAAATAATTCCATAAATCTTTTTAAGGAATTTCCTTTTGAAAGCCATCTTACTTCAGTGTGAAGTAACAACCTAACGTGGTCCGCATTTTGTTCTTTACAAAATAACTTAAAGAGACGCTCACATTTGGCATTCGTTTTAATTGTATTAATACACTTAATAACACAGTATAGTACTTCATTTAGAACAGGTGAAATATGTTTAGCCACCAAGTTCTCCCTGTGAATGACACAATGGACCAAAGTCATTTCTGGATTCTCATCTTTCATTAATTTCAAGCAACCATTTTTCTTGCCCATCATATTGGGGGCACCATCTGCAGCACAAGATATTATATTTTTCATTGGTATATTTTTAGAATCTAAATATTCTTTTAGCTTACTAAATATATTTTTGGAGGTGGTGGTGCTTTCTAATAATTTGCAGAATAACATTTCTTCAGCAAATTCTCCTTCATCAATATATCTTACGTAAGCTATCAACACGGCTTCACTGTCTCTCAAAGTTGATTCATCTATTTGTAGTGAAAATTTTCTTGTTTTCAGCTTTTCAACAAGTTGTATTTCAACGTTTTCACTCAATTGATCTATTCTTCTGCAAACAGTAGTGTTGCTTAGTGGCATAGCCTTCACGAGTTTATCATCTTGTTGTAAAACTGTTTTAAGAAATGCTGATATTGATGGCTTGATTAGATCCTCTCCTATAGTATGGTTTTTTCCACATTTAGCGATGAGTAATGAAATTTGGTAACTAGCCTCAAGACTACGATCAACTATTTCAGTTTGTGCAGAAAATAGATTTGTTAATGTTGGTCGTTTTTCAAATTTTTCCTTAAGATTTCGAAAAATATTTATATTTGAATTAACAAATGCATGATGTTTCGCCTTCAAATGTGCTTCAAGTCGGCCTCGTTTCATAGTTTCATTCGTAAAGGATTTCTCACACAGAAGACAAAAAGGTAGGCATTCGTCGTGTGCAGCAGGTATGAATCCAAATTTTAAAAATTCCGCTGAGTACTGACGTTTTTTTATTTTTGATTTTGGTTGATCACTCATTTTGTAATGGGCTAAAAGAGATAAATAATAAGAAAATGCTGATTTTTAAGGGTCAATAATAACTACGTAAATATAAAACAATAACATTTACTCTAGAGACGTCCAGGGTATGTGTTTTGCGATAGAAAACAGAGCTCAGTCATACGTCTATTCAATTGAAATAACAGTCGAACTACGATGTATTGACAGTCAGCGTTGCCATCTTTGTTTTTAAGCCGTAGCGTTGCCTTCGAGATTTTTAAATTGCCAGTATGCACAGTATTGCCAGAATGCAAAAATGAAATTGCGGATAGGTATATTTAAGTCGTGAATTTGCATATACGTTTTATACATTTATAAATGGAATATTTGATATTTTTCGACGTGCCCCACCTCTGAGGCGTGATGCCCCACCTCTGAGGCGTGATGCCCCACCGGTGGGGCGTACGCCCCACCGTGGGAAACACTGCCATAAAATAATGCACTATATTTATTAGCAACCCCATTATTAAGGTCCTAGCATACGGTGGTTGGTAAGTATTTTTTATTTGATAGGTAAATTTCAATAATAAAACATCTTTGTACAAATCATAAAACATATCTGTCTGATTTATTTGGTCCGTATTTTTTTCTGTGTGAATCACACATCAAGAGCTCTCTGCGAACTTGTTTGTTGCTGATAACCGGCAATTATTCAAACAAGGCCCTATAGCTTTAAGGTTGAATAAACCTTTGCAACCAGTTTTGTGATACAAGTAAATGAATATTTCATCCTAGCATTTTTTTTGCTAAGATAACATTGTATTTTTTTGTGATCCGATGTAAATCGAGCCCGCTACTTGCTGATTACGTGTCTGAAGAGTTGAACACTAGACGACAGTCGCTTAATATATATTTTTAGGTCAGCAGGAGTTGCATGTTGTATGTCCATTTGAGGTTTGGTTTTTATGTTGTAGGTTCACATGCGCCATGTGCAAGCGCGAACTTGTACGGTCATCTTGTGAGAATGCATATAATGTGAATCTCCAATGTAACACATCTTTGCAACTTAGATTAGATGCGCTCAATATGATTTTCTCAAAAGAAATTACTAACAAGGTTTTTACACCACTTTTTTTTGTTTCAAAGCGACTGTAAAAAACACTTTAAAAAATTACTCAACTTTTCTCTTCATTGATATTCTTTTTTTTCTCTGTAAAAATAGAAATAAAATATCTTTGGGCTTACATACTCCGTATTTGAGGGTAAGTTTTTTTGGTATCATGAAATTCTTACCCTATTTTTCACATTGGTCTAAATTGGACCCTCGTTCTGTTTTGGGTCCAATATCCCGAGTATAAAACTATAAAAAAACTACTCTAAAATTTAATGGAAGCTACAGAAGCACGCCTGCAGGGTGCTTTAGTTTTCATACATTTTCCTTATTACACTATCGAGGGGAATTTCTGCAATGTTCTTTACTTGAGGATCAATTTTCCATGGATCAAAATTTTTGATAAACTCAACCTAACAAAATAATATTATGAAAACTAAAACGCCCAGCAGGTTCGCTGTTATATTTTTATTTACAATTTCAGTTAACGGCATTTTTTAGTTTCAACGTTAAGTTTTATACTTGGGGCGCAGAAAGGACAGGATAACCCTTTCACTGCCAAAGGTCGACAATAAAAATTTCATCTGTTTTTTGCAATCAAGAAATGACTTTTGCTGAGGCGGATGAAAGTTTTATTTCAATGAAAGGTAAACATTTTCTGTAGTGTGTAAAATTTCAATTTAAAAAAAAAAGATTTTGAGTATATTTTTGTGTTGCAGAAAAAAAATGTTTTGACCATCATTTCATTATCAAAAAAAAATTATTAGCTAGAAAATAAAAATTCGTTTAAAAAATAATCATAAGAGCCGTGTGCCCTATGGTGTGCTTTTACATATGGGTCAACGCTAAACGATACTAAGCTACACATGTAGTGTAACTTTTTACCGCGTTCATCCCAAAGGGGTCGCATGTGGCAAGTGGAGCCTATTTATTTTTACAGGTGAGGGGGCTGGCCAACCACTTCAGCTAATATTGGTAAATGTATTTATTTATTAAAATAGATTTATGTTGAGAAATGCAACTCACCGACCTATGTTATTTGCTTGGCAGGAACGAGGTATTACATTATCAATGAATTATTATCACTTTTTATTTTTATTCCTATGTCACCCCTGTTTCAGGGAAGGTCGGCAGGAGTTGCAGGGTGTATGTTTATTTGAAATTAGGGTTTTTAGATTGTAGGTCCATATACGGCATGTTTAAGCAGTAACTTATACGTGTCTTCTTAATGTTACATATATTTGCAACTTAGATTAAATTAGATACGAAGTATGCCGGTTGTAAAACAGTTGGTGAAGTGCTCGCATTCTACGGCGAGAGCTCGAGTTTGAATCCCACCGAGGGTGCCTGAAATGATTTCCCGTTTCGGTTTTAATTTCAAGCCTAAAATAAAATACTGGCAAGGTTTACTGAGCCTTCATCACAAATAAGTACCAATCTCATCAGAAGCTGGAACACCTCTGCATCAATTGTGGTTGGCGTAAGCCCTTACTTATAAAAATAAATAGGTTTCACTCACCACATGCGACTTCTTCGGGGGAAACGCGGCAATAAGTTACACTATATGTGTAGCTTAGTAGCATACTAGCAGTAGTACATATGTAGTTTGAGTCTATATAGCCAACACAAATAACTTAATACCAGACACAATGTACATACCAATACTTTAAATGTAGGCATCGTCACACTGATACAAAACATCCCCTCTAAAAGGTGAACCATTACACAGCCCTTCCAATAGTTTTCCATTAACAAATTAAATCTAGTTGGCCGACATTTCATTTCCCCCGCAAAAATATACAGTGACGTCATTGTGCCTTATTCTAAAAGAGGTCTCTGATTTGCAGTTTGAATTTTTAGCAACACTTTGAGAACATAATATTATTATATCTTATCTATGCATTTTCTACTCCAATGGAAAAATCAAAAATTTCATTAAATGAGTTACATTATTAATTCACCCATTGCGCTGACAGAATAAAGTATATTTTCCAAAGAGTTACGGTAGTAATGAAAAAAATATTATATTATTCTTTACGCTACCCATGATCTAGCATAAATCCCACGAGGAGTGCCACTCGAGGTATGCTATTATATATATATATATATATATATATATATATATTATTTTATTTAGCTATTGCTAATTACAACTTAAGCTATGTTAATAAAAAACAACAAAAGATAAACAAACAAAAATAAAAAAACCAAACAAAAATGAACAAATCAAAACTTATTAATAATTATGCTAAGGCCGGTTTGCACATATATATTTTTTTAATTTTACTTTAAATTCATTAATATCCCTACTTTCTTTTATTTCTACAGGTAAATCACTATACAAATCCAATCCTCTGTGCAAAACGCCCTTATCATACTTTACACATTTGAATTTTGGCTTCCTTAAATTATCCTTTTTCCTGGTATTATATTCATGAATGTCTCTGTTCTTAATTAAAAATTTGCTCAAATACTGAGGTAACATGTTTTTTTCTACTTTGTGTATAAAAATAATAGCACTCATTCTTAAATTTTCTTCAATATATAACCAATCTAACGTATCTATCATATAATTTATTTTACAGTCTAGTTTTTTATTCAATATAGTTCTCATACCCCTGTTTTGTAATTTTTGTAATGTATTTATATACTGTTTATTTGCCATAAATAATATTGTTGGGCTACTGCCCACATACGCGACACATACTTGTGTAGTGAGGCTTAATTATGCTATTGTATACAATTATTTTATATTCCTTACTTAACAAGCTCTTCATTCTACTTAATACACCTATTTTCTTGCTTATTTTTTTAATAATATAATCAAAATGTTCTTTGAAATTAAGCTTACTATCAATTATCACTCCTAAGTACTTAATCTTATCAACTACTTCCAATTCTTTATTATTTACCTTAATAATTAATTTACCCTTCTTGACATTATTCAGTACTATTACTTTTGATTTCTCAGTGTTTAACTTTAACTTATTTTTATTTAACCACTTTTCTGTCCTACCCATAACACTATTTAATTCTCTTTCTACCTTCTGTATGTCCTCCCCAACACAATATATCAATGTATCATCCGCAAATAAATGTAACCGACATCCACTGTTACTAATTACGCTTAAAATGTCATTAATATACAATATAAATAAGATTGGTCCTAGCTTGGATCCTTGCGGGACTCCCGTGTTAATTTCCCTTTGGTTAGAACATTGGCTTGAGATTTTCACTTTTTGCTTACGCATCAATAAGTAATTTTTTATCCATTGTATTACTGTTCCTTCAATTCCCATATTTTTCATTTTTTTTACTAATAAATTTCTATCAACTGTTTCAAATGCTCTTTTGAAGTCCAAGAATGCTGCAGCTACAATTTTATTATTATTTATGTCTTCGATCCAATTATTTATTACTAGTTGGATTGCTGTTTCCGTTGAGTGTTTTTCTCTAAATCCTGATTGTTCTTCAATTAATATCCCCTGATTAGCAATAAATCTTTTCAGTTGATTACTAATTATCTCTTCTATTATTTTTTCCAGAAATGGTAACATATTAATAGGTCTATAGTCACTGGCTTCGATTGGATTTTTAATTTTGGCAATTGGGATAATTGTGGCTATTTTTAGTATATTGGGCATTACTCCTTTAATTAATATTACATTAATGAGCTCTACAAGAGTATTTCCAATTTGTTGCCAAATATTGAGAATGTATTTCTTATCTATATTATCAGTACTAGATCCTTTTTTTGTTTTACTAATTATTTCAAATAATTTTTGTTTATCAATTTTTTCAAAATTTTCAAACTTATGATTGCAATTTTCCGTACTTATATTTAGCTCATTTAGGTTTAAGTCAGTTTCCTCATCAATTGATTTGATTATTTCCAATATACTAGAAATATAAAAAATATTTAATTCTTCTGCTATTTCTTCTATATTTTCAATTTTTTTATCATTAACTCTTATTTCATTGATGGTGCTTCCTTTAATTTTTGGATTAACAATTTCTTTAATAATTTTCCACATATTTTTTTGATCTTCTCCTGCTTCACTTATTCTGTTTTGGTACCATTTTATTTTATTTTTTCTTATCACATCGGTAACCATATTTCTATATCTTTTATATTCCATCCAAAATGAATAAACATCTTCTTCGGTATGATAACTTGTAAGTACCTTGGTCATTTTAAATTTATTATAAGCTATATTTCTCTGTAAAGCTAAATTTTTAATGTTCTGATTATACCATGGTTTTGTCTGCCATTTACTGATTATTGTCTTTCTGTTGGTATTCTCCCGTTTAACTCTTATTAGTTTTAATATTATGTCCTCCCAAATGTTGTTAATTTCACCCTCAGTTATATTATTTATATCATAATCTATATCAAAGTTATTGTCATTAAGCCTACTTATTATTCCTTCCATGTCAATTTTAGTTATGTATTGATGCTGATGTTGTATATTCTTATTCCAAACTTCATTGTTGAATTTGATTATAATATTTTGATGGTCTGCGACATAATTTTTATTATCTACTTTGCAAAATATATTAGTCATGTTTGTGAATACCAAGTCAATCATTGTACTTGATGAATTTGTAATTCTTGTTTTTTCCATTACACATTGCTTCAATCCAAATTCTGCTGCCCATCTCTTAAGATTAATTGAATTTGTATTTGTGTGATTATCCCAATCAACATTTATGTCGCCACATATAATAGTATGCCATCCCTTTTCAATCATTCTCTCACTTATTTGCCTCAAGTATTCTATAAAATTTTGGTATTTACCATTTGGTGATCTATAAATAGCGCATATTATAAGCCATTTATTTGATAACTTTATTTTTATTATTATACTCCAAAAGTCTCTGCCACACTGTTGAATTTCTATAATGTTAAATATTATTCCCATTTGAATAAATAATAATACCCCACCCGTGTGTCTTGAGCACGAATCGCATCTAATTAAATTAAAATTTTTAATATTCAATTCATTATCCTCTATTTCTTCTGTTATATGTGTTTCCGTAATGGCCAAAAAAATATATGATTTTGCAATATTTTCAATTTCGTCTTTTTTATTCAAAAATCCCTGTGCATTTATTATTATTCCACTTGCTTCATTTGTAGTGTTGTCTTGTATTTTTAATTTTTTACTTTTTAGTTGCTATATATAGTCTATTTTTGATTTGCTCGCCTTTACATACTTTTTTATTACTGCACATTTTTCGAAGTCGTAGGGATCATGATCTATGTTTATTTCTAATTTTAATTTTTCTTTTATTATATTGCAGTTTATACAGCTGTAATCCTTTTTGCAATCACTTTTGTCTTCATGTTCAGCCTTTCCGCATTTTCTGCAAGTTGCTTCATTCCTACACTCATTTGCTTTGTGGTTAAATCCATGGCATTTGTAGCACCTCATTATTTGATAGTCTTCTACTACTTTGCACCGTCTCCAGCCTATGTTTATAAATCCTTTCTCCTTAATTATTTCTAAAATCTCTGTATTTATTTCCAATGTGATATCATTCGTTCGCTTTTTTTCTTTTACATATACTAATTTGATATCTCTATTGACATTTATGTATGGATTCTGTTTTTTTATATATTCAATGATTTCCTCTTTTTCAATTTCCTTTTCCACGTTGAGTATTATTATTCTCGGTTTTCTTTTTTTTGGAGTATTGATTTCATACTCCTTACCAATTACTTTTTTGACTTCTTTTTTGAGTTTTTCAGCATCTATTTTGTTGTATGTGTTTATTCCGATTTGACCATTCTTTAACTTTTTTATACCATCCACAGCCATCTCTAGGTCGTTTAATTTAACCTTTTTTAATTCCTTTAAAGTTTTTTCATAGATTTGATCTTTTTTTGGTTTAATTATAGTTAATTCCGTATGTTCTTTCACTTTGTCTGCATATGTCATGTTTTTATTTTTTTTTAATTCGTCAAATTTTTTATTTATTTCTAATATTATATCTTCTTTTATTTCCTGTAATTTGTTGTCTATAAATTCTGTTAATTTTTTAAACAAATCTTCGTCTTTTGGCATTGTTACCAATGTTTTGTTGCACTTAACTTTTTTCGGAATGTCAGATTGTGTTTGAGCGCGAGTGTACAAGCGGTACGTGCGACCAGTCACCTCAGACGCTTCGGATCAACTGTGGTTGATATTAGCTTCAGTAAAATTGAATCACTTGTATGGGCACACCTGACCTAAAGGTTGTTTGTCGTGCCGTTGCTTTAACTTCAAGGAAAAACCGTCTGCCACTTGAGAAAATATATAGCTTTGTATCAGCGTCCGTGTGCTGTGCAAGCATACAAACAGGACAGGTATGAGGAGGTTTTGACCATACGTGTCCTCACACATGCACCTCAAATCTGGGAATTGACTAAGTTGAACCAAGGTTCTCTCAAAATCTTTGAGAAGAAAATTTTCCTGTGTTTTTTAAATCTTATTTACGATCCAATAAAGGATGGAAGCAACATTGGGCGCGGTCAGTACTTGGATGGGTAACCGCTCAGGTACACCGCGTGTCGTTGGCATCTTGGACCGGTCCGTAGTCCGTAGTGGCAACACTTCGGACTCGTAAATGGAAGGTTGTGGATTCGGATCCCGGCGGAGCACAAAAAATCCAGCCTTACAGCAACTGGGTCTTGCTTGAGTATTGGCGCTTTGTAGCGACGACCAAGCTCGTACACCTCTGCGGCACTACAACAAAAGTCATAGACCCCTAGAGTCTTAAGAATCTAGGGAGTCTCCCGCACAGGATTTCTTAAAAAAAAAAAAAAAAAAAAAAAAAAAAAAAAAAAAAAAAAATGGAAACATATTACCAATAAAATACACGACTTGTCACAAGACGTTTAAGTGTTTTTGTCAATCAAAGCAAACAGACTGCATTGGATTGGTCACATTCAGCAAATGGACCATCAGAGCCTGGAAAAGATAGTTGAAGTGATGCACCTAAAAGGGCGCAGGACGGTGAGAAAACCCTGATCAAAAATAATGAGAAAATGCTCTAGCCTTTCTTATGATAAGGATATGGCACTGGAGGAGGAATGCGTTGGAGAGGCAGCGGTGGCTGCGGTTAATCACGAAGTCCAATCACATCAGATCAATATTAAAGGAACTTAAAATATAACAAAATTTCATTCATACCCTGCTCAGTATTACATTCACGCCCTTACAATTTACCCTGTAATATTCTTTTTTCATCCCTTTCATTTTTGCTGAGAGTTGCTCTTCCAAATGAACTCAGCACCTCAAAAACGTCCTGACAGTAACATCGTTATCCTGCTCACACTTATATAAAAACCCTCGTGTTGGAGCGAGAAAAATGAAATGAAAAAAATATTTTTTAACCCACTGAAAGTCAGCTGAAATTTTTGCTGAAATTCACAAAATGTTGCGCGAAGTGTGAAAGAATTGTTTTTTCTTGGAATTTAACAACAAAAATAGAAAAAAATGTTGAAGCTGAAATGTGAACGAGATAATGGAAAAACAAACACATTATCTGGCTATTTTTGCGAATAAATACTTTATAATATTTTTGAAGATATTTTTCCAGACGGGTATAGCTTATTTTAACAATGCTATTTTTATAACTGATTGACGATTTCAAAGAAATATCAAAGGTCAAAATTTGAATGCTTGATTTGAAATGCCTTCGACCCTAAAATTGACATTGAAAAAAATATGCTTTTCAATGTTAATATAACAGCGACATTAATAAAAGAAAATCAGCCGTGTTTGTTGTTTTTTTTCATGTGTTTTTTAAATGTTAAAAATCATGCCACCAAAAATATTAAAAAAAACCTATAATTTTTTAGAATTTTTAAGCATTTTATTATGGATTCTCTTATATTTTTACTTAAGGATGATTCCACATTTAGTCGAAGTCGGGCATTTTTTTGGTCATGCTTAACAGTTTTCAAGGAAAAATGAAAAGCTCTTTTCAAGGAATTAAATAAGTAATCAGTTTTAGCCGGGAAATTTTGCTGGGATTATTATTGGTTCAAATGCTTAATTTTTTTACATAAAATTTAGTAAATTTCTTATCTAAATTGTAATAAATGATATTATATCCACTATAGATAGATTTTCACGCTACGCCTCAACAAAAAGAGACTAAGCTCTTGTGAGTGGTTAGGGGCTTAGATTTTGGTATCCAGCTTACCTTGGGAGAGAAGAGGCAGGCCACCGTCACGCTGGCGCTGAGGGAGATGGTGACAGACATGCTGGTGATGCGCAGAGGAACGTGGTTTCCGGTGCCGAAGTACAGGGGGACGAAGGCCAGCCAGATCACGCACGTGGTGTACATGGTGAACCCTGAAATAAAGACGAAATCAGTTATACACATTCAAATCAACTCAAAAGACCTGTGTCAGGTCCTTTCTTACATGAAGACTACAGAAAAAAACAAGGAATGTCAAAAATAAGATGACCGGCAAGCGCAATAAATGTCTTGGCCATTGGGCCGCGTCAGAGGCAAATATCCAGCCCCTCCATTCACTTTACTGCTCCTGGCGTGGCTTCATGGAGGTCGGCCAGATTCGAAATTAGAAGTTTCGATTCCGGTAGAGAATGTGGACTAGGAATAGATGAGCATATGAAGACTACAGGGTAAACACAATGAATGTCAGCAAAAATAAGAAAATAATCTACTAATTCTATCTAGTGGCATATGTGTGTATCTAACAGTGGCGAAGGGTGCCATACGAGCTGGTTTCCATCGGTTTCCCGTTTAAGATGAGGCAGAAATGATAATAAAGTAGACTGCATGGTTTCAATGGAGAAAAAATACGTTTTGTCTATTTGGGTTTAAATGTATTTTTTTACTTTGTGCCTATATTTTTTAACTACTTTGTTACATCATTTTAAAAGGAAAGCCGATAGGAACCGGCTTGTATGGCACGCTTCGCCACTGGTATCTAAAGTTCTGCAAAGTTTGTAATGCAACAACAGTCACTAGCACAGTTTATGGCGGGATTTCCGGTTCTTTGTGACAGATAAATAATCATGAGAAATACAGACTTCTAAAATCATAATTTTGATTTACTCAACATTTTCTTTAACTGACATTCCTTTTTCTTCCCCTGTAGTCTTCACATTTGGTATAGAGACCAGGACAAACAAAGTCAGGAGCAAGATCTTTCTTCATAGCAGGGATGACTGTCAGCGACAAGGTGAGAAATTTTGGAAGAAGAAAGAGCTGAAATAACAGAATACATCATGGGATCGGGCAGGAAGAGGCGGCAGTACTAGAGGAGCATAAAAAATGATGGACAGTTGGACTCCCGCATATGGCTGCCCACAGCATACCTGCAGGACATCGCCTGCAGATGAAGAGATAGCTGGTGCTCTACTTCCCAAGAGGACAATTATCGTTTGGCATCGACAATTTCTGCTTCAGTAAACTTTCAAAATTTTCAAGAATAGAAAACCCTGGATAAAGGTCAGCAACATAATCATAAAAGCGAATATACGTTTTTTTTAAATAAAAAGTATACCAATATGCGTTTTCACAAATCCATCAAAAAAAAAAAAAATCCGAAAACAGAAGAGCACATAAATCTGATTCTGATTTTTCTTATTTCCTAAGGGATACAGATGTGTATACTAGATTGTCACAACGATCGTTCTACATATACCTAGTTGTACAGGGACGTGGGGTAAATGAAAATACTTTAATCTAAGTTGCTGAGATAAACGTAAATACATTAAATGAACGCACTCCGAAAGTTGAAGGCTCGTGATTCGACACACTGCATGTGTACAAAAAAAAAACACTATGTTGATAGAATGCTTGTATTCCATGCCGAGAGCAAGGGTTCGATCTCAAGGTTTACTCAGCCTTTACAAGAAATGAAAACCAGCCCCCCGGGAGCTGGGAAACCCCCACTTCAGCTGAAAGTGGTTGGTGTGAGGCCGGCCCCCTTACCCGTGAAAATAAATAGGTCCCGAATCGCCACATGCGACCCTTACGGGGATATCGCAGGCAAGAAGTCACACTATATGGTAGCTTAGTTGCGTTGCGTATGTACAAAGAAAGCAGGCTTTGCATTTTTTTTGTAACTGTAACTCCAACTCTGTCGCCATTCCGCTAGGGGTGGCCAGAGCCTCTGCAGAGCTGCCACCATTCCTTCCTATCCTTACATACTTTAAAAATTCATTCATACCCATTACCTTTTGCATACATTTTCTTCTTTTACATTCACTTTGTATAGCCCATTCTTTCACAATCTCCTCAATCTGATCACTCCATACTTTTCTCGGTCGTCCCTTGCCTCTTCTTTCTTTCACAACTTTTCATACTTTGTCAGTCTTTAATCATTCATTCTTTCTACGTGCCAAAACCATCTCATCACATTCTTTTGTGCCTAACATATTGGAATAAGGGTGGTTTAGTCAAAAGTGAACATTTTTTACATAATAGATTGTCAGTTTTATAATATTCAATACTAAACACAAATAATAATCAAACAACAAAAATCATGACATCAAACGTACAAAAAACTGTACAGCAACTCTTGACGCCTTTTTATGAAACACAGGTGACATTAGGAAGGTTGTATTTTTTAATCTACGTGTGGTCAGGTTAATACTAAAGTATTATTCGAATACGAAATAGTTTATACTAAAAAAAACCTTCATACTTTGGATTGTACTGTTATGTAAATATGAAATATAAATATTTAAAATAAGTAGGTATTAGTTATAGGAATTCTGTATTGTATTGTGTGGGTAGGAATCATTGAATAGAATACGTGAAGCATCGAGAAATAATAATTACTATGCCTTTCTGGAACTGTCTAGCAAATATAGGTCTAGATTGTACTGTTTTAAAGAGTATAAGAAGGGTGCCAGTGGCTTGCAGGGCCAGCAGTATCATACGAGATTTACAAACACATAGAACTAACTTGATCAGTGAACAGAAACCAAGTGGAATAGTCGAGAAAGCTTTGTGAAAATAAATTATTTAAAAGTGTAAAATAAGCAACTGTATAAGAAGACCAGTGTATTTTAATTTGAAAGACTTTTGAACCCTAATTTCGTAACAGTACTAATGTTTTCCCTGAAACAAGGTGGTATTTTTTAGCGTACAAATAGCCATTTTTGTACCAAAAAATAGAATAGTATTTTTTACCGTAAAAAAGGCCATTTTCAAACCAAAAACTAGAGAAAAAAGAAATAAAAAAACATGGCACTCTTACCGCCTTCTCCTAAAATAGGAGTGACATTTCAAAAGTATGACAAGGGTATAACATATCAAACCTCTTATTCCGATAAATAAATAAGATGGAGAGCCGAAAAAAAATCATTACCTCAGAGGGCCCCATCCACGAGGCAGTGAAATTTTTATAGTCGCATGGATTCGAACCAACGACATTTCGGGTGGCAGCACGGGCCGACAGTGGTTCTCCATTTAATACTACGCGACCCTTTCAGGCCCAAGAGGATTTGGTCAATGTAAAGCAAAGGCTCCCAAAGTCTCACACCACTTTCTTTGCTGATCGAGGATGTAAATATAAAAGTCTACAATAATGTGATGAGATGGTCTGAACGTGTTAGAAAAATCAAATAGTTTTAGGAGTCCGGTCGATAGTTCAGTTGGTAGAGTGCTTGCGTTCCATGCCGTGAGCTCGGGTTCGAATCCCACCGAGGGTCCCAAAAAAAAATCCCGTTTCGGTGTTTATTTCAAGCCCCAAAATAAAATACCGGCAAGGTTTACTCAGCCTTCACAAGAAATGAGTACCAGCCCTCTCGGGAGCTGGGAAACCCCCACTTCACTGAAGTGGTCAGCGTAAGACCGGCCCCCTTACCTGTACAAATAAATAGGTTCAACTCGCCACACACGACCCCTTCGGAGATAAGCGGCATAAAGTTGCACTTTATGTGAAGCTTAGTTGCGTATGATTCCTTTTAAGAGTGCTGTTTTTGTGTGAATCAAATCTGAGGAACCCTTTCTATGCTTGATTTTCGCTTTTTTATTTTTAGATATCAAGCAAGATTCTTGTTCGCAAGTTCCTTGCCTTTTAGATTGGTATAAAGCTGGCCAATCATACTGTACAAAATGTTTCACTTTGCTAATGTCATCACTGTTTCAAAAATATCGGCAAGAGTTGCAGGGCTTACGTTCATTTGAGATTGGATTCATTTGATGTAAGTGCCCATGTGGCATACGTAAGCGCGAACGAATACGAGTCTGCTTTTGAGAATGCGTGCAATATGAATCTCCTAATCTAATCTAAGTTGCAAAGATATGTTACATTGGAGATTCACATTACATGCGTTCCCACAACCAGACACGTACAAGTTCGCGCTTGCACATGCCTCATGTGAACCTACAACATAAAAACCAAATCTCAAATGGACATCACCCTGCAACTCTTGCCGTCCTTCCCTGAAACAGGGGTGACATTGGCAAAGTGAACCAATTTTTATATTATGGGTGGTCAGCCGCATAACAACCTATAAGTCAAGGAACATACATGACAAATTACATTTTTTAAATCAAAGAATAAAAAATAACAATATATACATGGACATAAAAAACTAAATTATAAAACCAATTTCACTTTAACAAACCCTAGCCGCCAACATCACAGATCAACCGCCATTTCTTTCTATCCTTGCATACTTCTTTCATTCATGACTCTCTTTCATTCATACTCATTTCATCATGGGTGACATTGGCAAAGTGAACCATGTCTGTTTGCGAAAATGCATGTAATGTGAATCTCTAATGTTAGGTACACATATTTGCAACTTAGATAAGATTATAATTGCATTCCTCTTGACAAATCCATTTAAAAAAAAATACCCGAACAGATGAAGTCGCAATTTTTATCTGTTATTGTGGCTCCATTGACTCTTGTAGGTCTATGTCGATGGCATTGGGAATGACTGGAGCATGCTGGTCACTATCTGAGGCCGGGATTGTTTGTTCTGCGTGCGTACACATGTGAACAGTGCTTTAGTGATGTATCCCATTTCTACTGTACACATTTCCCCACGCAGAGTGCGGTATTAACGACATTAAGCCCGGTCACAACACTATAAGAGGAAATTGTGTTGTTTTTGTGGGTATTTTCGTGTCGTTTTGTAATCAGTAAAAGACAATAAACGCAGAATTGTTTTTCTTTGATCCGTGTTAACCAAAAATGAAGAATAAAACGACAAACAAAATGTATTCGATTTTTGATGTGAAAATATTATCATGTTGAATATTTCAGTTAGTAGAGCGCTTGCATTTCACGCCGAAAGTTCGGGTTTGAATCCCATTGAGAGAGTCAAAAATGAATAGGTACTCGGTTCGGTGTTTATTTCAAACCCTAAACAACATACCGGCAAGGGTTACTCAGTCTTCACAATAAATGAGTACCAGCCCACTTGGGAGCTGTGAAACCCCCACTTCAAATGAAGTGGTTGGCGTAAGGCCGTTAAGCCCTTGACTGTAAAAATAAATACGTTCGACACAGGGATAACGCAACAAGAAGTTGCATAAATAAGCAGTTTCATTGCAAATTTGGAATATTATTTAATTATTTCAAATATATGTATTTATTATTCTATGACTTTTAAGTCGGTATGAAGCTGACCACACATACTGTAAAAAATGGTTCACTTTGCGAATGACCCCTATTTTAGAAAAGGTAGGCAAATGTTGCCGTGTTCATGTTCATTTGAGGTTTGGGTGTACACATGTAGCATTTGTAAACGCAAACTTACACGTGTCTGTTTGTGGGCATGCATTTAACATGAATTTAAAAAATGTTTATATTTCTTTACAACTTAGATTATAGATTATCGATGTGCATTAGTTCTTTGACTATAAACAGATTGGTAGAAATCTAACCACAGAAACCGTAAAAAAAAAAACTTGTACTTTCCTTATTTAAATTCAATATTTTTAATGCTTTTAATCCCGTAAGATAATTGATTCTCTTTTTCAATCGGATGGAAGGCGCTTTCAATTTGATAAAAACTTTTAAAAGGAAAAATTATGGGCCTGAGGTTTGAAGTTTAATGAAAAAAAAGTAGGTACTTATCTCTAGTGCTACATTTGAAAGTAACAAATGATTCGTAGGGTGAATACCTGACGAGAAGATTGAATGGATGGAGGAAAGCTTTTCACAGCTTTTTTAAGGTTTTGATTTGACCGTTGGAAAAGATTCAATTCAGTGGAAGGTTGTACGTAGGCTGTAATCTAAGAAAAGAGGGGACAGAACCCTAGCCAGTTGTGATTAGACGGGGGGATTTTGCCCTTTTGCAGGGGTTGAATCTACAACCTTTTTCATACTTCAATACACGCATAATTTCATTTTTTCCATGCAAATTTCACACTCTGTATTTCGGGTCGATATAATTTTGAAGGTCAAGAGAATGGAATTGCTTGCTCGTGTCGTTGTTGAATTAAAAAACATAATAAAATTGAAGAAAAAATAGGTTGATAAAATAAGTGAAATTGGAAATGACTTGAATCTGAAGAGAGAAAAAGAGAAAAGTATGCATGAAGAGAGGGATAAATATTGACGGGATAAGAAATTATGTGCAAGGATATAGAAAAATAGAACCGTAATTGTGGAGGTACTGGCCACCTCTAGCGTATCAATATGCTGCATATTTAGATTTTCATTTCTCACTGATAAGTGAGAGATACTTAATAAAGGGAATGTGATAGGTAAGCGTGGAAAGGGAAGACCTAGAAAAGAATGGATTGATCAGATAAGTGAGATTACGAATGAATGGAATCTACAGAGTGGAAACAAGAGAAGAGCGTGCATGAAAACAGTGATGAAACTAGATGAGATGAAAGAAGTATGTAGGACAGAGTCAAGTGGAGGCACTTGTGTGGAGGTTCCGGCCACCCCTAGAAGAATGGCGGCAGGATACAAGACAAGACGAGACTGCCTTATTCCCGAAGAAATATTTCTGACTTGTGAACCAGTTTATCTTCACAAATAAAGGGGCGCTCACCTCTTTTTGAATGATATTAATTTTTCCCCGTTTTCGGAGCTAAGTACTTTACTTGACGGAATTTGAACCGGCGTTGTTTTATCAATCACGCTAGTCGATTGAAAATTTTTCATCAAATACGACCAAAACGACATATAAACACATAAGTTTTGTATTTGGTTGAATCTTAAACACTTAATTAAGAAATTTGAAGTTCAGAGTGTGATGCTGTGGAATTTCACGGTTTTGTTCGATTTTCGCGGGAATGAAAAACCCAATTCCAGCTGGAGCGAGCTGGGCAGCAGATTGCCGGCCTGTTTCTCGGTCACTAGGCCCTGGGGGGGTAGGGGGATGGCATGCCGGCTTTAATTGCGACCAAAGCATTAACTGTGCGAGGGCTCTTGTCGTTAGGGCCGAGACAGCAAATCGAAATGAAACTTAGATTAGAGAAAAATGCGTTGCAATTTGTTTTCATGTTCAGTAAAACTTTAATCATCTAACTAACCTTGACTTGTATGTTGGTATGAGGCTGACCCCTAATCTAATCTTATCTAATCTAAGTTGCAAATATATGCTACATTGGAAATTCACATTAAATGCATTCTCACAACGAGACACGTACAAGTTCGCGCTTGCACATGCCTCATGTGAACCTACAACATAAAAAACAAACCTCAAATGGACATACACCCTGCAATTCTTGCCGTTATTCCCTGAAACAGGGGTGACATTGGCAAAGTGAACAATTTTTACAGCATGGGTGGTCACCCGCAAACTAACCTATAAGTCAAGGAACATACACGACAAACTACATTTTTTGACAGGCTGACGCGCCATAATGTAAAAATTGTTTCATTTGTCACTACTATTTAAGGGAAGGTCAACAATAATTGCAGGGCTTATGTTCATTTGGGGGTTGGAATTTTATTTTCTCATGCAGCATGTTTAAGCGCGAACACATATGTGATGCTAGTGAGCGTGCATTAGAAATTGATTTTAAATGTTAATGTTACCTTTGCAGATAAGATTCTAGATGAGGATTTTTTTCCGGCTTTCTTGGATACTGTTCCTCTCAAGGAGTGTTCAAGTAGAAAAAATACTCTTTTACAGAGATTCTGGACACCCGTAGTGGAAACAACACTGAGTTACAGTTCATATTATTTTTAAAGAAAAATAATAAAAAGCCGTTTTTTTTCATTTTTGACGTTGATTTCTATATTTCATTGATAGTAGAATTAAATTTTCTCTGAAACACGGTAGGAAAAATTGAACAAATACATCTACCTACCCGAATCCATAACAAATATACCCAGTCGTTTCAAATTTCATGAAAACTTGTATTATTAATTTTTGGTAGTAAAAATTCAACCCTTTGCAAACTTCCTGAATTTATTTATGGTTTCAAAAAATGACGTGTCTCAGAAAACTTTTTAATTGAAAATATCATCTATAAGTTGAAAAGAGACATTGAAATTAAAGGTTCACATTTAATGAACGCCTACACGCAGGCACAAGCAAGTTCGCGCTTACACATGCTGCATGTGCACATTTAAAATATGAACATAAACTTTACAGCTCCTGTCGCTTTTCCCAGAAACCGGGATGGTATTGGCAAAACTGAACCAAGTTTTTTGAGCATGGGGAGTCAGCCTCATATCAGCCTATTAAACGCAACTAAAACGCAACTAAGCTACACATATAGTGTAACTTCTTGCCGCGTTATCCCCGAAGGGGTCGTATGTGGCGAGTTGAACCTATTTATTTTTACAGGTAAGGGAGCCGGCCTTACGCCAACCACTTCAGTTGAAGTGGGAATTTCCCAGCTCCCGAGGGGGCTGGTACTCATTTATTGTGAAGGCTGAGTAAACCTCGCCGGTATTATATTATGGGGTTCGAAATACACACCGAAATAGGAAATCATTTCTGACACCCTCCTCGGTGGGATTCGAACCCGAGCTCACGGGGTAGAATGCAAGCACTCTACCAACTGAGCTATCGACCGAACCTTTTTGTTCATTGGTTATTCATATAATGATAATAATAAAATGAAGATGATTTATTTGGTGAGCGCTGTTTTTGTGTGAATCCCACCTCAAGGCCCTTATGGTCGTCGGTATAGAAAGCGCCATTTCTCAAGACCACTACGCTCTGCCCTTACTGCTGTCAACAAGGTTATAGTGCCCAATAGAGCAAACACATCAAACTTTGCAGACAGAAGCTTTGCGGTGGCCGGGCCGGTGGCCTGGAACAATTTACCCATCGGTGTTCGCGCGAACCAGCCTACCACCACCTTCAGAAAGGAACTGAAGACACTACTTTTCTCGAGAAGCCATGGCGCCCTTGAGATGGTCCTGGACCATTAAATGGCGCCACAGGAAAGAAATCATCCATCATCATCATCAAGTAAAACCCAATAGCTGTAAGGTTGGATGGACCTTTGGCCACCAGTCTTTGGTAAAGGAATATAAATTTATCAATCCAGCGAAGAGCATATTTGAAAACATAAATGACAAATATTGTTTCGTTCATTACTTAAACCAAATCAACCTGATTTAGACAACATATTATGCTTCTTCGCCACAATCTACTCGAAATATACAATAAATAAGATAATTCATCAAAATTGATTAATTTCTACATAATTTCCCAATTGTTAATGAAAATAAGAAAGTAGGAATGATTCCCCCTGTTCTCTTTGTTTACAACAATGCCAGTATCTTCCGATGAAATCCCAAACTTAAGCTGATTACGGGGGAATTCATTAATAGAAGGGATAACAGTATTTCTGTAGCAGCTCTGCCTACAAACGATCACTGCTGCGTGCCATTTTTGCACGAACAAGAATATCAAAAGCCAAACCAATTGATGTTAACACAACACGGATAGAAAATAGACAAAACGAGCGAGGGCTGTCCATCCACAAAGTTCTACAAATGAAAAATTATCACCTATTTTATCCAATCATGCGACAAACGATTGAAAAGAGAAATGATGCAGAATAATTTGGTGAATAAAGAATAAATCGGAGTGCTATTCACAAAATATTAGATTCATAGTTTAACTACGGATCATCTGTTTTTTGTATTAAAAAATTCAATGTAGGCTACGAATGATCCATCGTTTGCTGTTGAATAACACCGTCCGTGTTTAACGTAAAAATAATTATGCTGATGGCCTACATGTGTCTGTTTGTGGGTATGCATTTAATATGAATTTTAATAGAAAGCTAATATATTTTTAATGCATCTTAAATTATAGATGGTTGATCTTGGATAACCACAAGAATGCAAAGAATTCACTCTTTAAAGGTATGGCGACCAGCAGAGACAAACATTTAAAATAACGTGGGAGTGCTTGAAGAAAATGAAACTAAGTATTGCACCCATACAAATAAAAATGCCTCGCAAGAGTGTTGAATGTTCATAGATGATTTGTGGAGGGGTGTAACGGTGAGCGAAAAATACTTGGGGGTTCAATTTTTTAATTACCGACATAAAAATAAACTCGTTTCTGGATTATTCGGGCGGAAAGCGAATTAAAATCCTATTAACGGAGGCGAATCTTGAAGGCTTTATTGCAAGACTTAATGAAAGCGACTCCTTAATACTCGAGTCTGACTCGTTAATACACGAGTCTTCGAGTCGAGGGAGATTCGAGTAATTTAATTACATAGAATCAGGTGCTTCATTGTGGGAGCCTTGCTATTAGAATTACGAAGCTTGTATGAAATCTAAGTAAATAAAGAGGTGAGCATTCCATAGAGTCACAAGTGCCTATATATCGGTCATTTTGAAGACTGTAAAATACTACCATCCTTTTGTTTCTAATCTTATCTAATCTAAGCTGCAAAGATATATATCATGTAAGATTTATATTAAATGCATTCCCACAAGCAGACATGTATAATTTCGCGCTAACACATGCCGCATGTGGGCCTACAATATAAAAACCCAATCTCAAATGAACATAAGCCCTGCAACTCTTGCCGTCCTTCCCTGAAACAGGGGTAAAATTGGTAAGTGAACCATTTTTTACAGTATGGGTGGTCAGCCGCATACCAACCTATAAGTTAAGGAACCAGACCAAAAACATTTTTTTTTTTTTAATAATAATTAAAAAGCGTCAATTCTCAAGCAAGATCCATATGGGTGGATGGACCTACATATGTTAATCGGACTTTTTATTAGATTATTTTATTCATCCAGCGAAGAGCATATTTGAAACTATAAATATTTTGTATGCTCCGCTGGAAATCAAGAGTCCGAAGCGTTAGCCAGTAGACTACGGAACACATTACCGACAGGGTTTACTCAGCCTTCTCAAGAAATGAGTAGCAGCACCCTCAGGAGTAGGAAACCCCACTTTAACTGAAATAGTTGTCGTGAGAGCGGCACCATTACCTGTAAAAATAAATAGGTTCACTCGCCACATCTGATCTGGGAGAACGCAACAAGAAGTTAGAGTATATGTGTAGATTAGTCGCGTAGTTGTGTAACATCTGTTGCCTCAGTTTAACGGGACTCGAACCGGCACTTGTTTCAAAGAAGCCAATTCGAGTGCTACTGCCTTGTTCGCTCGACTATAGCGTCGACGTCAGTATAACACACATTATAATGTTAAAAAATACCCTTGACATTATAATCTAAAATAAAAATTAATGGTTCTATGTACGCTTTTGTTATAACTGAAATTAGTTTTTAATATAAAGAATAATTGACCAATTAAAGGCACCTTTTAGGGGCACTAGCCACTCCGACGGCGCTTAATTTTTTTAATGAGTTAAGTAGATATTTGAAAGAAGTATTCTGTAATCTAAGTTGCAGAGATATATTAACATTTAAGGCTCTCAAATGCATGCCCACAAACAAAAACGTGTAGGTCCCGCTTACAAATGCTGAATGTGTACTTGCAAATAAAAACCTCAAATGAGCATAATCCCTACAACTTTTGCCGAACTTCCCTGACACAGGGGTGACATTGGCAAAGTGAACCATTTTTTACAGTATGAGTGGTCAGCCTCATACCAACCTATAAGTCAAGGAATACAATTAATAAGTAACATTTAAGCTCTATGCATTTAAGTATATAAAAACAACAAAACCTTAAAAATAAATCAATACAAAAAAGTCATTATGTACTTCCCTATACAACTTTTTTTTTTTTTTTTTTTAATTTAATAATAATTTATTCATTAAAACTATACAACAAATAATTTTACAAAAATTACTACAAAAATGTATACCAAAGCACATCTTAACATTAACAAATGTAACATAAATGAACGAGCCAACATTACAAATCAACATTGCAGATTAGCCGCCACTTCTTCCTGTCCTTACATACTTCTTTCATTTCATCAAGAGTCATATTGAGTTGTGAAATCTATTTTTATAGATCCTGGTTTTTTGGTTCAAATAAGTATCTAAGTATTATTATATTATGCAGGTACTCACATAACTTATAAATATAAATGTCAAAAAAACGTGACTTAGGTATAAAAACATAAACTATATAACAAAGTTGTATCAAAACGGAAAAAAAAGCAAATAAAATCCGGTAGTATTTTATTTTTATTGCCTGCAGAACAAACTTTATCAGCAACATACTCGTAACAAGTCGGTATTTTTAATATCGCGCAGAGCGACATGTGTTATTGAAATCTGCCTTTATTATTTTTGCGTGTTTTTTGTTTGGAGTTTGTGGTATCGGCTTTAGGGTACCGACGAAAACAGTGTACAAGTGATTTAGGACAGCTGTTTAGTAACAAGTAGCCTAAGGAACAGGGGCGTGCATCTCATACAGGCGCATGCGTCTAATAGGTAGGCAATATACGCTAAAAAACATTTAATCTTCATATTCTATAATGTATAATCTAAGCTACAAAGATATGTTACCATTTAAGGCTCATATTAAATGCATGCCCACAGACAGGCACATGTAGGTTCACGCCTACACATTCTGCATGCGTGCACACAAACAAACAAAACCTCACATGAACACAAACCTTGCAACTCCTGCCGCCTTTCCCTGAAACCGGGGTGGTATTGGCAAAAGTGAACCGATTGTTACAGCACGGGGGGTCAGCCTTAAAAATTCAAAATTTAAGTTCTGTTGGAGCCATCGTTAGCACTTCAGTCAATTTCAAATGATTATTTAAAATTTATTTAATATCCCTTGACTTATAGGTTGTTATGAGGCTGACCACCCATTCTGTAACAAATAGTTCACTTTGCCAATGTCACCGCTGTGTCAGGGAAGGTCGGCAAAAGTTAAGGGGCTTATGTTCATTTGAGGTTTGGATTTTATTTGTAAGTACACATTCAGCATTTGCAAGCGCGAACTACACGTGTTGGTTTGTGGGCATACATCTGAGAGCTTTAAATGAATATATCCTCGCAACTTAGATTAGAGATTATTATTATAATGGGAGAAAATATTTGTTCTGAAATGTATTTGCCTATACCCCATGCACGCGCCTGCTAAGGAATCAAGGACTATACCTACTTTATGTCTATCGGGATCACTCTGCTTCAAAAGTTGCTCGCATATCAAATCGCTTTACGATTGACGGAGGCTTAAATTTGTATGTTATTTCAGGTTTCAGTTATAAATTTAAGCTATAACCTTGATACCAAAAAGCTTATTTAACATTATTTTATTGAACTATTCCTTGACTTAAAGTTGGTATGAGACTGACCACCAATACATGTCTGTTTGTGGCATGCATTTAAAAAAAATATTTTTAATGTTAATATATCTTTGCAACCTAGATTTTAGATTACATATAAGTTAGGCACTTTGGACGACAATATTCATCATTATGATTTTAAAATATTTATGGCGAAAATGTGTGATCTGTGTCTTCGGTGTTAACAATTCATTTTAATTTATGAACTTTCGTTTACTGAAGACGAAGGACGTTAAAGACTAACTCACCTTTTTTTGTTTACAAGAAATGAGGACAAACTCTCTGAAGAAAAGATTCACCCCTAACTCAAAATTAGGGTAAGCCGCGCGAAATGAAAACCCCTGCAAGAAGGAATTTACTGGCACATATATTTTACAAAGTATATAGTATTCCCCAGAAATGCAATGCAACAAAGCTACACATAAAGTGTAACGTCTTGCCTGGATTCTACCCGAAGGAGTCGCATGCGGTGATACAGGACCTATTTATTTTTACGTGTAAAGGCGGTCGTGCTCACACCGACCGTTTCAATTTAAGTGGAAGTTTCCCAGTTCCGGAGAGGGCTGGTCCTCATTTCTTATTAAGGCTGTACTCAGCCTTGCCAGTATTTATCTGTGTTTGAAATACACATCAAAATGGGAAATCTATTTCTGACACCTTCGGTGGGGATCGCACCCTTGATTTCGGCATGGAATGCAAGTATTCTACGAAATGAGCTATCAGTTGCGCAAGCCCATCCTCATACCCGTTCCGTTTGTACACTTCCAGCCGGAATTTTCGTGATGATAATAATAATAATGCAAGATTTTTATAGCGCCTTTTCATGACTCTTGGTCATCCCAAAGGCGCTTCCTCATTTGAGCGCGCGAACAGGTGGGTCTTCAACCCCTTGCTAAAACTGCTCTCCAGATCCATTTCGCGCAGGTCATCTGGGCGGCCGTTCTATATCATTGGAGCAGCCACCTCGAAGGCTCGATCTCCAAAAACGGTTTTCTTTTCCCTTCTTGGAAACTCTATCCGACTGCGACATGATGCTGCTTCTGGACTGGACGCGTTTCTGAATCTTCAGCCAGTGAAGGGACTTCAGGTGCGGCGTTGTCGCTACAAAGCCACCAAATCGCTACAAAACCTCCAGCAAGACCCAATCACTGTGACGCTGGATGGACCTTTGGTGAGGAAGACAAAGAAACAGTTGCTTGTTTCACTATCCTCGTTGGAATACTTCACATGTATGGCACTCGATATCGTAACACGGAGTGTATGAGAACAAACAATATGATTGGGAATGGATCATCCGAGCTTTGTTTTCCAATATCAGAACAGTAAAACTCAACCATAGCGTTTCGCAAAAAATGAATAGAAACTGACACGCTCACCAGAGCCTCCGTTTTAGTTTCCATGTATATTTTTGTACAACGCTATGGTAAAGTTTAACAGTTCTTTTATACACTGGTGTACAGATTCACACAGTGAATATTTTTTATAGGACAATTATTTTCAGTGCGCCCCTACACATGCGGTCCAATACTTGTATCAATGAGGGACTTTTTATTTTACGGAATTTGCAAACTCATTTTTTTTTCGATGAACTTCAACTGACAATTAATTGCACTGACACAAATGCATAAAATCAACGTAGAAGATCTTTACATAACATGTGCGATTTTAGAATTTTTATGCTTATAACTAGCAGTACCTAGCAGAAAGTATTTTTCATTTGAATAACTAGCAGTACCTCACTTGTACGCCATTAAGGCAAGTGGAACATTTTTTTCTACATATTTAAGGAGGTAGGTAGTCTTATGCAGCAAGAGCCTATTTTTAGGGCAGACTATTTTTTTTGGTGTGTAATCTGATCCGCATCAAAGTTCGCACGATTATTTCGGAGCATAACAACACGTATCCAGTAAACCTAGTCAATTTCTGATAAGCGGCTTACTCATGTGGTGGGGAGCTACTTTTTTTTAAATTTTGTATGAAAAAAAAAACGTAACTAAGCTACACATATAGTGTAACTTCTTACCGCGTTATCGCCGAAGGGGTCGTATGTGGCGAGTCAAATTATTTATTTTTACAGGTAAGGGGGTCGGCCTTACGCCAACCACTTCAGTTGAAGTGGGGTTTCCCAGCTCCCGAGAGAGCTAGTACTCATTTCTTATGAAGGCTGAGTAAACCTTGCCGGTATTTTGTTTTGAAGTTTGAAATAAACACCGAAACGGGAAATATTTTTTTACACCCTTGGTGGGATTCGAACCCGAGCTCACGGCATGGAATGCAAGCACTCTACCAACTGAGCTATCGACCGGACCTGAAAAAGAAGATAAATGAAATAAATAGTGTTTGTTATCCAATCAACGTCATACTTCACAGGAACTTTTATGATGATATTTTACATGTTTCCTGAAATTTTTATTGAAATTCGGTGTAACGTTTTAGAAGTCCACAGACAGCATATAAATATGTACATTAGGTACATTTTATAATATTAGATAAAAATGCCTCATCTTCATATTTTCCACATAAAATTATTCTCTTTTCTTTCATCTATGTAAATAATTTCATATTCTCTTACACGTTATATGAAGGCTTTATTTATTCAGCATATTATGAAAGCGTACAGAACACACAGTATTATAACGTTTGTGCTCCTTAAATAAATACAAGAGCCGGTTCAGGTAAAATAAAAGGACTTGTACTGTCAGTTTGACAGCAAAAGGGCTATCTTGCCTTGGCATTAAAAATATAGTTTCGTGTGAGCGTACACGTTTCATAAAGATGCCTTAAAGGGGAAAACTGAATAAGTGACGTATTAAGCTAACTTGCATTTCTTGGATAAATTCACCTTTTTCCCTATTTTCTACGAAAGGAATCACTTAAAAACTGTAAGAATCGTATAGTCAAGAAGTTTGTCATGGGCGTTTCCTAATAATTAGTTCACTTACTTTGACGAGTTAATAATTATAATAATAAATAACATTTTTATAGCGCCTTTTCGTGACTGAGTCACTGCAAAGGCGCTTTGCTTTGTAAGTGTTTTTGAAAAAATAGGTTTTGAGCCTTTTGTGAAAAGTTTGCCTGAGTCTTCAGCTCCCTGAGGGTCGTAGGAAGAGAATTCCAGGCCGTCGGAGCAGCAACGTTAAAGGCTCGGTCACCAAACACCGTCCTCGTGGCTCTGCGCGGCAGCTGGAGCAGACTTTTCTTTGAGCCCCTGGATCTGAGTATCTGTCCGCGGGTAGGGACTTACATTTTGGTGACCAGTTCAGACAGGTAGTGAGGTGCTGCTCCATTTAGTGTCCTGAAGGTGAGTACAAACAACTTGTACTGTATTCTCTCGGAAATCTGAAGCCAGTGAAGTTCAAATAGAAGGGGCGTTATGTGACAAAATTTGGACTGACCAAATACGAGTATAAGCCTCGCTGCTGCATTTTAGACCAACTGCAGTCTCTTCAATTGCTTTTCATAATTTATTAAATCAGTAAATCAGTAGGTAATTATTCAGTTTAACCTTTCAGGGGGTGATATTAAAGGCAGTGAAAGCCGATGAAGATATTCTTAATACTCATTACAAAATTAACTAGTTCCATAACATTTCATTAAAACAGCGTATAATAGTTCGATGAAGGTACGACTGCCAGCTGTTATGGCAATTTATGTATAACCTTTTATCTAAGACGCAAAGATCATTGGCAAGGATCAAATTTGCAGAGATAGTAAGAAATGGAAGGCTATCTTGCAGAGGCTCTGGCCAATCCTAGCGGAATGAAAAACCGCAGGGTCTGGGGTGTAAGTCTCAACTACTGCCGGTAGATATTACCGTACCTGTTTGAAGATAGGACGATAACTGATCGTTGTTCCATATATAATGTGTCAGTTGTTGATACGTCACCCTGTTTTATTCCATGATATTTTTAGATAGATATGGTAAGATCTATCGACGGTCGACAAGGCTTCAATCACTGGTGTGGTAGTATTGCATGGTCCCAATGTGAGATGTAACTAGACAATGGTAATGCTCCCCTCACCATGTGTTTGCTCTCGTTGATAGTATTGCATGGTCCCAATGTGAGATGTAACTAGACAATGGCAATGCTCCCCTCACCATGTGTTTGCTCTCGTTGATAGTATTGCATGGTCCCAATGTGAGATGTAACAAGTCAATGGCAATGCTCCCCTCACCATGTGTTTGCTCTCGTTGATAGTATTGCATGGTCCCAATGTGAGATGTAACTAGACAATGGCAATGCTCCCCTCACCTATGTGCTTGCTCTCGTTGATAGTATTGCATGGTCCCAATGTGAGATGTAACTAGACAATGGCAATGCTCCCCTCACCTATGTGCTTGCTCTCGTTGATAGTATTGCATGGTCCCAATGTGAGATGTAACTAGACAATGGTAATGCTCCCCTCACCATGTGTTTGCTCTCGTTGATAGTATTGCATGGTCCCAATGTGAGATGTAACTAGACAATGGCAATGCTCCCCTCACCTATGTGCTTGCTCTCGTTGATAGTATTGCATGGTCCCAATGTGAGATGTAACTAGACAATGGTAATGCTCCCCTCACCATGTGTTTGCTCTCGTTGATAGTATTGCATTGTCGCAATGTGAGATAATAATAATAGAATAATAATAGTTCTACACTTTTTTATAGCGCCATTTCGTAACTGATGTCACTTCAAAAGCGCTTCGTAGGAGTGTCCACACAGAAATGTTTTTAATTGCTTTCTAAACCGCTCCTCAACGTGTTGTTCTCTGAGGGCCACTGGGAGGGCATTCCAAGCCATCGAAGCTGCGACACAAAAAGCTCGGTCACCGAACAACGTCCTTGTGGATCTGCCAGGGACCTGGAGCAGACTCGCGTTAGAGATGTAACTAGACAATGGCAATGCTTCCCTCACCTATGTGCTTGCTCTCGTTGAAGGCCTCTGGGATCTTCCTGGTCAGCACGGCGTACACCGTGCACACGACTATCAGCACTATGGGGTAGCTGAAGGCCACCATGTAGGAAGCGTCCACGTAGCTGTCGCACACCAACAGGTTGTCCTCCCTGGTGGGGTAGTGGTGCATGGCTCGGGCAGGCGAGATCACCATCCACACACCGTTGATCAGCACCTTAGGAAGACACCAACAAAACAATTCATGCACCAATTCCATAAAATTGTGAGGTCATTAGGTTGCTAGGGAAAGGAAAACAAATATTTTGTTATGTTTTTTTCCCTTAATATTCCAAGTTTTACGATAAAATTCATAGATGGCGCTTTTTAACTGACAAACACGAACTTGAAGAAACAAGATGGCTTGCAGATATAGGTACTCCACAGTTTCACATGCACTATTAACAGATGTCGCTGCTCCAAAACACAAACTCATACGCAGAGTGTCCTCATTTTTCACATTTAAACCCCGAGTGGATACACAATCTAATCCCAGTTTTCATCAAGATCATCTTCATCATCACACTTCACGCTGAAGAAGCCTATCGTAGACATGAGCGAAACGTCCGGAATATCCAGCTCCCATAGACCACGGTAACAGATCCCGGAAAACATCTCTCCAGCAAATATTTTGTTGTGGCGTTTCTTTCCGGGATTCGTTTCCGTAGTCTAGCGGAGTTGGAGCTTTCATTACATCAACTTCACTTCACATCATCACTTGACAAAAGTCCATTGAAGATATTGGTGAAATTTCTAAAAGCAGCAGATATCTGAAAGGAACTCTCCAATGTCAACTGTCAGTCGTGTAAGTTTAAAACTCCTATTCAAAAATGATGTTTTTATTTAATAAGGACCTCATATAAGCCTTAGAGCTCGTTCCCACTTTTCGGGTGTCGGATTCGTATACTATTCGGAAGTTCCAGTGGCAGAACATTATGTATGAAGCTATTCACACTTATGGGAAACCGATTTTATCCGAAATGTTCTGCCACTGGAACCTCCGATTAATATACGGATCCGACACCCGATAAGTGGGAACGAGCTCTTAGCCGTTTCAAATATCTGACGAGCCCATTGCTGAATCAGTAGATAGTGCTCGATATTGCTCTTCCAGGATTCGACTGTAATTCATTGCTGTGTCTTTCTACTTACGAGTTTGTTTCGTAACCAACCTGTGAGTGACTTTTTTGGAGGTTTATAACCCACTGATTGAGACTGTGTCTGTGTCAATACGTATTGTCTTTGCAGGGGCGTGCATCCCATACAGGCATATTATACGCTTAATCAGTGGGCAATATATGGTACAAAAAATATTTAAGATTGACAATCAGATTTAAAATTCGTTCGGATTAAAAATGGCTTTGATTGAAGCCATCGTTAGCACTTACATAGGTCAATTTCAAATGAGTTACATACTTTAATGGAATGGGATAATTTATTCTGAAATAAATTTGCTCATACCCTATGCACGCGCCTGTGTGTTTGACTGTTCATAATTTCATGGAAGGCTAATGATAAACCAATCAAACCTAACAAAAAAGGCAGTTAAGGAACGACTATTATCCTGAAAAAAAGTGGAACCAAGCATTGATGGAAGAGTCTGTATGAAGTTGTGTTCAGCTCACCTGTACCCCTATGAGCCCCGTGCAGATGATGAGCTGTGACCTTGGGGATATGAGGCTGGGTCTCTTGGCAGACTGCTTGCCAGCGTTGAAGATGCGGGAGATGCGGTTGGTCTTGGTCAGCAAGGCCGCGTACACCACCGTGAAGCAAAAACCAGCTCCAAACCTGCAATAGAAATAAACAAAAGATTGGTCTAACTGTTCAGCGTATATCACATTTCAATGAAATTATTTCCAGAAACGTTCCGAAGCTCCAGCTCTCATAGACCACGGCAACAGATCCCGGAAAACATCTCTCCAGCATCATCAGCCGGCCGTGTAAGCCTACAGCTCTTATTCATTTAAATTATTGTTCCGATTTTTGTGATGTAATCAAATGTCGTAGCGTTAGTTTCTGTTAAGTCTTCATTATTAATAGCGAATAAAGATTACGTACTTATAAGTCGGTATGAGGTTGACCACGCATACTTTTTCACTGTCACTCCTGTTTCTGGGAAGGTCGGCAAAAGTTACAGAATTTATGTTCATTTGAGATTTGTTTTTTAATTTGTACTTATACATGCAGTATTTGTAAGGGCGAACTTATGTGTCTGTTTGTGGGCATGCATTTAATATGAATTTTTAACTGTTAATATATCTTTGCAACGTAGATTATATATTATTAAATTATTAAAGAGTATGAGATGTGGACCCAAAGTATCAATTTGAAGGTAAGTGGAATCAGAAAATTGGTCAATAAGCCTTTGCGCATGTTTGCAACAGTGTTTGGTGAGCGTATTTTTGCAGTGGCGGCTCCAAAACATGGAATCGACTGTCAACTGTGGTTCGAGAGATTGCTGACAGCAGTCATTTAAACAAGGTCTCAAAACCATTATGTTCACTAATTTGGTTTTTGTGCACCCTGGAGTGGTAATGCAACGAAACGGCGCCGATGGAAAAAATACAACTTTTGTCATCATCATAGGTTTTTCAATTTGGATTCCATTAAGTTGGTGTGGTTTTTACAACTAGGATACTTCTTTTATATTTTTTGGAATTCTAAAAACGTGTCTCTAAACGGACTCAAAACTAACTTCATAGACAACAAAAGTGGTTCACATTGCTAGGTAAGAGGTAAACGAATGTTTTGCTAAGTTTTAAAATATTTTAGCGGACACTTTGAAAAACTCCATGTATCAGTATTAAACAGTGTTTTTTTTTTTTACACAAAGATGTATTTTCAGAATGCTTTTCTGCTTGTTATCAAGGACCGTACGTAGTCACATAAAAGCATGACGTTTGCCCGTCGAGAAAATGAATTTATTTTCGCATTTAAGGGTGTATGATTTCATTTTAATATGAATTTATTTGCCCGTCACGACCACCTATTATCCAGTAGCCGCGAAAATGCATCAAATCCCGCGTTTAGCTTTGAGAGTTCGTCGGTAGGAGATCGTATTGTATCTGAACCATTTTGTGTTTTTTTTAGCAATAAAATAACATGAAAGCGAAAGCGAAGCGAAGTTATACATTAATTACAAACAAGCATTTATTTTATTTTATTTACATACAAATACAAAAAAAGGCATTCATTTTATTTGTAAACAAATTTACAACAATTCACTTTCGTTCGTGTTAACAGATATATCCAAGTATATAAGTAAATAATTATTCACCCTGTACCGATTACTCAAAAATGCATAGAAACTGGCATACGGTCTCTAGAGAGCGTTTTACATTTCACAGAATTGGAATAAAACGCTACAGTTCAGTTTACACTATAGTCACACAGAAGCACACACGTGTGTGCCCTGTATTTTTTACATTGCATATTTTATCAAAGTGTAGACTCCAGTGGTTGCAGACCTATACAAGTGTATTAAAATAAAATATGAAAAAAAAATATATATATATTGTTTTTAAAATAAAATATGAAAAAAAAAAATATATATATTGTTTATCTTGACTTATAGGTTGGTATGAGGCTCACCACCCAAACTTTAAAAAATGGTTTACTTTACCAATGTCACCCCTGTTTCAGGGAAGATCAGTAAAAGTTGCAGGGCTTTTGTTTATTTGTGGATTTGATTTTAATATGTAAATGCGCATGCACGATTTGTAAATGCGAACTTACAAGTGTATTTTTGTGAGCATGCACTTAATATGAACCTTAAATGTTAACATAGTTTTGCCACTTAGATGATAGATTATACATTGTGATTATGTCCCAATGACTCAGTTGATAGAGTGCTTGCATTCCATGCCGAGAGCTGAGGTTCGTATCCCACGGAGGATGTCAGAAATGATTTCCCGTGTCGGTGTTTATTTCAACTCAATAATAAAATACCGGCAAGGTTTCTCAACCTTAACAATAAATGAGAACCAGCCCCCTCGGGAGCTGGGACACCCCCGCTTCAACTGAAATGGTTGGCGTAAGGCCGGCTTCCTTACCTATAAAAATACAACCTTCATTTTTCTTTTCATCTTCGTCTCCTAAATGTTATTAATTTTTAAAGTTAAAAAAAGGTTTCATATTACTGCGTAGCCAGGGAATGTTTGTTGAGGCCGTGACTGCGTATGTGTTCAGTAAATATGCCAATGTGTGTGTGCTCATGGACTTCACCCTGTGCGAAGGAAGACAACGCATCCAAGTGCTATATATGCCTGTATAGTATACTTTTTTATACCATTGGATGTGTACATTGAAATAGCAACATGAAGTTTTTTTTCTAATAATTCAACTAAGTGATGGAATATATTCTAAGCATAAAAGCAGCACAAAAGATATACCATTTATATTTTCAAATTTGCTCTTCGCTGGGTTGAAAAATTCATAAAACCTTTACCAATGACCGGTCACGAAATGTCCATCCGGCCTTACAGCAACTGGGTCTTGCTTGAGAATTGGCGCTTTATAGCGACGACGATCAAGCTCGTAAAAAGGTCGATAGCTCAATTTGTAGAATGCTTGCATTCCATGCCGAGAGCAAGGGTTCGATCTCAAAGTTTGACTCAGCCTTCACAAGAAATGAGAACCAGCCCTTCACGGGAGCTGGGAAACCCCCACTTCAACTAAAAGTGGTTGGTGTGAGGACGGCCCACTTACCTGTAAAAAAAAATAGGTCCCGAAGCGCCACATGCGACTCCTTCGGGGATAACGCAGGCAAGAAGTTACACTACATGTGTAGCTTAGTTGCGTTTTTATATAATTACCCACTGATATAATATAAGGGTGTCAGAAATGATTTCCGGTTCGGTGTTTATTTCTAACCCAAAATAAAATACCAGGAAGGTGTACTCAGCCTTCACAAGAAATAAGTACCAGTCCCCACGGGAGCTGGTATGCCTTCGCATCAACGAAGTGGTTGGCGTAAGGCCGGCCCTCTTACCTATAAAATAAATAGGTTCCCTCGCCACATGCGAAGCCCTTCGGGGATAACGCGGCAAGAAATTATTATTTACTTAGCCACACATACTCATGACATTTTTGTTAGATTTCGACGGAACTTAGTTGTCTTGCACCAATCGAAATCTTGACTTTTGGATTACGAGTCCGTGAAAATCCGTGAAAACCTAAAATTAAACATATATACCCATATATATATATACATATGAGGATAATTTATTTATTTAATTTTTTACATGACCAAAGAGCGCCGTTTTTGTGTGTTTCACACCTCAAGGGCCCTCCTAATCATGAATTAGATATTTTAAAAAGGTGCCGTTTCAGTGCTCCCTTAAAAATGCCAACAGATTCCGAAACCCTCACTCCGGGTGGCAGTCTGTTCTACTCCATCGGCCCCGAAAACCGGAAAGCGCGATCCTCAAAATTAGTGCGTATTTGACGGCGAGGCTGCATCAATCTGACAGCTTGACACCCCGCTGACCTAAGTGTCCGCCCCCTTACACTCACTTCAACGGGGGAAAATATGTCTGCCAGATATGATGGAGCCAAACCATTTAGGGCTTTAAATACCATCAAACACACACGGAACCCTCTCAGGGAAACGAAGCCAATGTAGTTCTTTCAACAGCGAAGTGATGTGAGAGAATTTGGACATCCCGAAGATCAGTCTTGCGGCCGCATTCAAAACAGACTGAAATCTGTTCAGTTCAGCATTAACCACTAGACTAAATTACCGGCCTGAAAATTTCAAATTGCTCTACGCTAGGTTCAAAAAATGATTTCAATTCAACAAAAAAGGCCAGCCAGCAGAATTCTTTCCAGCTAAATCATTGAGCTAAATGAATTTCACTTTGAAATTCAAATAAACTTTCATATTATTCATGTAATGGAAAAAAACTTATCAGAATACTATAAAGTCGTGTGCAGCTCTCCGTACAATTCATTTCATCTGATTGAATGAGCTTTCGCCATTTCGTTAAACTTTGCAAACTGTTTTTATGTACGTACGTATTATACCACCATAGCGTTTATGTATATACTCTTACACACACAATATAAGAGAGGGCTGACTCGAGCATCTTCGGCAATATACGATGATACACGAGTGTACCCGAAGTATGAAATGTAGCAAATACAGCGCAACCAAAAAATGTATGGAATCTTGAACAGCAACTCTATCAGCAGTTCATCTACCGACCGCAGGTGACGCTAGCGACCGGGTCAGTTTTTGTATGGAAATCTTTATTTTTCCAGGATAAATAGAAATCGGGGGAGAAAAAATAAAACAAGTATTGCATTACAAACATAAAAAATATCACTTCAAATCCTAAAAAGAAAATATACCTTTCAATTGCAAATTTACCTACACGATCGTATGCAAAATTTGAGTACTTTTTAAATAGCTGTAAAAAATCAATGAAAAGTATAAAAAAATAATTTTCATCTAGAAAAAATAAAACTAATCAAAATAAATGTTTTGAAATAAAAAAAAGTTAGGAATTATTCATAACAACAGTGGAAATCTCCATTTAAGGTATCTCCGTAAATAAAATTATTTTGAATTGGCATTTTATGGGAAAAAATACCTAATTTTATGTGTTAATTTAATCTGGAAAAAAAATGCTACCTTACAATTAAAAATATGGGCTATTTTGGTCATCAAAGTTGGGCGCGCTGACCTCTCAATCACCCTTAAGCTCACTCAGATTTCACACAACCAAAATCAAATACCAAAAGCCCGATATATTAAATTTACTACCTGTATAACATAATTTTCAATGAAGAATCACATTATAATATGCTACGATAGACGATGAACCAAAATAATGGCTTTAATATCGGTCTACGATAAACACAAAACACCGTGCTACGAGAGTAATAAACTTATATAAATAATGCTCTACAAACATTATACTATAAAACTCTCCTATAAGGCTTTACCAATAATACGAGTATATGGAAACCAAAACGCTCTCTAGAGACAGTGCTTTACTTTGCATACATTTTTCGCGAAACGTCAAGGTTTTGAGCACGTAGTTTTACACTCGCTAAACATCACGCACAGTTAAGTTTGTGAGCTCGCTCCTCTAGTTCTTGTTTGCCGTATAGACCAATTTTGTCAAATATGACCTTTTCATGCAGTTGTATTAAAAACCAAATTCTACACAATCTGAGCTAAGAAAAATACGTATTTGTCTTCAAATGTGCGAGCTTTTCAACATTTTCACATACGATATTCTGTGTTCGAAATTTTATTTCAGTTCTTGAGTGCCGTATAGCAAGCAAACGCTGGAGGCGCATGCGTGACTGCCACGTGACTGCCTAATCTGCCAATCACAGACGCGCGTGGGCATGACGTCACACCGACACATTGTTGTATGTTATATGTATTTTACTAAAATATTGTCGCGAGCGTCCGGTCAAAGTCCAATATTTTGCCGTATATCCACTTTACGTAATTTTCGTTGCGCATCTTTAGCATAAATACATTTTAAAACGCTTTTTTTCAGTATTAAACGTAAAATTATAATGATCTGTATGGATTATTATAATGCCAGACCTACAGTACTTTCGGTAGAATAGGTAATTGAATTACGATTTTGTCAATTACAATAACAAAACACAAAAACATTGCTCCTGTAAAATTTGCTTAATGGTCTATACGGCAAACAAGAACTAAGGCAGCGAGCTGTTAGTCGATCACGTATCGTGCCGAGATGTCGCTTTGCTATCGGCCAACTACTTGTCACTTGCTACGTGTTGCAAGTATTGGCTTGCGCGTGAATTGTGTACAGTTAGTTCCAGTTAGTTCCTTTACGTTGATTTTATGGATGTTTATCAGCAAAGTCATCGGTCATTTGCTTCTGGATTTAGTGAAATGAAATGCCCAACGTGTAGAACTTTGAAGAAGCTGCTATTCTTGTCTTACACAAACAAAAAAATTACCATATCGTTTTACCAAAAAATACATTCCTTGACTTATAGGTTAGTATGAAGCTAACCACCCATTCTGTAAAAATTGGCTCAATTTGCCAATAGCCCCCTTGTTTCAGGGAAGGTCGGCAAAGTTGTCGGGTTAATGTTCATTTGAGGTTTGGATTTAATTTGTAAGTCCACAACTACAGAATTTTTAAGCGCACACTACACGCGTTTGTTCGTGGGCATGCATTGGATGTGAGTTTTAAATGTTAATATTATATATTTGCAACTTAGATTATAGATTATAAAAATGCCTTACTAATCTTATCTCATCTAATCTAAGCTGCAAAGATATATATCATTTAAGATTTATATTAAATGCATTCCCACAAGCAGATGTATAATTTCGCGCTAACACATGCCGCATGTGGACCTACAATATAAAAACCCAATCTCAAATGAGCATAAGCCTTGCCGTCCTTTCCTGAAACAGGGGTGACATTGGCAAAGTGAACCATTTTTTACAGTATGGGTGGTCAGCCGCATAACAACCTATAAGTCAAGGAACATACATGACAAATTACATTTTTTTTTTTTTAAATCAATAAATAACAATATATCCATAATCATACAACCAATTTCACTTTAACAAACCCTTGTCGCCAACATCACAGATCAACCGCCATTTCTTTCTATCCTTACATACTTCTTTCATTTCCTCCAGAGTCATAACCTTCTTCATACAAGCTCTTCTTTTATTATGACTCTGGATATTCCATTCATTCGCAATTTCGGATATTTGGTCCATCCATACCTTTCTCGGTCTTCTTCTACCACGACATCCATCTATTCTACCAACATATACTTTCTTCGTCCGTTTTTCCTCATTCATTCTCTCCATATGCCCAAACCATCTTAACAAACTTCTTTCAATCTTCACTTTCACACTTTCTTTTGCACCACATTCTTCTCTTACAAAATCATTCCTCACCCTGTCACTCCGTTTTTTCCCAATCATACTTCTTAGAAAGTCCATTTCAACAGTATGGACTTTACTAATTTCACTTTCATTCACCACATTTAAAACTTTTCAGACCCTGTTAATATAATCTTCATCTTACATACACACAACTTTTACCGCATCGTTTTACTAAAAAATGCATGAAAACTTTATCAACGCTGCAGATAAGTGTGTCAATTTTCATAGATTACTTAGTAAAACGCTATCTACATCTAAATCTAATTTGCAAAGATATAAATCATTTGAGATTCATATTAAATACATTACCTCAAGCAGACACGCATAAGTTCACGCCAACACATGCCACATGTGGACCTACAATATAAAAACCCAATCTCAAATGAAAATAAGCCCTGCAGCTCTTACTGACCTTCCCTGAAACAGGGGTGACATTGGCAAAGTGAACCATTTTTTACAGTATGCGTTGTCAGCCTCATATCAAACTATAAGTCAAATAATTATAATACAAGTACTATAAGACTACACGTGTTTGTTTGTGGGCATGCATTTGAGAGCCTTAAATGTTAATATGTCTCTGCAACTTAGATTATACGGATAGATTATTATAGATGATAAAATGCGTAAAATTTTCCCGATCGTGTGAATAGAAGAAAATGTGTGTTAAGTAAATCACTCACTAAGGGTGCTGTTCTGTTTTTGATACATTTTTATTAACGTGATCGAGGGGACTTTCAGCAGTGTTTCACACTCTGGGTACAGATGTCCCACGCTGATCTGGTTACCACGCTCGCTCCCTCTCTATGTAATTATTCGTCATTATCGAATCTGCCGCTAGGGGCGCAGCTGGCGCTTTGTCACGTGGAGGCGACACAACACTCAATGCTCGTGACGAGGCGTGCCGCACCAAATATTCAATTACAGAGTATTTCCACCGAGCGTGCAATAAAAAGAAGATTGCTTTTGGATTCAACAGGTGATTTTATGCTTTGAATGGTGTATGGAAAAACGAGTCACAACATATTGGGCAAAAATAGCTCGTCTTAATCTAATCTAAGTTGCAAAGATATGTAACACCGGGGATTCACATACCATGCATTTTCACAAGCTAACACGTATAAGTTCGCGCTTGTACGTTACAACATAAAAACAGAAACCTCAAATGAACATACACCCGACAACTCTTGCCGACGGTCCCTGAAACAGGGGTGACATTGGCAAAGTGAATAATTTTCTTCAGCATGTGTGGTCACTGGTCAGCCACATACGTCGTCCCACATCTTCTATTGACAAATTGGTCAAAAGCGTCCGCTTAGTGCTTGATTGTTGTATGACCATCAGAGGTAATCTCACATGAGCAGTATTCGTAAATGTACTGGACTAATGTTTCTTATGAAAACTGGAAATTGACTTTAAAAATATATAAAACAACTCTCACATTATCGTACTTTTCTTAGCTCAGATTGTGTAGAATGTGATTCTTACATTTTTACTGAAAGTTCATATTTGAATCAAATGGCAGATAACCCAAACAAGCACTGTGGGGACGCAATAAAGGCCCTCAGACAGCTCCATCACAGAAAACTTGCTCGCCAAAAAACCTTTGTAATTACCGTAGTTAAGTATCGATATAAATATATTTTATTAATATCGATGAGTTAATGAATTTTAGTTTTCTGTGATGGAGCTGTCGATGATCAAAAAGTGGTGTGGTTAAACTGCCGTGTGATCGATTTGTCCATGGCTAAGCTGTCTGTGGACGGATTGTCTGTGACCGATTTGTCGATGGTCAAACTGTCTGTGGACGGATTGTCTGTGATCGTGTTTTTGTGGACTAGGGGAAAGACATCATCCATATTGTTTTTGAACACGCAGGGTTGATTTTCAGATAAAGAGAGGCCATTAAAAATTATTGACGCCATTGGGTTAACAAATGTGAAACCTGGAGTATTTTTTATCATCAGTGACCTCAAGGACCACAATAAGCTCCACATACAATGCAGCTTCTTACCTGAGAAGAGATTGCACAAGTTTGAAGGCCGGCACTTCATTTGCAGCGGGGGTGTCGTAACTCTTGAGGTAGCTGACTTTTATTTATTGTGAAGGCTGTGTAAAACTTGCTGGCATTTTAATTTGTGTTTGAAATAAACATCGAAGCTGGAAGAAAAACTGAGACCCTGGGTGGGGATCGAACCCTACTCTGTGACTAAAAAACAAGAAAACTAGTTTCACTGTTGCAAAAGACACTCCGGTTTCAGGAAAAGACTGCAGGAATTGCAAAATTTATGTTCACGTGACGTTTGGATTATTATGTTAGTACACATGCAGCATGTGTAAGCGCGAACCTCCTACTATGAGGCTGCTTGTGAGCATGCATTAAATATGAGCTTTTAATTTTAATTTATCTTTGCAATTTTTGCAACTTTGCTTTCAGATTTTCCAAGATATTTCCAAAAAAAAAAGCGTAAGTAAAAGTAGTAAAAATGGAGATTATTATGATATTTTTAGAAAGGTCAAGTAACAATTTCCAAATAAATAACACACGTGCCAAATATATCATAAAAAACTGAATCGAGTTTTTTTTTTTTAAAGACACAAATGTTATCTTCCCAAGAAAAAGGTGCTTTCATCCCTTACACACAGAAAATGGGACACAAAGAGCGTGAGAGAACACAAAAGGTATTTTGTTTCATTACAATATGTTGAATAATAGGAACCCTTTCTGGCCGATCGGACCGTAGCACGTTCTATCGATTCCCGAGGCGATGACCAGGAAAACGTGCCCGAGAAGGCTGTGCGACGACAAAAACGAGAACAATCGGTAAGTGGAAAGTAGCGAAGCAAATGTTTAGTTATATTTTTTAGTGTTAATCTATTTACACAGTGAAAGTCCATTTTTAATTATTTCAAAATTCAAATGGATAACACATAGTTTTAAATCACTTATTTAAAATAAACAAATGTTTAGTAGCTATAAATATTTAAAAATTGAAATGGCAAAACATGGTTTTAATTCACTTTATTCTTTTTGTGTTTGCTCGAACATTTTCGCCTAATGAGGCATCTTCAGGAGCAGAATGGTTACCTTACCATGTTATTTGAATTAAAACCATGTTTTGCCATTTCAATTTTTAAATATTTATAAAAATGGACTTTCACTGTGTTAACAGATCAACACTAAAAAATATAATGTTTAGTGGCTAGTGTACTTGATCAGTTAGATCAATCTAATCTAATCTAATCTAATCTAAGCTGCAAGGATATATATCATTTAAGATTTATATTAAATGCATTCCCACAAGCAGACATGTATAATTTCGCGCTAACACATGCCGCATGTGGACCTACATTACAAGAACCCATCTCAAATGAACATAAGCCCTGCAACTCTTGCCGTCCTTCCCTGAGACAGGGGTGACATTGGCAAAGTGAACCTAAAATGAAATTTTAGATGAATTACAAAATATTTTACTCACCGAATTTCACCAGTAAATATTTAGTTACTCATCCAACGATTTTCAAGATGGCGTCGTCTTCATTAACAGCAGCTGTTCTTTTTTAATGTAAGGATACTCTAAAATTGTTAAAAACTGAACATTTTTTGTGTTGTTTTCCAGCTTAATGAAGGTTAGGCATTTGATTTTTATAAACACGTTTTGGTTTAAAGCTTTTGAATGGCATTGTAATAATTTACAAGGTTTGGGGGCGGGGCTTGTCACTTAGGTAATTCTCGAATTTAGTTAACTCGAGTATTTTGAATAATAGTTCAAGTAATAGTTAACTAAAATATTGGTAAACTTTAATATACCGGGCCTTAGTGAAGTTTTCCGCACTCGAGTTGAACACACACAAAAACGGCTCTCCTTTATCATATCTTAAAGTCAATTGATTAAAAAGGTTTTTATAAGAAGAAACTTTGACCGATCCATAGTATAGTGGTTAACACTTCGAAATAGAAAGGTAGTGGGATCAAATCCCGGAAAAGTAAGAAAAAATATTCAATTTTTTTAAAGGCAAGTTGATATTGAAAGAAAACGACTGGATTTACCCCAAGCAAAACTCTGTGTTGAACGAGAAGGATATTTTTATTCAAAAAAATATGTTTGTCTATGATTTACTGGTATTTTTAAGGAAATATTTATTCCCCGTGTGTCATATCTGTATCCACGCTTCATGCTATATATTAATAACAATACCTTACATACCTCAAAATTAGTATCATCCTTTTCTCATTTTTTAGAACAGCTTAATCATGCCGCGTATGCTTATTTAGAAACATAAAGATTCACTTATTAGAAGTATAACAATTAAAGGAGAGTTTTATATTACCTACCTTAGGTAAGGAAAAACGTATTAAAGATACTCAATTGTGAACATAAAACCTTTGTGTTTTTTTGTTAGCAATTGTTTATACTTCTTATAAACACAATTTTTCATTGTGTACATACAGTTTTTTTTACTTACTTACAAAGATTATTTACTTACTGTTTAGCCACAATTTACTGTCTCTGTATGAAGCGGCTCTACGGCGTAGCGGCCATACTTCTACGACGCGCTACGAAAAATGATCACGTAGTACTTGTGATGCCATAATAAATTTAATAGAGATAATGCTACACTGTGATCGGCTTATAAAAGGTGCGCGAACATTTCGTGTACAGACACAATTATTTTACCTGAAATTTATATCCATTTCAGATTTTTACGAATAAAATTTAAATTCATAGTTAAAAATTAAAGTAGAGACATTTTGCCATTTCCTACTTCATATGCTGTAATAGTTGGCGCAAAACAAAAATTGGCGGCTGATCTGTAATGTAGGCGGCTAAGGCCAAGAATCAATTTTCATTTTTATAAATGTTTTGTAGATTTTTTAGTGTTTGTTTGTTTGTATAACTGGATGAAATTAATTGCTTGTATTCCTTGACTTATAGGTTGGTATGAGGCTGACCACCCATACTGTAAAAAACGGTTCACTTTGCCAGTGTCCCGCCTTTTTTAGGGAAGGTTGGCAAAAGTTGCAAGGCTTATATTCACTGGAGGTTTGGTTTTTAATTTGTAGGTAAACTTTCTGTATTTGTAAGCGTGAACTTACACGTGTCTGTTTGTGGGCATGCATTTGATATGAGTTTTTAATGTTGATAATATGTATCCTTGCAACTTAGATTTTAGATGATTATGGAAGTAACCACTAAAGCATATGAATATCGACAGCTGGTTGAACATAATATGTCCATCATGCAGCATGTGTAAGAGTGAACCAACGCGTGTTTGTTTGTGGGCGTGCATTACATTTTAAAAGTGTATCTTTGTGACTTATATTATTATAGATCCGTTAGCATGAAATTGTACGCATAATGTTAGGGCCAAATATTTGTGCAACTTTAATTTAACATTTAAAAAGAACAGTCCAAAAAGAAAAACTAATTTCCAACTTAATCAATAGTTTTCTTCACCGCATAAATTTCTAAAGAAAAACATCAATTCACTATTGAAGATGGTTTTCTTTTTTAGCTTACATTTTGTTTGAATACTCGTTTCCGTTCATTTTCCTGTTACAATAGTCTGAAGGGAAAAATCATAAAACTACCTTTTCAATAACCCAGCTAGCTAGGAATTTATTTTCAATACATTGTAAGGCTTTCTCGGCATACGAGGTATGTTAAAAAAATCTTTTCATTATTTTTATTAATTATTTATTAATTAAGTTTTGCCTTCTCCTAAATAATCGTTCGTATAGAAGGCTTCTAGGAATTTCCTGGAGAGACCACACCACAAATGAGGAGGTTCTCCAGAGAATCGAAGGAAGGCACCTGCTCAGGACCTTGTCCGAAAGGCGTGCTAGATGGATCGGCCATGTAATGCGACAAGAAGGTCTCTTGCATGCCATAATGGAGGGGATGACCGAGGGGACCAACTCTAGGGGACGCCCACGCCAAGAGTACCTGGAGGACCTGCTGATGGACGTGCGCTGCTCAACATATGCAGACCTAAAAAGAGCCGCACAAGACAGGGAGGAATGGAGAACAAGAATAAAAGATATTGCTGCAAACCAATCCTAGGATTGAAACAGAAGAAGAAGAAGAAAAAGAGAAATAATCGTTCTCACATATACACTAGTGAAATAACTTCTTCCTTTTTTTCAAAGCACTTCTGATTCTAGCTTTTTGGTACCACCTGATCTTTTGCGGCGACCGGACTTTTTACGAATTTGATTGTCGCTACAAAGCGCCAATTCTTAAGCAAGACCCAGTTGCTGTAAGGCTGGATGGACCATTACATAGTTTAAAAAAATTATAGCGATGCTTTCTTAACAGACCTCCTATTTCCGATTCATTGTGTAGTTTTCTTTGGTACACTCTATCCGTAAACCATACACAAGGGTAGAAAATCAATTTCAGTATTGAAAAAAATACAATACAACCGCACGACTCTCCTCAACCTATTTTCGTTGCTGATGCTTTGTAACGAGCTGATTTGACTACACTCAATTGTAAAGACTAGTTAGTTCTTCATTATTTTTACCTTTTTTATGAATCAACAACTAACTCAGCTACACATGTTGTGTACCTTCTTGCCGCGTTATCCCCGAAGGGGTAGTATGTGTCGAGTTGAACCTATTTATTTTTACAAGTAAGGGGGCCGGCCTTACGCCAACCACTTCAGTTGAAGTGGTGGTTTCCCAGCTCCCGGGGGGGCTGGTACTCATTTCTTATGATATGAAGGCTGAGTAAGCCTTGCCGGTATTTTATTTTGGGGTTTGAAATAAACACCGAAACGGGTTGAGACGGGTTGAGACTGTGTTTGAAGAACGAGCCTTCAAGGTTGCTGCTCCATCTGCATGGACCATCCTTCCAGATAACCTGCGTGAGATGGATCTGGAAGCTGGGTTTAGAAGGGATTAAAGGCCCACCTCATCGCACTCTCTTTCGAACAAGCGCCTTTGGAATGATTTAAAATCATGAAAAGGCGCTATATAAATTTATAATTGTATAGTATTGTATTCGAACCCGAGCTCACGGCATGGAATGCAAGCACTCTACCAATTGAGCTATCGACCGGACTATCGACTGTTCCAAGTCCTCTGTTAAACATAGACCTCCGTCAACGCTCTCCAGTTACTCTTATCCTGGACCATCCTCAGCCAAGTCCCCTCGGCAGAATTGTTGATGTCATCCCTCCATGCAGTTGAAACAGAAGTGATCAACATTTCTTCTGCGAGTTATGGTCCACGATTCCAAAACATTTCTAGTCATTATTCTGTAACTGTAACTGTAACTCTGTCGCCATTCCGCTAGGGGTGGCCAGAGCCTTTGCAGAGTTGCCTCCATTTCTTCCTATCTTTCCTTAAATGGATGTCTACAAAGAAATGACAGTACTGTCATTACTTTCGCCGTAAGAATTCGCTACAAATTCTGCATTGTGACTGAGGATATTTCAGGAAGGAATTATTACATTACAAATAGGTCCTAAATCACCACATGCGACCTCTCCAGGAACGACGCAGGCAAGAAGTTAGACTATATGTGTAGCTTAGCTGCGTTGCAAGGCTCATGTGAGAAGTTTTTATCTTAGGGAAAATTACCAACGAAAAACTGCAGTGGATAAGTGAAAACTTATATTCATCATTTTCAAAAAGTTGATGTGCATTTAACATGAACCTCAAAAATTTAAATATATTGGATTTTTGTAGTAAAATGCTATAATTTGCCAAGATTTGCTTGAAGACGAAGTTTTTATTCGAATAATCAATTCATTCCCACTCGTCTTATATATTATACATAAAGCCCCCTCGGGGGCTTTATGTATAATATCAAATTACTCCTAATCATATTACTCCATTGTTGAAAAAACTGCATTGGCTTCGTTTTCCGGAGAGGGTGGTCTACCGTGTTTGTCTGATGGTTTACAAAGCTGTCAATGGTACGGCTCCTTCATACCTGTCTGACATGTTCCCACCTATTGAGATAGATTTGATACGCCAAACTCTCAGATCTGCAGGGTGTGGGTTGGTTGACTTAGTCTAGCCGTCACGTCAGACACGCACTAATTTTGGGGACTGTGCTTTCCGGTTTGCGGGCCCAATGGAGTGGAACAGACTGCCACCTAATGTGAGGCAGGCAGAAACTGTTGGTATCTTTAAAGGAGCACTAAGGACGCATCTTTACAAAGAATCTTATCCGTGATTTGAGAGGGCCCTTGAGGTGTGACACACACAAAAACGGCGCTCTTCAATTATGTGTACCTTATAAATAAATTATCCTTGTATATATATATATAAAAAGCATTGAAAAATTCTGCCCAGACAAAGGGTTTATGAAAAATATCAAAAATTGAATGTATCTATTTTTAGGGGTTTGCTTCATTAAAAAAGAGAATAAAAACCTTGTTTCTCGGATCTCAAAACAAACGTAGGTATTAGCTTACAAAAATAAATATGAAAATAATAAGGAAAAGAAAGGCTTGTCGAGTATTCTCATTTTTTTTCTCAAGAATTTTTCCTTCATCTTTCCTTAATAAACACGAAACTATTGTTTTCCTTAGAAGTTTATGAGGCGAGGATATAATAACGAAAGGTGAAAATGAGATCTTTTGTTCGCGTCTCGTAATAACTTTTTCATCCAATTCATTAAGTAACATAATTGATGCGGTCTACAATATCTAAGCTCTTCTTTATTTCCTTCTTTTGTACTTTCATTCCTTATTTTATTGTCTAATTCTATAATTCTTTTTGTTCTTGAGCAATTATTTGGTGAGCGCTGTTTTTGTATGAATCACACCTCAAGAGCCCTCTGTGATCCTGTTCGTCTCTAAAGAAAGCACCAATTTTCAAGCAATACCCATTTGCTGCATGGACCTTTTGTGACCGGCCGGTAAAGGTGTATGAATTTTTCAACCCACGGAAAAGCAAGTATGAACATATAGAGGGTTTATTTTTTATGCTCCGCTTCCGATTCGAACCGATCACCTTCAATTAACGGGTCCAAAGCGCTAACCATTAGACTATAGACCGGTCATTTCATTGAAAGAATGAAAATTCTTGAAAAATAATCTCTGTTAATTTGTTTCATGTATTAGTGTAATAATTGCACGACCAAAATTATGTCTATGTAAAATGAAACACACGCACATACGAGTTTTTCCTCCAATTCTTTATTTTTTAACGTAACGCGTCTTTGTATTTTGGCTTTGAAAGTGGGTTTTTAATAAAATCCCATGACTAAGCTAAACGGCGTTATTCTGAACAGTTTTCTTCACATAGGACTGACTTAAGCCCATTTTTCAATACGGCCTTTTAAAGAGAGCTTATGAAAAAGCTTCACATGGCAGTTCATAAAACTCGAACAAAATTAAAATTCAGTAGGTAACGCTCTATATAATAAATTATGAATACTATTAAAAAATCTGTAATCTAAGTTGCATAATATGTATAATATTAATATTTTAGCGGCATTGGCAATAGTAGGTTCATTCTTATCAAATAATTAATGTAAAAAAAGGAATATTTTTCAGGGTTCGGTGGTTAACACAGTGAAAGTCCATTGTATATTAATTAAATAACACACAGTTTTAATTCACTTTTATTTTATTTAAATTATGTCTAACGTTTTCGCCTAAAAAAAAATTTTTTTTTTAGGCGAAAACGTTAGACATAATTTAAATAAAATAAAAGTGAATTAAAACTGTGTGTTATTTAATTAATAATAAAAAAAGGAATATTACAATTACGCAAACTCTCTGAAACTGTGACCTTATATTAAGAAGAAATAGCATGCGCAAAAATATCTGTTTTCTTTAAATTAAATTATATTTCAAATGATTGAAAAGTATGTTTTTTTATTTATGAATATAATAAATCAAATGATTATTTTATCTTACAATTTTTTACTCTCATTTGTTGTATCACAAATAAAAAAAAATGAAAAAGAAGAACTCTTAAAAATGTAAAAAAATGAGCCATCACATTTTCAACTGAATAAAAAAACCTAGGAGCTACAATTTATTTGACTTTCATAGAAAAATGGCAACAAGACTTTATTACTGTCAAGAGCAAAAAACTGACAAGTCACTTTTTTGGTTTCATAAATTTTATCACGCAGAGTATGAAGCATTACGTTCAAAATCAACAATTTCGTTTTACAAAAAAAACGTACTAAAACTAAAATGCTAACTAGAGGCGCAGTTTTAGATTCTGTATATTTTTTGATGAAAGCTTTGGTTGTAGGTGTGGAAACGTAACGTTGTATACTTGAGATAAAGGTGACCGGTAAGTTTATACCGTAATACGGAAAATCTACCGTAAGATTGTGCATTTAAGGCACGTTGTAAATGCGAGACATTCAAAAAGGCTTTGAAACAGAGGGCTGAGGGCCTTTTCTGATATTCTGTCTGTTGTCGACCCAACACACACTCTTATGCATAAGTAATTATACACACATACTTGCAATTATATTAAATATCAATTTATACAACGCTATATTCCTTGACTTATTGGTTGGTATGAGGCTGACCACCCATATTGTAAAAAATGGTTCACTTTGCCAATGTCACCCCTGTGTCAGGGAAGGTCGGCAAAAGTTGTAGGGTTTATGTTTGGATTTTATTTGTGTGTACCGACACATTCAGCATTTGTAAGCGAGAACTTACATGTGTCTGTATGTGGGCATGCATTTCATATGAGGTTTTGAATGTTAATAAATCTTTGCAACTTAGATAATTGATTATAATTGTGTTTATCTCAACCTGCGCAAATACTTGCAATTTTGCGTGTGATTACGTGTGATCCTGCGCAATTACTTGTGGCAAGATTGGAATTACGGTCGTTCGGATATTAGACGAAGCGTTAAAAGAGAACTTGCATTGTTCTCGTCATTTCGTTAGCGACATAGTTAACGTCTTCAGGAGACACCCTCTCTGTAGTTAGTTCATCCTCAGTCGTCGTGCCGAGAGGGTGTCTCCTGAAGACGTTAGCTACGTCGCTAACAAAATGACGAGAGCAATGTAAGTTCTCTTATAACGGTTCGTCTAATCTAATCTAATCTAAGATGCAAAGAAATGTTACACTGGAGATTCACATTACATGCATTTTCACAGCCAGACATGAACAAGTTCACGCTTGCACATGGCGCACGTGAACCTACAACATAAAAACCAAATCTCATATGGACATACACCATGCAACTCTTGCCGTCCTTCCCTGAAACCGTGATGACATTGGCAAAAGTGAACCATTTTTACAGCATGGGTGGTCAGCTGCACACCAACCTAATATCTAACATACGATTAATTTTTTTTAACTGTTTTTATTATTATTGTAAATATGTGTGTTGTGTTGGGATGGGATCGACTAGCAGAGTATCCGTATTTTGTTGGTATGCGTTGTGTCCTGGAGGGAGTGGAGAGGAAAGAGGAAGCCCGGGCCACGCACGGAATGAGCAATAAGCCTCGTGATGAGCGGCAGGGAGAGCCAGGTCCCTTCTCAGGGCGGATGTGGCGCAGGGTTAATCTCCCGCCTACAGAATATTCGCCTTCAGATCATGGGCGGGGAAACGGGAGATGCGCGCTTTCGGCGAGACGACCCTGATGTCAAGTCCCGGTAAATGCGGTGCTAAAGTATTTATTTGTGCGTATGAGAAACATATTAATCGACTTATAGGTCGGTATGAGGCTGAGCAACCGTAGCGTTTCAAATTGAACAGCGATGGTTCGATTTCCGTCAGGCCCTGTTGATAGCTTCCACCCTAAGGTAAAATATTACCACCTTAAAAGGTAAAACTGAATAAGCGCTGATTCACTGATGTGAGAAATCATAGATAAAACCTTTATTGGGTGTAACTTATTTTAGTATGTGAACTAGTTATAAAGAAGGGCTCATAAAAAACTTCTATGCTACAAGATCTTTACACATTTTTAGGGTTTTTTTTTCATTGAAAATAGGGGAAAAGGTCTATTTATTTGAAAAACTCATGCTAGCTTGATATGCTACTTATTCACGTTTATCTTTAAGATATTGAAATGTCATTCATTAAAAATATAAACCTGTTCTGACCGGGAATAAAAGGTTGGTGAATTGCATTGCTTGTGACGAATTTATTTACAAAAAGAGTTATTTATAGTCGATGAAAAACTCTACACCACAATAACCTTGAGAGAAAACAAAACAGTTTTCTTTGAAAATATGTAAAAAAAGGAAATAGTGGGATCATCTTTTTATTGGAACACTGAACCTCTCTATATAAATATATAAGTAAAAAAATAAATAAAATAGTTTCACGCAGAAAGTAAATCCCGAGTATACAATATTGCCTTAACTCCCTTCGATTCGTAAATGGATAAAATTATGGAAAATACAATAGCAACTCTAGAGAGTGACTTAGTTTTAAAACACTTTTCTATTTTCACGATCGAGAGAGTTAACGTAATGTTTTACACTCGTGTAAAGCACATGATACTGTTTCACATTTTTCACGTAGACACATCGTTCCCTTAGTGCTTGTTTGTATTACATCCATGAGATGTAATTTCACATAAAAAAATGGTTGTATCAACACTGGATCAATGTGTCTTATGAAACCTAGAAATTGATTTACAAAATATTTAAACACAACTCTCACATTATCGTGTTGTACGTTTTTTTCTTAGCTCCGATTGTGTAGAATGTGAGTCTTAAGGCTGTTATTAAAAAAAAAACCCCGTTGTTTTTAAAAATATGTTTCTTATACTTTATGGCCTTAGTAAAAGAGTGACATTAATAAAAAAAATCACGCGTGTTAAATGATTTGTTATCTTAATTTTTAAGTTAGTTTTTTTATATAACTTAAAAAATGACGCCACAAAAAAATATAAAAACAAAACTCGTTTTTTTAAAAAATTTTTGCTCGCATTTTGTTGTTTTGTATTTTGGAAATATTTTTTTATTCATAATTATAGAATGATTCAAATTCTAGTTTGTAGTGGGATTTTGAATAGAATAATGTGAATAGTTTTTGCGATAATATGAAAAAACTGTTTTCAAGAATTAAATAAGTTAATTAGTTTCAGTTTATTTGACAAGATTGGCGTATACGATAAACAAGAACTGGGGGAGCGTAATGTCACTCTTTTACTAAGGCCATAAAGTATAAGAAACATATTTTTAAAAACAACGGGGTTTTTTTTTAATAACAGCCTTAAGACAATTTCATTGTAAGGTCAACTTTGACTCTAATCTTATCTATGTTGCAAAGATATGCAACATTATGGGGCATCCACACGCTTGCGGCAAGCGCCTTGCGGTGAGTAGTTTTAGAGCTAGACGTATGAAACCTTACCTCGCAGAGACATTGTCAGGCTGGTAGTTTGCATCGAGTACATGATTTTTTCACAGATCCAAAACGCTCCAGGATAGGAAAAGGCAGATCTGTGAAAAAATCATGTACTCGATGCAAACTACCAGCCTGACCATGTCTCTGCGAGGTAAGGTTTCATACGCCTAGCTCTAAGACTACGCGCCGCAAGGCGTTTGCCGCAAGCGTGTGGATGCCCCATTAGGGATTTACATTATGTGCATTCTCACAAGTAGACACGTACAAGTTTGCGCTTGCACATGCCGCATGTGAACCTACAATATAAAAACCCGAATCTCACATGGACATACACCCTGCAACTCTTGCCGTCCTTCCCTGAAACAGGGGTGACATTGGCAAAGTGAACCATTTTATACAGCATGGGTGGTCAGCCACATACCAACCTATAATTTTTTTCATAATTTTCATAAGGTCTTTATTGTTTTTATCAATATGTACAAAGTATTACAATAAAAATAAATTTAAAAAATCTAATTACAATAAATACTCCCCAAAGTAAGCATAGCTTGTGTTTTGGGGAGGCGCTAAGTCAAGGAACAATCAAATGGTGGATAAGCGAAACAAGCACTGGGGAGACGGCATATCAGGGATTTGAGAACACCGACTATAAAAAAAATCGTAAATACTCAAACCACGAGTAAGTAGATATAATGTACAAAAACATAAAGACTCTGAAAAAGTTTTTGTCAGTGCTATGGCCGAGGGGCCAAGTGGGCTGATCTTTCTAGCGTACCTATTTGGAATAGAATAACGTTGGTTCGATCCCCGCCTGGGTCATTTAATCATAACTTTGACCGTGGTTCAACAGATGTTATTGGGTAATTATTAATTAATGATTCTAATCCAATCTAATCTAAGGTGCAAGGATATGTTACATTGGAGATTCACATTACATGCATTCTCACAACCAGACACGTACAAGTTCGCGCTTGCACATGCCTCATGTGAACCTACAACATAAAAACCAAATCTCAAATGGACATACACCCTGCAACTCTTGCCGTCCTTCCCTGAGACAGGGGTGACACTGGCAAAGTGAACCATTTTTACAGCAACAATAATAAATTACTAATTGATGATATAAAAGCCTGTTTCTGGCCAGGCAGAATAAGTTGGGGAATTGCATACCCTTTCACAAATCTATTTGAAAAAATAAATAAACAGACAGTGGTATATTATTGTTATTGATGTTTTTATTTCGTATACGTAATTTGTCGTGTATGATCCTTGACTTATAGGTTGGTATACGGCTGACCCCCCATGCTGTAAAAATGGTTCACTTTGCCAATGTCACCCCAGTTTCATTGAAAGACGGCAACAGTTGCAGGGTGTATGCCCATTTGAGATTTGACTTTTATGTTGTAGGTTCACATGCGGCATGCGCAAGCGTGAACTTGTACGTGTCTGCTTGTGAGAATGCATATAATGAGAATTTTAAACGTAACATATCTTTCCAACTTAGATTAGATTAGATACGCGACTGTCGAGTTGCTTACGCATTGCTTTGTACTTGGGCCCTCCGATGCGGGAGAAGCCATTTTTTAAAAAGCGAGAAAAATCTGTCGATCCCCAGTAACGGGAATTCATCCGCCCTTCAATCGCGCGGAAAAATAATGTCGGGGAAATTCTTTCACGAAAATTGTTTGGAATTTCACATTTTTTCACTCAAAGTGAAAAGGAATGAAAATTCACATTTTTTGAACTAAGTTATATTATGTAAGGTATAAAAAAAGGTAAAATTATGTTTTTGTTATTGTTCTTTCTTGACTTGAAGGTTGGTTTAAGACTGACTACATATGCTGTAAAAAAGGTTAATTTTGCCTTGATGTGATTTCAGGTAAGGGCGGAAAAATTTGCAGGGTCCATGTTCAGGTAAGATTTCGGAGTACTTTTGTTAGTGCCTACACTGCATGTGTCGATTACACATGTCTCCTTGTGAGCATGCATTCAATATGAATCTTAAATTTCAAAATATATTTGCAACTTATATCATAGATTATAAAAACACTCCTTTCACATTTTTTCCTACTTTGCCCACGAATCATTGGTACCAGGCGGACGCAACCCATTTATTTTCACAGTTAAGGTGGCCAACTTTTTTTGAAGTGGAAATTACTGTATCCCCATGAAGAAGGTTCTCATTTATTGTGAAGGCTTAGTTAGCCTTGCCGGTAATATAAATTACTGACACGCCTGGTAAAAACCAACCCTAACTCTCTGTTTTTAAACGTAAAAAACGCAACGCAACTAAGCTACACATATAGTGTAACTTCTTGCCGCGTTATCGTATTTATAGTACCTATTTATAGTTAGCCTATTTATTTGTATAGGTAAGGGGGTCGGCCTTACGCCAACCACTTCAGTTGAAGTGGAGGTTTCCCAGCTTCCGAGAGTGCTGGTACTCATTTCTTGTGAAGGCTGAGTAAACCTTGCCGGTATTTTATTTTGGGGCTTGAAATAAACACCGAAACGGGAAATCATTATTGACACCCTCGGTGGGATTCGAACCCGAGCTTTCGGCATGGAATGCAAGTACTCTACCACCTGAGCTATCGACCGGACTAACCTTTTTTATAATGCTCTTTTGACTCGCTTGGTCTATTCAATGAACCTGTCTTCTCAATATACGACATAAAACCTTTTTATCTACATAAAATGATGATATTTTAATCCAAACGATTTATATTTTTACAATATTTCATTTTTTTATGAATAAAATATGCGAGTATAAAAATGAAATACAAATCCTCCAGTGCCAGATCTTTGGACCTCAAACAAATAAATTCTATGAGACTATATTTATAAAATAAATGTTTTCCCTCTGAAAATTGGTTTGGTTTCTTTTTAGCCTATTTGTTATAAAATATATAAAAGGCTCTCGTTGGACAGTGTCACTATATCGGCAGTTTGTCAAAGCCTTTTTTTACTTTTACGACCCCATTTCCCAAGTGGCGAAAAAAAGGTTTAAAAAACAGACCAGGTAGAAAAACGAAATCTTCTTTTATTGTCTAACCACTCTTGGCCGAAAAAAAAATTGACATTTGAAGGTTTTTATGATAATAAAAACGTACTCACAAATTATAATAAAATTCATAGTCATGTAATTCAACTTAAAAGATATTAAAAGAACCCTTATGGAAGAACTAACATAACTCTCGATGTTTTTTTGGTGTCGTAGCCAAAATCTTCAGGAGGCAACTTCTTTGCATTACAACTGAGGATGTAACATCTAAAATTATGTAAGTTCTCCTAAACGATTTGTCTTATAACCGAAAAGTTTTATAAAGTAACATTGAAGTTTTATTGATTCTAGAGGCATTAACTTTGTAATCGTTCATCATTAAGGATGAAAGAAAAACATTTTATTTTATTTTATACCACAACCGGTTTCGCCAACGCAAACGGATGTTTGCTATATATACTCAAGTAATCGAAAAAAAAATGTTTTTCTTTTATCCTTAACATTGAAGTTAATTATTGTTTAAAATTCGTCAAACCACCATAATTCTAGCTTAAACCTAAAAATGAAAACGTACATTTTTATCACATATCATTTCACTACATGATCTCTTACTGACTTGTTGTAGGTATTGTTTATGTTGTTTACAAAAAATAAATAAATCAGTGCTTCAGTCCATAGTTTATTTTATCGAAACATTTCCGTTAAAACCAGCGGGTCGTGGTTCAATCTTCGCCGAGGGTGTTAAAATGATTGCTCTTGATGCTGTAAAAACTTGGTTTACTTTTACCAATACCACCCCAGTTTTGAAAAAAGCAGCAGGATGTATATTAATGTTCTTTAAATGCCAATTTATCTTTACAACTCAGATTTAAGACATAGATTTTATGGACAAACACTAAGTTAGATTAGTCCTGCTTATTTTTTTTTTAATTTTTGATACTTTCAGCTTACGAGCCATTGATCGAACTTTGTGGAGGCAAACGTGCTGGGGTACTTTTATCTTTAATTGTTTTGAAAGTGATTTGTATCACAATGTATTTATTCATTTATTCAAAAAGTAAATCTAAAATTATCCTTTTTTTACATTTCAAATTTGAATTTCTCATTCAAAGAAATATAAATTTATTACAAAGCTCCTTTTTGCGAGAAGACAATGGCGCCGACTAAAGCTTTAGAATTAATACTCATTATCATTTTCCACACATACAGGCTGAAAGAATAAAAAAGCCTATTTGTCTACCACCCCTACAGGAGGTTTTATGTAATATATATTCAGAGCTTTAAGTTTTTTATATTGCAGGTATTTTTTTTGTAAAATCATGCTGCGTAAAACAGTCAAAATTTTTTTTTTTGTGAAAAGCTTAGAATTAAATTACTTATTGTTGGTTGGAACAAAGTTTGCGTGATATTATTTGGCGGAACACATTCTTCCGATTGCTTTTTTTCGATGTTTTATTATGTGTACGCGATAAATCAGCATAGGTTTCTCATATGTAAAAGTTAAATATATATGAACACAAAAACGGTGCTCTTTAATTATGTGTTCCTATGTGTAAATAAAGTATCCTTGTATATATATATAAACAAATGAAAAAACATTTGTCAAATAGCGGCTGAAATATGTACGTGAAGGTGTTGCCGTGTAGACAAAAAAAAGGCTGGAAAAAAATGCGTGAAACAAACAGTGTTGGCAGCGGTTGATTAATGAGGCCAGTTAAGTATAAATCCCACGTTGTCGTGCTTTATTCATTGCTCATACGAAATCACCTCAGATGGACATAAGACAATCACTAAGGGGACGATAATATAATAACTAACTAAGCTTCACATATAGTGCAACTTCTTGCCGCGTTTTCCCCGAAGGGGTCCTTGACTTATAGGTTGGTATGAGGCTGACCACCCATACTGTAAAAAATGGTTCACTTTGCCAATGTCACCCCTGTTTCAGGGAAGGTCGGCAAAAGTTGTGGGGCTTATGTTCATTTGAGGTTTGGATTTTATATGTAAGTACACAATCAGCATTTGTAAGCGCGAACTACACTTGTTGGTTTGTGGGCGTACATCGGAGAGCTTTAAATGAATATATACTTGCAACTTAGATTATAGATTATAGATTATAGGTCGCATATGGCGGGTGAACCTATTTTTTTATAGGAGGCCGGCCTTACGACACCCACTTCAGTGAAGTAGGGGGTTTTAAGCTTCCGAGGGGGCTGGTACTCATTTCTCGCTTGCTTACCGGGGGAAGGCGCTACGCGGCGTTCAGCGTGCGAGATGCGTTAAAGACTAATTGATTATGGGCTGCATTTGATGTGTGTGCACTGTGGGGGGTGCTGCCCACTTGACCAGTGCTGCTACAAGTGTAACTAGAATGGTTTGGTGTCCTCACCTCTGCATGCCGCACACCAGGTCCGTGGGTCGGAGCACCAGCGCGAAGGTCACGCAGTAGCACATCAGGATGCCGGCCAGGAGGACGTAGCTGAGCTCGCGGCCAGAAGCGCGGACCACAGGGGTGTCGTTGTGCCGCAGGAAGACTCCGCCAACGAATCTGGAACAATGTTACCAAACATCCATGTTTACATCGTTTAGTGATCTAAGAGATAAAATAAAAGTGAGATAAATTCGTCTTGGGTTTCAAATGATGCGCATTGGACAAGGGGTCAAAAAAAAAGAGATACATTCAACAATTGGACCATTAGAGCTTAGACAACAGGCTCCTCTTAGTTTTTTATAATAAAAAAATACCCTAGAGCAATTCACGTTATAACTCTTGACATGTTATTTAATTCATACCTATGGATTTAAATATGTTCTTTTATAGTTGTAAATTCTCTTCATACTTTCAGAGAAAAAAAAATAATACAATAGTAAATTTATTGATCATTTTATTTTCATCTTCTAACATCCAAGTATAAAAAATAGCCTCATACTAAAGCGCTATGCTGTAAAAATAACGTAATCTAATAATCCTTTATCAAAAATTTACACTAGACGTGAATGGGGTAATATTGCGAAGCGATATCTACCCTGGGACTTCCCCTTCCATTCTCTCCGCAGGCCTTTTGAAGATGAGATGATTGGAAAAATAGGATCATCATCATTTTCCATTCACAGCAGTCGCTCTTCTCATTTTCTGTAGTAGAAATAATATGATATCGATTCATATTTGGTAAACGTGAACAAATACCACTTTTTTGTAACACGCACGTTTACAATACAAGTTTTTCTTTCTGCCTCTGTACCAATTGATTGTCTCGGTAGTCTGGGTGAATAATTTTTCAATGTGTTTTTTTTTATTAAGCCCGTGATCAGAATAGATAAGACCAGTCGCAGTTTAAGGGTTGATGCTTCAGATTTTTAAACGGAGGTAATGGTTTTGATAAAAATCCAAGAATAAATTGAAACGGAGTTTAAATTGGTATGCGGCTGACTACCCATGCTGTATAAAATGGTTCACTTTGGCATTGTCACCCCTGTTTCAGGGAAGGTTGGCAGGAGTTGCAGGGTGTTATGCCCATTTGAGACTTGGTATCTATATTGTAGGTTCACATGCGGCATGCGCAAGCGCGAACTTGTACGTGTCTGCTTGTGAGAATGCATGTAGTGTGAATCCCCAGTATTACATATCTATTAAGATTAGATTAGCTTAGATTAGAGTTGATTTTTTTTGTGTACAAAAAAGAGGCTTATTTTTTATATGAAAATTAAAATGCTTAAATCTTTATAAGCATGTAATACAGTAAGTATAGATGAGTAAGAAACGTATAACAAAAAAAAATTAAATGAATTGTGATCTGCAAATTTTTACAAAATTTGTTGAATTCTATTCAGCTTTTTCAACATTGTTATACTAACTTTCTATACACTGGTAGGTACATAAACTTATTCAAAATTGTAAAAAAATGATTCATTCACTTCTATTCAGTTTTGTAAACAATGTGCATACGATTTTGTAAAAAGAACGTTACATGCTTTGAATTTTTGTTGATACTCGATGACTTCCTATTGGAACAAAAGGCAAGCTGACGTTCGTATCCATCACATGTGAGTTCTGCCATTCCACATTTCATCGCAAATGAAAAAGTCATGTGCACAAAAATTACAAAAAACGTGCCCGCCCGTGAAAACCGTTGTAAAGGGACAGGATGAGGAGAAAAGGCTAAATGCTGATATATTGAACGAGATGACTGCTAAAAACGAGAGACCTTGTCAAAAAAATATCACGCATAATATTTCAAATGTTATTTGCCCACAAAAACATTTTATCGAATTCTTGGATCCTTCCAATCCAATTTTTTGCCCAGTCGATAGCTCAGTTGGTAGAGCACTTGTATTTTATGCCAAAAGACCCAAGTTTTTAATTCCATCGAGGGTGTCAGAAATGATTTCCCGTTTCGGTGTTTATGTCAAACCCAAATTAAAATACAAGCAAGGTTTACTCAGCCTTCACAAGGAATGAGAACCAGCCACCTTGGAATCTGGGAAACCCCCATTTCAACTGAAGAGTGGCTGGCGTAAGGCCGACCTCCTTACCTGTAGAAATAAGAAACAAAGTGAATCATTTTCTACAGCATGGCTGGTCAGCCGCATACCAACCATGTATATTGTTATGTAAATATGCAATATAAATATTGAAATAATTATAGGCCTAAGAAGTCTAGAAGTGAAATAATCTCTTTGTACTCTTGAAGCTGGTAGAACGTTCGATAGTTTGTTGGCAAATTGGCCCCTAGAGACTTCTGTCCCTAGGGTATATAAGGAACCAAATTGGGTGCACAAAGACAGATAGATAGTCGCCTTTAATTGAAGAGTGTGTGAGGTGCTGAACTGGAAAAATAAATTTGAGTTGCAAACAGTGTTAAAAGTAAATGTAAATTGTATAATATTTTAAGTGAAAATAAATATCCAGAAAGAAGACCTGTATGTTTTAATTTAGAGACTATCCGAACCCAAAAATCGTAACAATATATAGACGGCACTCCTAGCGAGTGATTTAGTTTGGTATGGTACAGAGCACACATTTTTCGGCGACAGAGAAAGGGTCAAGCGGTATCTATTTGCTCGTATTCAGCGTGCATTGTTTTCAGCAGTGAATGCCCGTGAATTCCATTTCAGCTCAAATTTTCATGTAAAAGTGGGGAGTCTGGACGCGCCTGTAACAATGTTATTCTTGGCCCGAAAAATCTTTTTTGTCGACAGTGTGGGAAAAAAAATGTTCAAAAATATTTCAAGAGAAACTATGCAAAGCTACTCGCATTTTAAACCTTTCCAAGGGTCAAGTTGACACTCGAATAAAAAAAAACCTAAAAAAAATTCGGAGTAGGTACCTACTTTAACAAAAATAATATTTTCATGAAAATGGGCACGCTCTATAAAAACAACATTAATGAAGGTAACAGAATATCTAAAAATGCCGATTAATGTTTTTAAGGTTAAATACTATATGTTTGAAAATGTTATAATATTTTCATTGTTCTGTGCATTAAATTGACAAAAAATATCATCTGTTTTATTCAAAATATATTTTCACAGAGAAAATAAATTAAAAATATTCACGCAACTTGAATATTTGATTTAAGTTTTACTTATAATGGAGAAAAAACAATTTTACGCCCCTTAAAAATCACATTTTAAAATATTGGTTTTCTCCCTGTAACTGTACTGTAACTGTAACTCTGTCGCCATTCCGCTAGGGGTGGCCAGAGCCTCTGCAGAGTTGCCTCCATTTTTTCCTATCCTGACATACCTCTTTCAATTCCTTCATATCCATCACCTTTTTCATGCATTTTCTTCTTTTACGCTCACTTTGTATATCCCATTCTTTCACAATCTCCTCAATCTGATCACTCCATACTTTTCTCGGTCGTCCCTTCCCTCTTTTTCCTTTCACACTCCCTAAAAAATACATTTATTTTAATATGTTTTACGAACATACATCTAATCTAATCTATTCTAATCTTAGTTGCAAAGATATGTTACATTGGAGATTTACATTACATGCATTCCCACAACCAGACACGTACAAGTTTGCGCTTGCACATGCTTCATGTGTACCTACAACATTAAAACCAAATCTCAAATGGACACAAATGGGTGTATACCCTGCAACTCTTGCCGTCCTTCCCTGAAACAGGGGCGAAAATGGCAAAGTGGCAAAGTCAGAAAAAAAGTATTTCAATGAAAATAACGTTATAAAGTAAAAAAAATGTAAACGTCGATTCATTTATTGTATATTGTGAGTTTATTTTTTAAAGTTAAACTTATTTCACTAAGTTTAACTTCCTTAAGTGCGACTTAATACAAGTGAGTAAACCTTGGCTCAAACTAAGTTCAACTTCTGAGAAATTCGACTCGATGAACTATCCCGAGGTTCCCAAAGTGTTAGCGTTACCTCTAGGTTACCACTAGCGTTTTTCCTAGGCTACCACTAGCGTTACCCCTCGGTTACCACTAGCGTTACCTCTAGGTTACCACTAGCATTTCCCCTTGGTTACCACTAGCGTTACCCCTAGGTTATCACTAACGTTACCTCTAGGTTACAACTAGCGTTTCCCTTAGGCTATCACTAGCGTTACCTCTAGGTTACCACTAGCATTTCCCCTAGGTTACCACTAGCGTTACCCCTAGTTTACCACTAGCGTTACCTCTAGGTTACCACTAGCGTTACCTCTAGGTTACCACTAGCGTTTCCCCTAGGTTACCACTAGCGTTTCCCCTAGGTTACCACTAGCGTTTCTCCTAGGTTACCACTAGCGTTACCACTAGCGTTACCACTAGCGTTACCACTAGCGTTTCCCCTAGGTTACCACTAGCGTTTCCCCTAGGTTACCACTAGCGTTTCTCCTAGGTTACCACTAGCGTTACCACTAGCGTTACCACTAGCGTTACCACTAGCGTTACCACTAGCGTTTCCCCTAGGTTACCACTAGCGTTTCCCCTAGGTTACCACTAGCGTTTCTCCTAGGTTACCACTAGCGTTACCCCTAGGAGTTAATATGCTCGGGGTCTATTAAAAAGGATATCAAAATTAACATTTAGTGAGATGTAGATGAGACCTACAAAAGGGGTCTTATTTTGTTAGTTAAAGTAACACAAAACGCTACCAAAGAACACAGCACACATAGTGTCACTTCTTGCCATGTCAACTACGCCAACCACTTCAGTTGAAATGGGGGTTACTCATTTCTCGTGAAGGCTGAGTAAACCTTGCCGGTATTTTATTTTGGGTTTGAAATATACAATTATACACCAAAACGGGAAATCATTTTTGACACCCAAGCTCTCGGCATGGAATGCAAGCTCTCTACCAACTGTTTTTTTTGTTTTAATATTTTTTTAAACATTAAGTAAAACATTGGATGGCTGAGAGGACAAATGTGTCATTCTTGCAGCCTGGAGTCGTGGATTGAGTGACAACTCTATGTCAATAACTATTTCTACAATTCTTGCTTACATAGCAAAAAGAGTCACAAATGACCTTAAAATTATCACGACAACTGAATGCCCATAAAGTTGAAGAGCTGTACTTTGATTTCCAGCTCGATTTGTCATTGACTTATAGATTGCAGTGGCAAAGGGTGCCATACAAGCCGATTCTCATTGGTTTTCCGTTTAAAATGAGGCGAAAATGATAATAAAGTAGACTGCATGGTTTCAATGGGGGAAAAATACGTATTGTTTCTTTGGTTTTAAATGTATTTTTTTACTTTGTGCCAATATTTTTTAACTACTTTGTTACATCATTTAAAAAAAAAAACCGATGGGAACCAGCTTGTATGGCACCCTTTGTCACTGATAGTTTGGTATGAGGCTGACCATACACGCTGCAAAAATGGTTCACTTTGTACAATGTCAGCACTGTTTCAGTTAAGGGACAAGGAACCGAAAAAAATAATTGATTTCAATGAAGACTAGAAAATGTAATGTGTGTGTAAAAGTAGGGGATATTGGGGGGAGGGGGGAGGTTTATAAAAAACAAAACTAATCAGAAGGTGGTTAACAAAATAAAATAAAAACTTTCAGAGCCTCTGATCTTTACAAAAAGAAAACATCTCCGTACAAAGAGAAGATAAAAGTTAGACAGCAAGTTACACACTCGTTTAAGTCTGAGCTGAAATCCGATGATTTCTCTGAATTTGACGTAAATTTATAGCTAACGCTAAGTCTCAAGGAGTGAGTAAGGAAAAAGAGGAAAAAACGAGGGTAAAACGGGAAGAAGAGGGTCGAAAAGGAGTTTGGAGTTGTTGTATTGGAAAAGACTACAAATAGAGATAAGCTACTTAGGAAAATCAATGAGTTCTAGTGGAAAAATAACATTATTACTACAAATAAGAGATAAAAACGTGAAGTCAAGCCATTGAAAATGTTATTGTTGTATTTGTATCAGAAATATTTAATTTGATGTATTATTTATTTATGTCAATAATATACAATCTATACGGAAAGTTACAAATATATTATAATATTGACATTTAAGGGTTATATTTCATGCATGCCCACAAGCAGGCACATTACGTAGTATTATTATGATACTTTAAATACTTCTAATAGTAAACACATTCAGTGTTATTTCACAAAGCATTTAATCCACAGCTGATCGATGTATCATCGTTTTTTTGTATGGAAAATTTACTTAGGAGACGGTTGAGCCATAAATTATCTATTTGTAAATATCCCCGATTGCTATTACCTACACAAAAATAATATAATATCATTTACAGCATAGATGGTAGAATACTTGCGTTTGCAGTCAGGGATCGAGTTGGACTGTTTTGCATGCCTTCGAAGGTGTCAGACATGATAAACTGTTTCTGTAATTTATTTTTATTAGTAGTATTAGTTTTGACTTTCATAGAAAATGAGGACCTCCTCTTTCAGGAGATGGAATACTTCCACTCCATAATGACTATAAGACAGTGAAAAAAAGATGATTTCCTTAACTAAAAATACATTTTTCATACCGTCATAAGTTATATGAGAAAGTATCACTTTGTCAAATAAATCTTAAGAACAGAATGTCATTTTGTTACAATTTTTCTTCAAATGAGAAAAGCGAAAAACCTGAAGGAAAAATGTACCGACATCTCACCTTATTGCGGTAAGGAAGCGAAAAAGAAAAGCGAAAACTTAAACAATTTATCGCCCCAATTCAAAACTCGCAAAGGAAACTTGTGACCGCTTAATTTCGTGCAAAAAAAATACACTGCAAATTCGTGTAAAACATTTTTTTTAGAAACAAATGCTGGCAAAGTTAACAATTTGGATAAATCAAGGGCAGGAATATGCTATCAGACTTAATGTACTAAGTGCCAACTTCCCGACTTTTAAGTTGTGCTGAAAAAGTTTTTACTTTTGGACGCTTGTGAGGCCGACGGGCGGGATCGCCCTTAAGGAAAACTATAAATCTGTGAGAAAGGGTTCTTTGTATCGCCTTGATGTGCCTCAAGCACATCTTAATAATGAAATGTTGGAGTTAATTTAATTAAAAGTGGACTTTATTAAGCTATTGTTTTAATTAAAAATATCTGCATTACGCTTAGGAGGAGGTAAAAGTGTAATGCTGTTTTTTAAGATGTAAAATTTTGCGCATAAATTAACGAATTAAGGGATTCCGTGAGTAAACTGTCAGGAAACAACCTGATTAAAAAAGTACGAGAGAAACATTTAGAACACTTTTTGAGCTACAAGTTAAATACATGAAATGTGGCTCCACAAAATATTCTAGTGAGTTCTATAATCTATAATCTAAGTTGCAAGGATATATTCATTCAAAGCTCTCAGATGTATGCCCACAAACAAACACGTGTAGTTCGCGCTTACAAATGCTGATTGTGTACTTACAAATAAAATCCAAACCTCAAATGAACATAAGCCCTGCAACTCTTGCCGACATTCCCTGAAACAGTTAATATTTAAAAAATGAAAATATTGTTAGGTTACATAGTTTTTCAGAGCTTTTTTCATTGATTGAAAATTAGCCTAATAGCGCCAATTGAGCCATCTAAATCTAAATCTAAGTTGGAAAGATATGTATCATTTTAGATTAATATTAAATGCATTCCAACAAGCAGACACGTATAATTTCACGCTCACAAATGCCGCATGTAGACCTAAATATAAAAAAAACCTTATCTCAAATAAACATAAGTCCTGCAACTCTTGCCGACCTTCCCTGAAACAGGGGTGACATTGGCAAAGTGAACCATTTTATACAGTATGGGTGGTCAGCCTCATAGTCATCTGTCTAAATAATAAAAAAAGTAGTATAACGGAAACGATAGCCAGTCGGTATCTTCCTAAACGCCAGAGATGACAGTGCCCTTCTTTTTGACACACTTGGTTTGACAAACCAATATACTATACCCGGTCTGAAGATATAAAATATGGCAAAAGAATATCCGCTCTTGCCCATCCGTAAAACGACTGCTTGAAGGACTGTTTTTTAATCCTTCTCAATCTTCATACATCCAAGTTTGTTTTGTAAACAATTTGTGAAATGTTTATCCACCTGTGATTGATATGTGAAGGAAGATTTTTTTGAGGAACTAATAGAAGAAATCTCAGAGCAGACCTTGCCAAGCATTTGTGAGGTGAGATACCTCGGTGAGTAAGATCCTTCTGGTTTATTGTTTCCTTTTGGAGCAAAGGACGTTGGGTTCATCAAGCTACCAAAGAGCTATGGCTTCATATTAACAAATAACTCAGCTTAGTTCTCTCATATATTTTCACCTTGAGATGGATTGTAGCCATCCCAAACTCCTACCAGTTCATCTTTTTTGCGTCTAGTTTTTTGGAATAACCCATTTGCAGTGATTCCATTATAATATACCCCTCTCAGTGAGGTGCTATTTACACTTGCCCCACCATTAAAATGGTCCTTCGAAGCGGAAATTATTTAACTACTTATTTTTTTTAAATAAAATCAAATCAATTCTCAGATTCATGTAGGTACGTGACTTTTAAAGTTTTTTTTTGGTTTCTTCCTGACAAAACTGGAAAAAAATGTATCTTACTTATTCTTAGTCTGACATATCATGCATGGATATCTTAAAGACCAGATATTTATTGTTCTTATGGTATCTAGTACAGTAATGATATATTTGGTCCCTCACCTGACAGACGTGTCAAGGGTCTATAAAGCTGTCAACATGGATTAGGCGTGGTCCAAACTGGCAATTAAACACATCAGATATTGAATGATACTCTAATTTATGTACATATGTGTACAAACGACATATGCTCATAAAACATCATTAAAAGATCCAGTAAACCTTCAAACATATATCCATATTTTAAGATGAAAAACGCAGGTATTAAATTGCATTGAATAAATAAAATTGCACAGAAAATAATATGTACGTTTTTCCAGGTCGATGAATTCTGAGAAGAATGGAAAATCACATCTGCTTTAAAGTTTCGTAGATGGAGTTTGTAAATTTATTATACGCGTACTACATATTTTACATAGGGACTCATCTAAAAATCTAGGAACTGAAAATTGAAGGGATATCCAAGTATATAATATGTCTATAATCTATAATCTAAGCTGCAAAAATATGTTAACATTTAAGGCTCATATTAACTGCATGCCCACAGACAGTGATATGAACATATTGATACCTTAAAGGTAACACAGAATAATTGACATATTAAGTTGACATGGGTTTCTCCGATCAATGTACCTTTATTCCTATTTTCTACGAGAGAAAACACTTCAAAGGTAGGAAAATTCTGTGAGTATGGAGTTTTTAATGAGCACTGCATTATAATTAGTTCACTTACTAGAGAAGTTTTACCCAATAAGCTGTTTTATCCACGATTTCTCAAGTAAGTGAATCAACATCTATTTACGAGTATTCTCAAGTTCACAAAAGAACTTCAGTTCAAGTACGAGCCTTAAAGAAGTCAGTCACAAGTTCACTGATGAAACGTAGCAGCTTTCTAAGAAGAAAAAAACAGCCTTCTGAGAAGAAATAGTGGACCATGGTCTACAAGCTCGGAAGAATGGATGCTGCATCCTCATCATCATCAACATTTTTCCAACGTTAGCATAGCGACTTTATACCAAATGATAAGAACGCACTCACTTGAATTGTGTGGAACGTTTTATTTATAATTTTAAAGTTACATGAGAGCTTGTATGAAAAAGGTTATGACTCTGGATGAAATGAAAGAAGTATGCAAGGACAGGAAGAAGTGGCGGCTAATCTGCAATGCTGATTTGTAATGTTGGTTAATTAGTTTGCTACATTTTTTGCATAATAAATTATTGACTTTTTTTGTATAGATTTATTTTTAAGGTTTTGTTGTTTTTTTTGTAAACTTAAATGTTATTTATTACTCGTATTCCTTGACTTATAGGTTGGTATGAGGCTGACCACCCATCCTGTAAAAAATGGTTCACTTTGCCAATGTCACCCCTGTTTCAGGGAATGTCGGCAAGAGTTGCAGGGCTTATGTTCATTTGAGTTTGGATTTTATTTGTAAGTACACAATCAGCATTTGTAAGCGCGAACTACACGTGTTTGTTTGTGGGCATACATCTGAGAGCTTTGAATGAATATATCCTTGCAACTTAGATTATAGATTATAGATGATAGACATAAGCTAAAGTAGAAAATACCAGGTCTTACTCGCTATCCTAACAAGTAAGTAAATGTAATATACAATTTGATGATTTTGATTTGGGGTTATTTGTGTTACAGGTAACTTATAAAGCAAATATTAAAGCACCCTGCGAATATCACGACACTTCTATAGGAAGAAGCAAAGACTAATTACTGCGCACGCTTCAAACCCAAATCCTCAACGTTATTACATATTCGTAGGGTTAACAAGCTGCCTTGATTACAAGTAGGCGGAAGGGAGATTTCAGAAAATCAATAACCTGAAGTTCCTGATTTTCAACAAGAAATAAGTGCCGATTTATTTTTCTTGTTTTTCCTGGTGTTGCCATTTTTAGGCATAATTGTAAAACTAGGACGATTTTATAGAATGAAAAAAAAAAACGGATTTTACTGACCGTGCAAAAGAGAAGAACGATTTTCTCTTCGTTTCGTCGGAGTCATATCCGACGTCCTCAGGAGCGTGTCTCTTCTACAAAGAAGAACCACAAACTGTTGAGTTATTGTTGTTTGATCGTGGCCGAAGGTTGTAGGTCTCTTTTGCACGGTCAGTAAAATCCGTTTTTTTTTCATTCTATAAAATGTCTAACGACCGTAATCATAATTTAAAATCTAGGCTGATTTATTTGGTAAACTCTGTTTTTGTGTGACGACTCACACTTCACGAAATCTGAGATAGTTACTTCTACTAAGGTATATATATAGTGTAAACGCTTCCCAGTGGTAACGCTTCGGACTCGAAATGGAAGGTTATGGGTTCAAATCCCGGCGGAACACAACAAATATACCTACCATTGATATTTTCAGATATGCTCTTCGCTGGGTGAAAAATTCATATACCTTTACCAAAAATCGGTCACTAAAGGTCCATCCAGCCTTACAGCAACAGGGTCTTGATTGAGAATCGAAACTTTCTACAGCGACGAACAAGCTCGCAGAGGGCTCTAGGGTGTGATACACAGAAAAAAAGCGCTCACCAAATAAATCATCCTAATATATTATTAATTTTTTGTAACTTATTGCCACGTTTCTATTGCCGGTAATATATTTAGTTTTACAGATTTGACCAATCTCACACCCACCACTTCAGTTGAAGAAGGGGTTTCCTAGCTTCCGAGGGTACTGGTACTCATTTCTTGTAAAGGCTGAGTAAGCATTGCTAGTGTTTTACTTTGGGTTTGAAATAAACACCAAAATGGAAAATCATTTTTCCACACCCTCTGTGGGATTCGAACCCGAGTTTTTGGCATGGAATGCAAGCACTGTGGCAACTGCTACAAAACCTGGGTTAACTTAAACATAGAAAACGCTAATTTTCAAACAAGACCCGGTTGTAAACAAAGTATATGAAATAAGAAACATCTAATCTAAATCTAAGTTGCAAAGATATATATAATTAAGGATTCCTATTAAACGCATTCCCACAAGCAGACACGCATAATATCGCACTCACACATGTCGCATGTGGACCTAGAATATAAAAACCCAATCTCCAATGAACATAAGCCCTACAACTCTTTCCGACCTTCCCCGAAACAGGGGTGACATTGGCAAAGTCAACCATTTTTTATAGTATGGGTGGTCAGCCTCATACCAACCTATAAGTCAAGGAATTTACTAAACATAATACTAGAAAATAATAATTTTGTTCCTTCATGTAACGAGTAAAGATCAAAAAGTGTAGTTCTAAAATCCAGTAAACAAATTGTTTGCTGTCTATAATCGCCATCATTAAGTACACATAAAGAAATTGCAACTCTTACGTTCACGAAAATGGAAATTTATTTTTTCCTTTTTCACAAAATAAACTTGATTTTTTTTACGAGAATTTCATATTAGAAACAAAGTTTAAAGACGATGCGAGCGGGATCGTAAAGAATCGATCATAAAATTTGTGCCGTAAGCGCGAAAAGCAGACTAGTATCGTAGATGGCAGATTGATCTATAAGCAAGGCATAAACAAATATGTATTATTATAATAAAAAATATTAAAATATGTATAGGTATTAGTTATAGCTATGTAATCGAGACACAGCTTCCTTAGTTCCGTGCAGCCCTTGTCTTTGGATCCAGTGGCGGAGAGATTACAAATGTGGAAGGAGGAATGCCCGGAGAGCTTTGTGAAGCCTTCAGAGAGCCTACCTCCAGGAAAGAACCTCGAGTGGCCCGTATATGGGACGTGTTTCTGAACGCTCCGCGCGCTGCCGTTTGCCCAACGCAGCAAGTTTTTTTCTTTTCACTCTCAAAGTGCTATTTTTGCTTCTGTGAGCCCGAGCTATACTTTACTTTGTTCGTCTCATCGTTTTACGTGCGCGTGTGTAGTTATTTTTTGGATTCGACTTTTTATTTTTGTGTTTTTCGTGAAACAGTGTCTGTGCTAAAATAAATTTCTAGAGCCGCTCTCGTAAACCCCACTGACCCGTGCAGTGTCTCAAAACGTGCACCGCAATATTCCCTATCGTTCGACATATCACGCATTGATATCTAATAATAATTTGTATCAAAATCGCGAAAAATCTTTTTTCTTGTATCGCGAAATTTTAGGCCTACTTCGGAAAGCCCACTCGATGGCATTTCTCGGAACCATCACCATTAAGCCCGCCCCGCCCCCCCCGTCACCCCCGGCCATTAGTAGGCCACGCGCGCGCTCCTGATTGGCTTCGGCCAAGCCCCACCCCAAGGTCATTAGCTGGCCACGCCCCCAGTCATTAGCTGGCCAAACCCCCCCCCCTTCCGGCCGTACACGACACGGCCTTCCCTGGCTGGCCCCGCCTGGCCACGGTTTCCCCCGCCTGGTCCCGCCCACCAGCGGGCCTGGCCGTCTCTCTTATTGGACCAACTAAGGCAGGGCCCGACTGCTTGGAGTTTCATTGATTGATAAACTCCAACCATGCCGCTTGCCCATACGCCGACGGCCCACAAGCCACGGATTAAGACGAGGAAGAGAAGGGGAAGCCAGAGTGGCTCCCTCCCTTCTTCTTCAGGTAGCTGCAGCCCCCCTCCCGACCGTCGCACCACCCCTCGCGCGTCAACGTCCGCCGCCAACTCCCCCACAGCCCCGGTAGCCCCCACCACCCTGTGTACCCCCCGCGCCGCTGTCCCCACAACCTCACCCGCTGCAGGCTTTGAGGAGGCCTTCAGGGGCATCAAGGAGCTATACAACTCCAAGGCCAACAAGACCACCAAGGCTGAAAGAGCCCTCATTGACCAGCTGCTGGACAACATCAGCTGGGAGAGAGCCGCTATCCGCGAGCGAAGCGGGGACCAGGAGGTGGAACTCCTCCAGGCCCAGCTCGAGCTTGCTAAAACTAAGCTCGCCCTCTCCGATATGGAAATGGAGCTAAGCAAGGCTAAGCTCCTAATTACCACCCTCAGGAGGAATCTAGAGGACTCCTCCGCGACCTCCGCTGCCCCGCAGGCACCTTCCACCGCCGCCGCCGCGACTGCTGCCCCTTTCCGTCCCTCTAGGACGTGGAGCAAAGTTGCGGCAGGGAAGCCCGACTTCCCACCCCTGGGGCCCGCTCGCCCAGTGGTAATTGTCAGCTCCAAAGCTGACAATGACACCCCCCGCTCGTTTGAGAGGACCCTTCAGGCCCTCTCTAACGAAGTTAACCCGCAGTCTCTGGGTGTCGAGGTAGTCCGAAAGGACAAGACTCGTAATGGGGGCGTAGCCGTACGGCTGCGTACCCAGGAGCAGGCCTCCAAGTTGATCCAGGCCCTATCAAAGAGCGCTGGTCTGTCAGCCCAAGGTCCGCAACCGAGGATGCCCAGGTGCATCATCTTCGGGCTGCCCCAAACCACAACAATAGACGAGCTGTCCTCGGCAATCGCGGCCCAGACAGAGGACCACTCCACCTTGACTCGAGAAGAGATAAAGCGCCGAGTGACGCTCTCCCACAAGACAGGTCCCCGTACAGGAAACTGCCATTTTGTCGTCAACGTCCCCCCGTGCATCAGATCTGCCCTGATAAGCAGAGGCCGCCTGTTCCTAGGCTGGGATGCCCACGGTATCCGGGACTTCTGTGGAGCCACCCGCTGCCACAGATGCCAGATATTTGGCCACATCGCAAGAAATTGCAATAAGCCGAGCGTGTGCTCGAAGTGCGCTGGCCCCCATGATAGGGACCAGTGCAAGGCGGAGGCCGCCCTCCATAAGTGCGCTACGTGCACGCAGCACAAGGCCCCCGCGGGCGATCATCAGACGGGCGACGAGAATTGCCCCGCGCGACTCGCCGCGGCCCGCCGAGAGATGGCCAGAACAAATTACTAATGGCTCTCATGATAGGACAGCTGAACGCCAACAACAGCCAAGCGGCAACGACAGAGGCCCAAGTCATCATGGAGGCCCACAAACTGGACGTGCTGCTCCTGCAGGAGCAGTACACCAGGGAGGGGGCAACCTGGGGGCTGGGGCCAGACGCCCGCACAGTGGAAACCGGACATCCCCCGAGAGCTGCGGTAGTCATAGCGAACCCTTCCGTCAAGGTACTGTTTCTCTCCCATCTTTCCACCGATTTCCAGAGCTGCATTGAGCTGAAATGGAGCTCCAGAGAGTCCTTATACATTATATCTGTCTACTTTAAATTTTCCATTCCCACTGAGGAATTTCTTCCCCCGCTCGAGCGCGCTCTCTCCTGTCTTAGGGGAAAGCCTGTGCTCATCGGCGGGGACCTTAACATTCAGTCTACCCTCTGGGCTCCGTGCGTGCCGGCTTCTCGCACCAGAGATCAAGGTCGCACCTTCCTGGAGGAGTTCATTTACACTGAACAACTGACCGTCATTAATGATCCTCTTAGCATTCCTACCTTCACGTCACACTCAGGGACCGGGGAGTCGCACATAGATGCGACACTCACAAGCCCCTCTTTTAGCCCCTTTGCCATCTCCGACTGGCAGGTTCACCCAGACGCTTCTTGTAGCGATCATAGACTCATCACATACAGGTTATCCACCCATACTTCTCTTCCCCCTATCCCCCTCTCTGGAGCTGCACTTCCTGCGCACTTTAGGGCCGGAAACGAAGTGGGATGGGAGGGCTTCAGGGCCAGCCTTGGGGAGCGCTTCGACCGCATCGCCCGTGAGGGCTGTAATGGTCCGGAAGAAGCTGCCGATAGGCTGCAGGAGGCCATCATCATGTCCGCCAATGAGTCCATTGGGCGTTGTGGCCCGCCGCGATCGAGACCCTCCGCCTGGTGGAACAACGGGCTTGCGGCCCTCCAGGGAAGGGTTAAACATGCAAGGAGGAAGCACCAGCGGGCCGTGGCAGGTACCTACTGTCCCTGTCATCTCAGTGACACCGCGCTGTCACAGATCATCCCAGCCCCTCAGGTTGTCCCCCCACTTGATACTGCCGCCGCCCGCGATGGCGCCGGCGCCGTCACCTCCTGCCCGCGCTGCGCTTCCCGCACCATCCCCGACCGGTATGGGGTTTCACCTGTGGCGTTCCTTAAGAACGCCCTCCGGAGATCACTTCGAGTGTATAAGCAGGAGATGAAGAAGTAAAAGAAGGTCGCGTGGCGCGCGTTCATCACTGCTAGCACTAATCCGGACCCCTGGGGAGAGGCATACCGCATGGTAACGTCTAGCGTCACGCTGGGCGGGGTGCTTAGCGGAATCACTCTTCCTGGGGCGCGCGGCCACTCTGGCACACTCACGTCCACGTGCGAGGCCTTCCTCGACGCGCTCATCACCACGGACTGCCCGCTGATTGACAGCGAGCAAGATGCACAGATCCGTGCCGAGGCTGCGCGTCCATTGGATAGCGCAGAGTCGTCTCTACCCACCTTCAGTGAGATAGATGCGATTGTAAAATCACTTGCTCCGCGGAAAGCCCCTGGACTAGATAGAATCAATAATTCTATGGTCAAGGTGGCGTGGGCCGTAGCCCCACACGACATTAAAGCCATTTTCGCCGCGTGCATCCAGCAAGGAGTCTTCCCGCGCTGTTGGAAGGTCGGCCTCCTCAAGGTACTCCGCAAAACCACCGCGAAACCACCGACGGACCCTAAAGCATATCGCCCCATAACCCTTCTCCCAGTCCTTGGGAAGATACTCGAAAAGCTCATCGCTAATCGAGTTGAATCCCACCTCACCACTTCCGGAATGTCAATTTCCGCCCGCCAGTATGGCTTCCGGCCTGGCCTCTCTACGGAGGACGCCATCCGGTCGGCCATGGAGGCGGTCAGGGAATCGACTTCCAAGTACGTACTGGCGGTTCTCCTGGACATTTCAGGCGCTTTCGATAGCGCCTGGTGGCCCATGATCTTGGCGAAGCTCAGGCGTCGTAATATTCCGGCTAATATATACGACTGCATAGCTTCGTACTTCTCCGCGCGACGCGTTACGATGGACGCGGGCCCCACCCTTATTGAGAGGGATGTATCCAGGGGATGCCCCCAGGGCTCAGTCCTCGGGCCCCTCCTCTGGAACATCCTGTTTGATGATCTTCTCTCTCTCCCTCTCCCCCAGGGCTGCGAGGTGCGTGCTTACGCGGACGATGCGCTTCTCACTGTGGAGGCGGGATCACGTGCTGAGATGGAATCTCTATCTCAGTCAGCCCTCCGCGCCATAGCAGACTGGGGGGTTAATAATAAGCTCTCCTTTGCTCCCCACAAGACCGAAGCTATCCTCCTCAAGGGTAAGCTAGACGTCGGTAGACCCCCAAAAATAATGTTCCTAGACACACGCGTAAAATTCTCGCGGACCGTAGTATACCTGGGCGTTTCCCTGAACGCCAACTTCCCCTTCGTTGAGCACGCGAAAGCCATCACCCAGAAGGCGAATAGCGCATTCGGGAAGATGGCTCGACTATCGAACACGTCGTGGGGCCTGCGGGGTCGTGCACTCCGCATCCTCTATGACTCGGTCTTCCTCGGCACCGCCGCTTATGCGGCGTCATGCTGGGCGGACAAGTGTCGGCGTGGAAATGCACGACGCGCGGCGCTTTCCGGTCAGAGGAGTTCGTTGCTCCTCCTGACAAAAGCGTACCGATCCACCGCGACGGACTCGCTCCCGGCCCTAGCCGGGGTGCTCCCCCTCGACCTCGAGCTCCAGTACCGCGCCGCTATCGGTTCTCTCAGGCGAGGCCTCCCGGCCAAGCTTGAACATCAGGTGATCCCGCCGCCGCCGGATGGACGCCTGACGCAGCGTGTCAGGGACTCGGTTCGCGACGCTATATACGCACAGTGGCAAAGGTACTGGGACGTCACATCGTGTGACAAGGTCATCTACTCCTTTTTTCCGTCGATCAGGGAGCGCATGGCTGCGCGGTGGCTCGTCCCGGACCACTTCACCAGCCAGTTCCTCACTGGTCACGGGAAATTTGCGCACTACCTTTTAGAACGGGGCGTCATCTCTCAGGGTGGAGGGGAGTGTTTGTGCGGACCCATTGCCCAGGACGTGCGGCACGTCCTGTGGGATTGCCCTCTGCTGCACTCTCAACGAGAGCTCCTCATCGACGCAGTCCGGCCGGCCGGTTCCGGACCGGTCGGCTACGCGGACCTCGTTGCCAGTAGAGCCAACTACCTTGCATTCCGCCGCTTCTGCCAGTCCTGGCACGAGTTCGCAGCCGCGGGCTCAAGACTGGGCAGAGGTGACCATTAGCCCTCAGTCAGTCCTCGCGACACCCATACATATTGACGTATGTACACCCATAACTTACTGCGCTCAGCGCGGATGGCAACTCGTTCGATACACGTCAATGAAGGGCTCCCGTCAGGCACATTAGCTTCAGTAACCTCGACGTTCTGGGGAGGGTGGGACTTCTTAGAGTCATGCGTTAGCCCCTGATTTGAGGATCCTCTTTTTCCTTTCTTGAGTAGAGTAACTTTAGCTGATTAACTTCAACGGGAAGGCCTTCCGCCGCCAAAAAAACATTGCAAGTGAAGTATCACCAAGGGAAGCGACTCCGCATGAGTTGTATGAACTTGGTGGGTGGAGGCGGGTAAAGTGGCCCGTATGGAGATCCATGAACAGATTGAGGACCAATGTTGGAAGAGCCCGGGCCAACATGCTGACCTGGGGATTTCTGGGACGGGAGGACTCTACACTATGTGAGTGTGGAGCTCAGCAAACAATGGAGCACCTGCGGTGTTGTCCCTCCTGTCCGACAAGCTGCTCCATGGATGATCTCTTTGCGGGAAACCAAAGAGCTGTAGACATTGCTCGTTACTGGGCCAATACGGTGTGAATCTGACACGAAGAAGAAGAATAGCTATGTAATAGTAATCCTCAAAAGTATGTGTGGGTAGGAATAATAGGAATATTAAACAAAGTACGTGAAGCGTCTAGAAATAATGATTACTACGTACCTACTTGAATCTTTCCTTTAATTCTGGAACTGTCTAGCGAACATAGTTTCTAGATAGTACTGTTGTGAAGAGTATATAAGACGCTTATTGCTTGCACTAGAGTCAGTGATCTGTGAGCTTCACCCATACAGCGAACAAATTTGACCAGTGAACTTAAACCAGTGTAATGGAATAATCGAGACTGTCTTTGTTAAAATAAATTTTGTGGAAAGGAATGCAATCCACCAACCTATTTTGCCTGGCCAGCTGTCTTCATGCGAAAGCAGAAGCTTGTGTGCATGCAACGGCATCTGTTGAACTAGGGTTAAAGTTATCGTCGCGGGATTCGAACCAACGTTATCCGGTTCCAAATAACCCGACTTGATCCCCGCGGCCATAACATCGATTAAGTTCATAACTTTTATTTCAAATGGATAGTAATTATTGATAATTGTTACTGTTGAATAATATGGATAAGAGTTCCAGGAAGCCACTAAATGGATAAAAAATAAACGTAACCTGAAATTTTCAAGAAGGCTCTAGAAGAAGAAAAATAAAAAAGAAGAACAAAACTATGGATCACGGTCAAAACCCGGAAAGAAAAAATCAAGCACCTTTTCTATCTGTTCCCATCATACAATGTCACCCCAATGGCAAGAGTTGTAGGGTGTACCTATGTCCATTTGAGATTTGGTTTTTATGTTGTAGGTTCCTATGCGGCATGTGCAAGCGCGAAATTGTTTGCGTCTGGTTGTGAAAATGTATGTAATGTGAATGTTCAATGTAACATATCTTTGCAACTTAGATTAGATTAGATTAGATACATTTATTAAAGGATGGCAACTTCATAAGTTTTCCATAAAATAATTGGAAAAAATAGCTCACTTTCCATGTCACGTACATATTATTATGGTACAGAAATCGTATGTGACAGGATGGAAACTTCAGTAACTTCCATCATATATTACGGGATGGACAAGAAAAGTTTGCGTCACGGGCTCCGTCACACCTGGCGACTCATTCTTCACTCAGCTTAAGCTCTTCCCCACACACTCACTCCTCAAACACTCCGAATACTTACCATTCCCCACTCTTCTCGACTCTATATCCACGGTTAAAAGGGCATAAGCGAAAAAAACTAAATTGTTCAGGAGAGCAGTATAAAGTTTGAGATTGCAGAAAAATGGCATAACGTTTTTTTTATTTTTTATCATATCGTTAAAATCAAAACAGCTCTAAAATTAAAAGAATAACGGCCTTTATTGGCATTCCTATTTATGTCGTTTTACGATTTTTTTAAAGTCACAAACGTCTTTAGGACAAAAACGGCCAAACGGTTCGGTTACACCAAAACCATACTTAGAAAGCGCAGTTGTTTGCTTGGGCATAAACAACAACAACAAAAAATCATCGTAGAGCTATGAGAGTAAGCGCATTAGAAAGAGCGGAAAATTTTAAGTAGAAAAGCATTCATAACTCATTTTCGACCAATACGTCGCTTATGCCTTTCTTCCTTGTAACCGTCGATATGCTACGTCACAGGTAGATATGAGAGCGTAGGTACGACAACAACTTTCCTGAGTTTGAAGTTTTCTGACAAAAGAGTATCAGAAAAGTTTGTGCAATGAATTGGTGGTAATTTTCTATTTGTAATGATTTCATACTAAGTTGGTTCACATCACAAAAATCGTTCGTTATGATGTAAAATCTAAATTGCAAAAATAAAATGAATAGAAACATGACAAATACCTACTATAGAAACACGTGCCCAATACTATAGAAACGTGACAAATACTATAGAAACGTGACAAATACTATAGAAACGTGACAAATACTATAGAAACACGTGCCCAATACTATAGAAACGTGACAAATACTATAGAAACGTGACAAATACTATAGAAACGTGACAAATACTATAGAAACACGTGCCCAATACTATAGAAACGTGACAAATACTATAGAAACGTGACAAATACTATAGAAACGTGACAAATACTATAGAAACACGTGACCAATACTATAGAAACGTGAAAAATACTATAGAAACGTGACAAATACTATAGAAACGTGACAAATACTATAGAAACACGTGACCAATACTATAGAAACGTGACAAATACTATAGAAACACGTGACCAATACTATAGAAACGTGACAAATACTATAGAAACACGTGACCAATACTATAGAAACGTGACAAATACTATAGAAACGTGACAAATACTATAGAAACGTGACAAATACTATAGAAACACGTGACCAATACTATTGAAACTCGATAAATACTACTTATATAGAAACGTGACAAATGCACATAATATGATTAAATCACGGTAAGTATAATATAAAACTTAGCAGACAATAAAGTTAACAAAAAAATCTTCCACATATTCTGTGATATTTTAAACGAGATCTTCTTCCTAAATGCGATGAGATTTTTATGTGGTATTTAATCTTACAACGATGATGCTTCTTTTATTTTCTATACAAATGTAAGCACTCCAATATTTAGTTATCTTTGGAGACATCCATCTTTTATCCATATCTTAAGTTCTTATAGTCCATACAAAATTTCCTCTTGTTATGCTTGCCTTTTATCAAGTGTTTTGAGTGAGGCCATCTCGCATAGCTTCATATGCATTTTCATCAAACCCTCCCCTCCCCCGCACTCCTTCACGCTCCACTAACCAATACTGCATATCATCCCCTACCCCAGAACACGCTTGCGATGTCAGTACTCACATTCTAACTCAACCAAAGCGTTTACACATATTGTATGCAAACCAAAACGCTCACCAGTGCGCTGATTTAGTCTCCACACATGATCTGATAAGCGCTTTGGTTAGTTTTAAGCGTACTTGAGATGCTGTGCATAAAAGGACGAATCACGTGGAAAGATGAAGGATATGAGAGGCGCTTAAGCGCATGCCAACATTTGTGGAGAGCCGGGAAATATGCGAGCCAACATCTGATGTTGTAGAGCTGTAAAAAATACGATCATATTGGAGAATGATTTTGTGGATTTCCATTCTTAAATGGTCGAGGTTTTCATTTAAATAAAGTTAGTTTCATTTGTTATGGTTTAGAAGTTCACACTGTGAAAGTACATTGTATGTATTTATTTTAACAACAAAAAAAAAAGTTAGTTTCTTTGTAAGTTGATTGCGAATGAATGGAATCTACAGAGTGGAAACAAGAAAAGAGCGTGCATGAAAAGAGCGTGCATGAAAAGAGTGATGAAACTAGATGAGATGAAAGAAGTTTGCAAGGACAGAGTCAAGTAGAGGCACTTGTGTGGAGGTACCGGCCACCCCTAGAGGAATAGCGGCAGGATACAAAACAAGATAAGTTTCTTGATTACCGATTAACTGGAGAGATATGGGGGAGGCCTATTTCCAGCAGTGAACGGAGATGGCTGTGTAAGAAGAGAAGAAGAAGAAGTTTATTGATTTAAAGATTAAGTAATAATAATATTAGGATGCTTTATTTGGTGAGCGCGGTTTTTGTATGTATCACACCTCAAGAGCCCTCTGCGAGCTTGGTCTTCGCTGTAGAAAGCGTCAATGCTCAAGCAAGACCCAGTTGCTGTAAGGCTAGATGGACCTTTTGATGTCCGGTCTTTGGTAAAGGTTTATGAATTTTTAACCCAGCGAAGAGCATATTTGGAAATATAAATGGTTAATTTTTTTGTGCTCCGCCAGGATTCAAATCCACAACATTCCATTCACGAGTCCTAAGTGTTACCACTGGACTACGGACCGGTGAACTCATATTGATTGGTATTAGTTTGACCACCTTTACTGTAAAAAATGGTTAACTAGCCATAATGATCTGACAATGCCACCCCTGTTTCAGGGAAGGTGGGAACAAATTGCACAGCGAATGTTCATTTGAGATTTGGGTTTAAAATTGTTAATTTACATTCGCGATGTGTACACACGAACTTTAAGCAGAATGAATTTTAAGCGAATATTTAAATATATTTGCAACCTAGATTATTTATTATATGGATTGTTTTTAAAAAAACTGCGAGTAGGTATAGCATGTTTTGTTGTCAACTAATATTCAACGACAAAAGCACGTAAGATGTGAATCTAATTTATTAACGTTTTGAAAAAAAAACATATATGTGCACGAGTACGTATTGGTTGACGCAAACATTATGATAAAAGCACTTTCTTTAATTTTGTGATTTTTTATCAGCAACACCGCCAGTTTAAACTTGATTAAAAACTGTTTCATTTACATTTCGTAAAATGAAACCTACCGCCTTTGTGTTTTTCTATTTTTTTTAAATAGAAGCCTGTTGAATATAGTCCCGTGTATATACAAATCTGCTTGTTTTTAATTATGTTCAGCCGTTTTATTTAAACGCCTTCCCATTGTTTTTTCTACAACGCACAATTGCATATCTCCGCTCGAACTTCTCTCTACCAGTACCCGTAGTACGAGTTCTTTCACAATACTCGAAGTGCTGAATATTCGATAAAAATGTATGTGAACTTGAACAGCACCTCTGGCAAAAAAAGATTCGAAACTTGTTTCGCTAGAGGAGCTTTTTAAGTTCACATATATTTTTCTCGAATACTCAATACTTCGAATATTGTGAAAAAACTCGTACTACGGGTACGGTACACGATTTCATCCCCGTTGATTGCAAAAAATAAATGCATACACACAATGGAGTCTCTCCCGTTGTGAGCACTAAGCGTCTATCTGAGAGAATATGTACAACTTGGAAGGACGGAGACGAGATGGGCATTGTTCTGCAGATGGACCTGTTCCTGAAGCATAAAACATTAAATTTTAACAAAAATGCATGACCACTAAAACACTCACGAGATGTACTATTTTAATTCCCATATATTTTTTTGTAAACGCTGTGGTTGAGTTACAGCATAAATTTGGTACTAAATATACTGATGGAGATATTATTGACGTTGGAATAATGATGCCAGGCTTTGTGTGAATCAGTACTTAAGTATAAAACATTCATTTGCAACTGGACCATAGCGTTTTAACGGAAAATGTATGGAAACAAAAAAGCGCCTCCAACGGTTGTTTAAGTTTCAATTTATTTTTGTACAACGCTTATGGTTGAGTTTAAACGAAAAAAAATATAGTTGGAGTGCAGATACGGTGAAAGGGAGGTGGGGGTAGGGGAGACGAAAGAAGAGGGGAAAATCAGAAAGTGAAAAAATTAATGCGATGAAAAAAAACGTATTTCATTATAACTAGAAGCTCGGATAGTGTATGAAAATATATGAAAATGGAAATTTAAAAAATGTCTGAAAGCTTTTTTGAGATATGAAAACCATCCAATCAAAAAGATAATATTTTCAGATTGAAGACTATTTCATGATTCAAAAGATGATACTCTATAATCTAAGTTGCAAAGATATATTGATATTTAAAGTTCATATCAAATGCATGCCCACAAACAGACACGTGAAGTTTGCGCTTACAAAATATGCTATGTGTACTTGCAATTTCAAATCCAAATCTCAAATGAACATTAACAATACATTTTTTTTTGACATTCCCTGAAACAGGGGTGACATTGGTAATTTAATTAATTAAAATCAAAAGACGTGTTAAACAATATTTTTTTTTCAATTAAAATTTGGAATTGGTCATATCTTTGGTATCATATTTTTATTATTATTGCAAAATCCAAATAAATTTCTAGACTTAAAAATAATTGTTACCTAGATTTCAATTATAAATTAATAGCCTTATACAATGAAAATGAAAAAATCATATAATAAACAGAATTAATAATAATGAATGCTTAAAATTTTAGTGAACTAAAACCTGAAGCCGTTCCAGAAACGAGTGATTTTGTGGTGAAAAGTCGGCGAGCAAAGTTGAAGGGGAACTAACGCAGATCGTTTGTTCTACTCTATGGTTTGTTCCTATACGAGGCGGTTAATGTGAGCGACACACGTACATAATAATATTATGTATGTGGAACAAGTTAGGGGAGGGCTTTTACTTGCCTCAGTGGTGTGAGGCTAATTTCTTACTGGTTTCCCGGTTTTCCCGCCTTTCCCTCCACTTGGTCAATTCGACAGACCATACACACACGAAAATGTCCGTTGTTTTTAAAAATATGTTTCTTATACTTTATGGCCTAAGTGAAAAAGTGGCATTAATGAAAAAAATTGCGAGTATTCATTGATTTTTTTTATCTAAATTGCAAAGTTAATTTTTTTTTATTCAACTGGAAAACTGACACTACAAAAAAATATTTAAAAAAACACGTTTTTTCACATTTTTTTCTTCTAGTTTTGTTGTTTAATAATTTGGACGTATTTTTTTTCTTTATAATTACAGAATAATACAATGTCTACAACGTCTTTGAAAAATATTTTAGCTAATTGGAACAGTTTTTGAGATAATATGAAAAAACTGAAACTAATTAATTAATTTAATGTGCGCGGTAATACTTCGTGTATGCGTGAGCGGTCGCCGACTAAACAGGAAGGGAGGGAAGGCAGTGAGAAATAAGTAAGCAAGCCCTTTGTTGTGTAGAAATGTCAAATTAAAACTCTCCCTCCACGTGGGATATCAACGCCGCACTCGTAAAGACACGCCCCCAACCAATCACAGTGAGAGAAAGTCGCTGAGCAAGAGAAAGTACTTAAATATAATCTCGATCGCGCTATCAGCAGTCTGTGGCGGTATGCCAAGTGTGCGGTGTTTCTGCGCTCGATTTCGTAAATGTAAAAATTGCGCGTAAATGTTATTTTTTTCCACTCGTTTTTTGAAATGATGAAAAGTTGTATAAAATTAAAAAGTTTACACAATAAATCAAATTGGATAAAAAATACGAAATAAATTTATTATATCTCGCTTTTTGATAAAATAAAATAATTTTATTTAACATAATCAGAACAAAATTGGAATGAAAGGCGTCAATTTAGTTTTTTTAAAATCAAATAAAATGTACAGAAATAAACAAAATAATTTTCTCATTATTTCTTTGCAATGGATTACTTTAAATAAAATAGAGTGCCATGTGAAAGATAAGACAGGAGTAGCAGCCGGGAGATTGTGCTGACACATGTAAATCTATATGTATTAATACTCGCGTAAAGTAAATTGTGTGTTCCAGGGGCGGTTCCAGAATAATGTAAGTCATTTTGAATTTATAAAATGTTTTTACGACATGAAATTTATTGTATTTTACTATGTGTTGACGTTATTATTATTTTTTTATAAAAATATAATGAAGGTGTTTGGATTTTTGATTGTATAAAAAATAACATTGATTCAAACATTTAAATAATTCGTCTTCTTCTTCTTTATGTCAAATTCCCGCGTACACCAGTGTCAAGTTGTATTCAAATAATAAAACAATGGATATTATGATGATTTTAAATGCAAGTAGGGAATTTTATATCATGGTAGGTAAATTAAATAATGTATGTAGGGGAATTAGTCCACTTCAATTGTTATGAGATTGTTGTATTTCTTGACGGGTAGCAGACCCATAATATATAAGGAATGGTTCTTCTAATTATGTGTTCTACTCTTGCCCCATATCCTGACTAGTAAAGTCACCAGTCTTCTTGTTAAATAAAAGTCTGTAACCTTTTCTGTAATAAAGTGCTACATTACGTATCAAGCAAGAAGCAAATCTTTTACTTGAAGCTCCCATCCAAGACAACCAGCGACCGCCAAAATCCCAAACATGATGTTCTTTGGAGCCGGATCGTTTGCCAAAATTCCCAACAGAAGGAATCCTATGCGGGAGGCTCACTTACTTCTTGAAAGGCTTTGGGATTTAAAAAAAAAAAAACAGATTTGTGAAGAGGAATGCAATTCACTAACCTATTCTGCGTGGCCAGAAACAGGTATTTATATCATCAATTAATAATTCATTATTGTTTATTTGAATGAATTATTAATTAATAATTACCCAATTAAATCTGTTGAACCAGGGTCAAAGTTCTGGTCAAATGACCCAGGCGGGGATCGAACCAACGTTATTCTATTCCAAATGAGCTAAAAAATCAGCCCACTTTGCCCCCTCGGCTATACATAACTCCGACAAACGTCACCGTGTAAGGGTGCCATAGATCAGTTAGTATAGTGATAGTTTTAGTTCTCTTTTATATTTAATTTTTTTATTTACTGCTCAAATATAAGGCGAAAATGTTTGAGCAATAAAAAAAAATCAAAGTGAGCTAAAACTGTGTATTTCTTAAAACTAAACATCAAGTTTCTGCTTATGGGTAAGCATAACGTATTTATTTTATTTTCTGTTAAATATTTGCAACTTGGATTATAGATAACTCATTTCCAAATCAAGAGAGTTGTAGTTACTTTTCTACTTTTTTTCTATAGGATCACCCACTGCTTTAATCCCCGGTGTTGGCTACTTTTTCCGTGACGGGGATGAAAGGAAAAAATGTCGAGTAATTAATCTGCTCCTACTAACAGAGTGGTAGGATTATCGGTCCACGTAATTTGTTACAGCAATCAACGAGCGCTGAAAAATGATCTGAATATCCGTACCCCAAGTATGTATACACTTTTCCGCTTAAACTCAACCATAGCGTTTAACCAGAAAATGAATGAAAACAAAGACTCTCACTAGCTGTTTTATTTGAGCTACTATACATACTTGGTGAAACGCTATGTTTGAGTGAGGAGGAAAAGTTTTGTACTTGAAGCGCTGATCGTTGAGTTATTACTTGATTCAGAACGGAAATGAAATTTACACACGAAGCGGTTTTGAAGGGTTCCAATGGATTTCCAAATACCAGCATAGCATCGCATAGCACATGTTTAAACAAGAATCGATCAAATACGTCATATTCTATTTGCTAAGTTACGAATGGTTAAACTGTTTTGTGAATAAATTATTTGTAAATTTAATTTTCTCTCTGAAACCAGATGCTACGGATTTTGAATGAATTGTAATCGTAGCTATATTTAAGGGTCTCAAAGCATGAACAAGCATTACATAAAGTGTAACTTCGGTGTTATGGCCAAGCGGGCCAAGTGGCCGATCTTTCTAGCGTATTTGAAATAGAATAACGTTGGTTCAATCCCCGCTTGGGTCACTTGACCATAACTTTGACCCTGGTTCAACAGATAATAATAATAATAATAATAATTTATTTCTATAGAGAAATACAATACAATTCTGTAATAAGTGAAATACATTTTGAACTATATATTGAACAAACTTTATTTTGGAGGGCTGGAGCCTAAACTAGGTCTTGCCTGTTCTTATAGGTCTCCAGTCACTCTGTGTGCGTGTGTGTGTGTGCGTGTATGTGTGTATTTGTGTGTGTGTGTGAGAGTGTGTGCACTCATTTTCAACCCACAACCTCCAAGAGGGATTCTGTAGCGGCTTAATCAAGGTCTTGTAACCAGGATGCCACCTTCCTTTTGCATTCCAACTTTGTCAAAGAGTATACATCCACCTTACTATCAATCCTGTTGTATAAAAATGGACCCCGAAAGTGAAAGAATCTTTGTGCAAACGATGTTGAGACTGTGTTTCTAGGACACATGCCACTTCGCCTCGACAGGGTTGTAGAACGATCAAAAGGAAATAGCTTGTGTTGTTTAAGAATCGTCTGCAAAATATATAACTGTCTGACAGTTAAGACTTGAGACCTCTAGTACAGCTCAACCGTTGGGAAACGGAAAGGCAGAAAGTGGATCACTTTCAGAATGGCCCTTTGAGATCTTTCAATTTTCATAACATTTGATTTATTAGTTCCACCCCAGACAGAAATATAGTATACAATTAGTGATTGACAAAGGGAGAAGTAAACTCTTCTAGTAATATTAGGGGTTGCGATGTTTCTCATTGTCTTGAAGATGTACATTAGTTTTCTGATTCTAGCAGTGAGCACTTCAAGATGTTCTTTGAAACTCAATTTATTGTCTATCGTTACTCCGAGCTATTTATAAGAATTCACCCTCTGAAGTTCAACACACGAACAATAAGAAGTAGAACAACCTGAAGAATGGACCGTTAAATGATATTGGGAATTATTTGAACTACTACCATTTTTAATGGTAAATGCTAAATATTTTGATTTGTCCGTGTTTAGGGTTAACAGGTTTTGGTTTAACCAATTTGATATAGAATTAAGACCAGTTTGAGCGAATCTATATACTTCTTGCCATGAATAAGCACTGAAAGGTAGTGCAGTATCATCTGCAAATGCTATAATTCTCCCACTCTCTATTTTGAGCTGGCAAAGTTCATTAATATAAATGAGGAATAAAGTGGGTCCTAGTATACTTCCTTGGGGAACACCGTATGTAACTGGGTGCTCATCACTAATAGTTTTGCCTAATTTGACACTTTGAGTGCGATTTGTCAGATAATCTCTGAGGAGATCCAGCTGTCTGCCCCGAATTCCCAAACGATTCATTTTACTGAGAAGTAATGGGATGGAGACCGTATCAAAGGCTTTAGTAAGGTCCAGGAAAACTGCCAGGGATTTGTTTCTGTTGTCTAAATTTTCAACTAAATAGTCGGTGAGATCGTGAACAGCATGAGCGGTGGATAGGCCATGTCGGAATCCGTATTGATTCATGGAGAGAAGTTTATTGGATTCAAGGTAATTTATAAGTCTATTGTTAATTAAGCGTTCTAAAATTTTGGATAAGGAAGGCAAGACTGAAATTGGCCTATAGTTGGTAATTAGTGTTTTATCTCCACTCTTGAATATCGGATGAATAATAGATCTTTTGAAGGCGTTAGGGAATATACCCGTTGATAGAGAGAGATTACAAATATGGGTAAGAGGAGGGATCAAAATGTTTTTATGTTCAATTATTAGTCGAGAGGGAATATTATCCCAACCGACTGCACAAGAGGGTTTTAAGGAAAGAAGCAATAATGCAATTTCTTTTTCGTTAGTTGGCAACATGTACATAGACTTTGGAGGTGATAGGGAACAAGCGTTAGATGTTTGAAATGTTATTGGGTAGTTATTAATTAACAATTCATTAATATAATTATTAAATTATGATATTAATACCTGTTTCTGGCCAGGCAGAAGAGGTTGGTGAATTGCATTCCTCTTCACAAATCTATTAAAGAAACAAAAACTTCTTTTTGCGATTTTTAGGGATTGCGCGCGTCGTGTGGAACCTATTTATTTTCACAGGCACCTTATGCCAACACTTGTAGAGAGTCTCTACCCTCTTGCGGTAAGATTTTATTTCTCTTAAAGGTCGTGTCTGTATTTTTTTTTTGTATATAACTTAAACAGACAGACAATTTTTCACTTTATCGTTGACCGCACGTTTGCTTACCAACTGAGCTATCAATTGGACTACAACAATATACTTTTGCATTTTTACTTTCTTGATGAAAAAAGTAAAATGTTTACGTTAAGATATACATTGTTTAAGTGTTTTTTCACCATCGTTTGTAAGTCATAAAAATTACCCCGACAAGCACACACCCAGTATTAATTACCGTTCTTTATACTCGGCTCCTTAATGGACTTCTCTGTTTTCTTGCAGAGGAATAAAATAATATTCTTTATGTCTTTGCTTGGACTGTTAAAGGCTGAGACGCCACTTGGGCCTTTATTGTTCCGGCCGTAAGGACCCTTCTCCCTTATCAAGGCGAATAAAGGGCTTAAGGGAGGATTATGTGAAACATGAAAAACATATTACAGTCCGGAGAGCTCTCTGTGTTTCTCCTGACGTCTTAAAAAAACAGTTAATCCTTTTATAATTGAGTTAATTGCATTTTTATGATTTTTTTCGTAACAATACTAGATCGGTTTCTTTTTGTTATCAAAAAGTATAATCCATGTAAGACTGCAGCGTTTTAACAATAGCTTAACTATATACGTAACTATGTACGTACAAAGCACTGAATGAAAGCACAAAAGCTTATGATCAAGTTGGAAGTGGTTTTTATTCACCTACGTTAACTAACTCCAAAATAACAGACCGTAAGTGTTACTGCAGTACTGAATCTATCCGATATTCAAGGGGTGGTCAGTTCCTCCTCACATGCTTCTCAACTTTGGTCTGTCCTTGCTTAGTTCATTCATTTATTTAACTTTCATCACTGTCTCCATAAATCCTCTTTTCTCTCTGCAGATTCCAGTCATTGAATCGCACGTTTAATCATTGCATCATCTTCTCTCTATTATTTTTCCCTAACTACGATTTTTTTTTCAAAATGGAAACCATTTTTGACACCCTTGGTGGGAAAACCAGTCACCCTCGGCAAAAAATAAAACCAAACACTGCGTTCGGCTGAAACCAGAGCCAAATCAAAAATTAAAGAACCGATAAGAAGAGTTAACACAATGTTCGGAGAGCGTGTATTTGCAGTTGCTGGTCCTCTGGCCTTAAACCACCGACCACATCATGTCAGAGAGCTAGAAGTCCATGGAAAGTTCCGCAATGCACTGAAGACAAGCAAATTTCTGACATCATTCGCACTAGCGCCCTTGGAGTGACTACATCACGAAACGGTGCTATTGAGAAATCATAAACTCATCATCATCATTCGAACCCCGAGCTCTATGCATGGAATGCAAGCTCTCTACCAAGTGAGCTATCAACTGGTAGCTCGGAATTAACAAACCAGTAGAAAGAAATGGCGGTTGATCTGTATTGTTGGCGGCTAGGGTTTATTAAAGTGAAATTGGTTTTGTGTTTTAGTTTTTTTTATGTCCATGTATGTGTATACTATTGTTTATTGATTTTAAAAATGTAATTTGTCATGTATATGTTCCTTGACTTATAGGTTGGTATACGGCTGACCACCCATACTGTAAAAAGTGGTTCACTTTGCCAATGTCACCCCTGTTTCAGGGAAGGACGGCAAGAGATGCAGGGCTTATGTTCATTTGAGATTAGGTTTTTATATTGTAGGTCCACATGCGGCATGTGTTAGCGTTAAATTATAAATGTCTGCTTGTGGGAATGCATTTAATATAAATCTTAAATGATATATATCTTTGCAGCTTAGATTAGATTAGATTAGGTCTAAACTAAGAACATGAAGAAAAAAATATGATTATACTTTAGATTTTTTTGAAGATAACCTGACTTTGTATTAATATGCAAGATGGTATTAAAGATAATTAAAAACGATACCATCTACTTTTCTCATTTCCATAAGTTTCTACTTGAGTATCGTTTCTATGGAAGTATCGTATTGTAGAATCGTCTTAAGTATCGTTCCACAGAAATAACGAAATATTAATGAGTGAAGTTTTCAAAGTCTAATTATTTTTTGCGACACGGCCATTTTTAGGCGGTAAGTTTCATTCGAAATTTAAATAATTTTGAATAAATGAATGGCGTAAGTGGAAATTATGTGATAAAATGTAGGAATAAAATTAATTTATCGAAAAAAATTAAACTTTTTTAATGGAATTTCAAAGAATGTGTATTCAAAATAAGAAAATGAATTAAAGGACTTTTTTTAAATGTTCATTTTAAATTGAGACGTTATTTCCAGACTCAAGATTATTACACTACCTAATCTATTGTAAAAAAATATCAAAGAAATATGAGAAAGAACGAAAGAAATAATAAATCTCAAAAAACGCAACTAAGCTACACATATAGTGTAACTTCTTGCCTGCGTTATCCCCGAAGGGTTCGCGTGTGGCAATTCGGGACCTATTTATTTTTACGGGTAAGGGGGCCGGCCTCACACCAATCACTTTCAGTTCAAGTGGGGGGTCGCAGCTCCCGGGGGGGGGCTGGTTCTCATTTCTTGTGAAGGTTGAGTAAGCCTTGTGATCGAACCCTTACTCTCGGCATGGAATGCAAGCATTCTACCAACTGAGCTATCGATCTTTTTACGAGCTTGGTCGTCGTCGCTACAAAGCGCCCATTCTCAAGCAAGACCCAGTTGCTGTAAGGCTGGATGGACCTTTTGATGACCGGTCATTGGTACAGGTGTATGATTTTTTCAACCCAGCGAAGAGCAAATTTGAAAATAAAAATGGTATATTTTTGTGTGCTCAGCCGGGATTCGAACCCACAATCTTCCATTTAGAGTCCGAAGTGTTACCACTGAACTACGGACCGGTCTTATCAATTAGGTATATTTTCAGCTTATGTTATTGTTTTGAAAGAAAAGAAAGGGGATTGATAAAGTATCTTCTCTATATTTTTCAAGGTTTGGTGGTTTACACAGTGAAAGTCCATTGTATAATTAATTAAATAAATACACTGTTTAAATTCACTTTTATTATAGATTTTTTTTTTATATTTATTATAGATTTGTCATTGTCCTGAGGATGCCTTTTTAGGCGAAAACGTTTGACTATAATCTATTATCTAAGTTGCAAGGATATATTCATTCAAAGCTCTCAGATGTATGCCCACAAACAAATACGTGTAGTTCGCGCTTACAAATGCTGATTGTGTACTTACAAATAAAATTCAAACCTCAAATGAACATAAGCCCCACAACTTTTGCCGACCTTCCCTGAAACAGGGGTGACACTGGCAAAGTGAACCATTTTTTACAGTATGGGTGGTCAGCCTCATACCAACCTATAAGTCAAGGAATATGAATAATAAATTACATTTAAATATAAAAAATAACAAAACCTTAAAAAGAAATCTATACAAAAAAAGTCAAAAATTTCTTATGCAAAAAATGTAGCAAACCAATAAACCAACATTACAAATCAGCATTGCAGATTAGCCGCCACTTCTTCCTGTCCTTGCATACTTCTTTCATTTCATCCAGAGTCATAACCTTTTTCATACAAGCTCTCCTTTTATTATGACTCTGGATATCCCATTTATTGTAAATAAAATAATAAAAGTGAATTTAAACAGTGTGTTTATTTAATTAATTATACAATGGACTTTCACTGTGTAGATAAATACCGTGAAATAAAATGATAGGAGTAAATCGATTCCATAAAAGATGGGCAGACGATAATATCCCAACCACTGTTAGAAGATGGATGACGAAAGCCTAAGATAGAGAAAAATTAAGCAAATTAAAGAGGCCTACACGTCCAACCTATATAATGATCTGCCAAAGACTGGCCTTATGGCTATAATTTGCCGGGAACAGACGACACCGTTTGTGTATCTTCGGCTTTTTCCAGCAGCGCATAAAAGTCGTACAAAAATGATGTCTTTTTGAACATGATGGCTTAGAAAATGAGTAACAAGGAAGTAAAAATAGTTGTTGAAAAAGTGTACATCGTAAAAAAAACACTAAAAGTCATGTCAAAGGGTCAAAGCATTTGCAAATTTTTTACATAGCTGAAATCTAACAAAATATTTGTTCGTTAGAGCTGCAAAAGCGCCGTTTCGTAATCTCCGTCCTTGGTAGATGTGACGTCACCTTTTGACTTTACATTTTTGATTACGGGCGGTTCAGACGAGTCTTAAAGGGTCTTGCATCCCGCTCTCTTTCCCAAAATCTGCATATCTCGCCGTCTCTTTCAAGTCAATCTAAATCGTTTCCTATCTCTTTCACCACAATCTGAATCAGGGGTTCCCAAAGTCTACTGCTCTGTAGATGTTTTTCCATTTTTTCATTCCTTTTACTGTTTCTGTATTCAGCTGTCATTCCGTTAGGAGTGACCTACTAGCCACCTCTACTGATGCGTCTCCAATTTGTTCAATCCTTGCACACTTCTTTCATTTCATCGTTATCTATATGAATGTTCTTCTCTTTTATTCAAACAAATTTTCAGGTATATTTTTTAGTGTTGATCGGTTAACACAGTGAAAGTCCATTTTTATAAATATTTAAAAATTAAAATGGTAAAACATGGTTTTAATTCACTTTATTCTTTTTGTTTTGCTCAAACATTTTCCTTTTTTTTTTGAAGCGTTGGAAATCTACAAAAACAAATATAAAGACTTGGTGAATGTGCAGATTCCCTATGTTTCACCAATATTGCAATAACTTTTTTTTTATTTTGTTATTATTATTATTATTTTTATTTAACTAACACATTTTATTTTTATTGTATTAAATTTTTTAATTTCATTATACCTAACAATAATTCATTTTTGAATCTTACATTTGTGCTTAACAAAAATTTTATCTATGAATTTTGCTTTTGTTTTGAAAAAAAAAATGTTTTGAAAAAAAAAATGTTTTGAAAATTATTTTATAAAAATATATTTGTAACCGTTCTGCTCCTGAAGATGCCTCATTAGGCGAAAATGTTTGAGCAAAACAAAAAGAATAAAGTGAATTAAAACCATGTTTTACCATTTTAATTTTTAAATTTTATAAATTTTCAGGTATTTGCAATTTCATTTGATCCATCCATTCTTTCCTCGGTTTCTCTTTTCCACGTTTACCTGTAATGTTCTCTTTGTATACTCTTTTGTCAGTCGTTCATCGCCTTTTCTTTCTGGATGCCTGTCCCATCTCATGATGCTATTTTATGTTTTCACTTTCATATCCTCGTTTATACGCCGCTATTTCATAACTCAGTCATGATGCATCCTGTCACTTACAGGCTTACAAGGATGTACCTTTAATCCACGATTCTTCCATTCTTGTTACTAAAAGAGATACAATTTTTCAATTATGATTACGGTCGTTAGACATTTTAAAGAATGAAAAATACGGATTTTACTGACCGTGCAAAAGAGAAGAACGATTTTCTCTATGTTTCGTCGGAGTCATATCCGACGTCCTCAGGAGACGTGTGTCCTCTATAAGGAGGAACACGAACTGTTGAATTATTGTTGTTAGATCGAGGCCGAAGGTTGTAGGTATTTTAAGTAACCTTCGGAGATCTAAACTTGTTACGATCTTTTTTAAATTGAGGATCTGTCTCTTACACTGAACATCAAGATTAGACTCCTACGGTCCTATTCTTAGACATTTTAGTCGTCCGTTGAGTCCACGCTTTGACAAACTAATGATGCATTTGTATGAAGACCTGTCAATCCAAGATGGCCGCAAGTGAACAGCTGATTTGTCTTCATCCAAATATTACCAAAATTCGGTAGATAAGAATGACCGTGGTAATGAGACTACCAGCCCAGGCATCATTTGTTTGTCACACATCGGACCACTAAAATGTCTAAGAACAGCACTGCTAGGAGTTTACGGATTTGGAAACCACTGACTACAATTTAAATCGGTTACAAATTCAGAGTGCAAAATTGTATGCGTTATTACTGCGGACGGAGTCAAAGCTTTGAAATTCAAAAATGAGTAATTTCATCACCTATTCCTCTTTCACCCATTTTTTCCCGCCCTTTGTCTGGAGACCTTCTTTTTTGATATCTGAAGAATTGTAGCGTGGACCTAATTCAAAGGTTGATTGTGGATCTTGGAGTTGTGTTTGTATTGCCTTCACACAACATTTTTATTCTGAAACACTGATTTCAAAAAGAGGGTGACACAGTTTCAGTTGAAGAACAAAATAAAGTAAGATAATAAGTAATACATTTAAAACAACGTTAAGATTAAATTTAACCACAAAAATTGGTGATTTCTTCGCTTAAATCCACTTTAAATAATAAACAAATAACAATTGTTTACAATTTAATTTAAGTGTTTATTTCAAACTCAAACATAATAGACCCAGCACGGTTTACACAGCCTTCACAATAAATGTAAACCCACCCTCCGTTTGCAAGTAATTTCCCATCTTGGTGACTGATGTACGCGGCCCCTTTAAATTTGAAAATAAATAGGTTCCACTCCCCACATACGATCCCTTTGTGGACAACGTTGTAAGAAGTAGCACGTTATAAGCAGATTTGTCTTTTTTTTTAAAACTGATGACCGAAAAATAAAAACTTCGTGTAGACAGCGTTGACAGTGGTTAGTGAATGCTGACATCAAAAATAACATTTTTTCATTGATTATATTGTTATATTGATCATTTTTTCTACAACACAGTTATGTAGGTACACATATTATGCAGATCTTAAGGTAGGTATACGACTTTCTACCCAAAAACATAAAGTTACGTAAAACCATGTTGAAATTAAACAAAAACTACATAGAATAATTGTAAAAGTGTATGGTGGTAGAGTACAGTGTGTCGCATCATTAAATAAAATTGATATTCCCTAAAGTCGCATAATTCCAGAGACAGCTGGCTAATTTCTACACAGACATTACAGGATGCATTTTCGCAAAGTTTATTTCGGCACACCGCGCCCGGACAATCATATTTCAGTGATAAATAAAGTTGCGCCTTTTCTCCATGCAAATTTTGGACTCCGCGCATTAGCACAAAATGCAAGCTAGCATTCTAAATGCCATACTCTGCAAAATACTGTCGCAGTATATATTTCTCAAGCAATAAACTTCATGACATACATTTTTCAATTTTTAGACTTTCAGGTTTTTATAAAAATGCAACCTATTATTTTTCTGAACATTAATTTCGCTGTTTCAATTATTGTATTATAATAACGTTTACCGCATTTGTGTGAATATAAAAAAAATGGTGCAAAAAAATATTTTTGGCCATCTCGAAATATAATTTTAATTTTTGTTTTGTTTTTTGTTGTCTACTTTTGCATCTAAAATGAGCTCACCTCCTACTGAAATCAATTTTATTAGATCCTTATGTATATGTTTTAAAAGGAAATTGAAAAATATACTTGAAAAAATCTTTAATTTTTGTTACTGAAAACTTCAATTTATTAACATTTAAAATGTCTAAATTGAAAAACCAATCTAATTTTTCTCAAAGTTTTATTTATTAAAAAAGCATTTTTTCTTTTGCAAGCTTCACAAACAAATCTGTACAACAAAATAAGTGACTTTTTCAAATATCAACTTGTTAAAGTTTTTTATTCCGTAGAGAAAGAATGTAGCGGCATTTTTTCTCCGCCTAGCTTCCTTCGAGGTGATTTATTTGGTAGAGATTCTCTCTCTATCTAGCTTATTTTGTTCTCTATATCTCTCTGTTTTTCTTTTTCCATGTTTTCTAGTTTCTATATTTCTATTTTCACATTCCTCTTTATTTCAACAGTTATCTATATTTCACTCTATATTCTTCTGTACCTACATTCTATTTTTCATTTTCTTTCATTGAAATTAACCTAATAAATATATTTGAGAAGTTATCTTGTATGGAGTAGGTATGTATGTATTTATGCATGTACTTATTCCTTTATTTTTCTCATAATCCATGTATTTTTTCCCTTTATTTTACCTTCTATGTGTTTATTTACTTTTTCATTCCCATCTTCAATTCTCTTGCTTTTAATATCTACATTTTTATAAATAATTATAAAAAATTATAAAAAACACAGAGTTTTATTTTCACAAATTGAGTTTTTATTTCCACCTCAAGTACTTTCGACTTATTCACGTCATTATCAAGAGGATACTGATATATAAATAAAATAAAACTCTGTGTTTTTTATAATTTTTTATAATTATTTATAAAAATGAATTTTCACTGTGTGAATACACAAACTTTAAAAAGTCTACATTTTTATATTTCTTCCTATCTTTCTCTTCCTTGTTCCTTGACTTATAGATTGGTATGCGGCTAACCACTCATGCTGTAAAAATTGGTTCACTTTGCCAATGTTACCCCTGTCTTAGGGAAGGACGGTAAGAGTTGCAGGGTGTATGTCCATTTGAGATTTGGTTTTTATGTTATAGGTTCACATGCGGCATGTGCAAGCGCGAACTTGTACGTGTCTGGTTGTGAAAATGCAGTTAATGTGAATCTCCAATGTAACATAATATCTTTGCAACTTAGATAAGATTAGATACGATTTCTCTCTCACTCTTTTGATCTCTTTATATCTCCCTTTCAATTTTTCTTTATTTTTTCTATTCATCACACTTTTCTGTGAATCATTCATCACTATCTATTTCTGTCTGTATCCATCTGTTTACATTCATTTTCGTTTGTAACAATACTGCTCGATAGTTTGTACAACAACTGAACTTTGTTTGGTCACTCTACTGATAATACTGGACTGGTGTTGCCTGTGAAGGGCCATTACTCAGGAGGTATCTAGAGCCTCGAGTTGGCCACTTCACTGCACTGATTTATTGGAGAAACAAAGATGGATTTATGCTGTCAGAAATGTATTAAGTGATGTCCTTACAAGTAGCCACAAACCACTTTGCTTAGATTAATGGTGCTTTGGTAACTAAAAAACTTTTCCTTTTTAGTACGCACGCTTAATTTCAGTTTTTAAAAATATTTGTTTTTGTCAGATTACAAAATCATTTCTCATATTATACAATAATCAATTCAACAAAAATACACAGTTGTAGTTTACTTTTAATTTAACAACTTTATTTGGATCTAACGCTTTTTGGATCTTCGCATCTTCAGGAGTAGGGGTCTTTTATTACACTTATTTAGATTCCTTGAATGATAGATCGGTCTGAGGCTGACCACCCATACTGTAAAAAATGGTTAAAAACCCCTGTTTCAGGGTAGGTCAGCAAGAGTTGCACGGGTTATGTTCATTTGAGATAAGGTTTTATATTGTAGGATCACATGCGGCATGTTTAAGCGAGAACTAATACGTGTCTGCTTGTGGGAAAACATTTTATAAAAATAATAAATCAATACAATACCTTAATTTAACAACTTCCTGAAGCTGCCAATATTAGTTTGTAGGCTAGTGGTAAGGCCTGGGACTCGTAAATGGAAGGTTGTGGGTTAGAATCCCAGCGGAGCACAAAAAAATACCATTTATATTTTCAAATATGCTCTTCGCTAGGTTAACACATTCATATACTTTTAACAAATACTGGATAACAAAGGTCCATCCAACCTTACAGCAACTGGATTTTGCTTGAGTATTTGCGCTTTTTATAGTAAAAACCAAGCTCGCAAAGGGTGTTTCACGCAAAAACAGCGCTTACTAAATAAATCATCCAAAAATAATTTTTTTATTAGTCTCTGTTCACAGCTCCAGATGCAGACTGTTCTAGCATGAAGCGTAAACAATGAAATTACCTAGTTTATATGGAAACCAAAAACATATCCAGTCGATGAAAAACTAGGTAATCTATTTAGTTAATTTTATGTGTAGGGGAACGCAAATCGGCGTCCATAATGGGGCTCAGTACAGATGTGGGCAGAGAGGTTTTCTCTCGCATACAAAAAGCTCTGCAAGCGATTTCACTCACTGTGAAACGATTGCGAGGAGAGTTGGCAAATAGTTAGTTGTAAGTGATAAAGGGTAAGTAATCAGTGGTAAAACAAAGTAGGCAAACGAGGTATTTTATTTATTTATTTATAAATGGACAAGTATTTTACGTAAGAAAAAAATATAAGTAGATTCTTTAAAGCTAATACAGTAAATATGGTGATAAAACTATTAAGACTAATAGAGATATTAAGTTTAACTAAAATACAAGGTTTTTTTGATTGAAAAACAATATTTGTGGTGACTTAGAAAGCAGTCCGGAAAAAACATTGTTTTTTGCTAAATGTGAAAGATTTTTATTACCTTTCATGTAGGTTTCTAATCTTATCTAATCTAATCTAAGTTGTAGAGATTGCTACATTGGGAATTCACATTATAATATGCATTCTCACAAGCAGGCACGTACAAGTTCGCGTTTGCGCATGCCGCATGTGAACCTACAACATAAAAACCCTCAAATGGACATGTACCCTGCAACTCCTGCTGTCTTTCCCTGAAACAGGAGTGACATTGGCAAAGTTTACAAATATGATATGATAACGTGTGAATATGACTGACGAAGAAAGTATATGTTGGTAGAATAGATGGATGTCGTGGTAGAGGAAGACCGAGAAAGGTATGGATGGACCAAATATCCGAAATTGCGAATGAATGGAATATCCAGAGTCATAATAAAAGAAGAGCTTGTATGAAGAAGGTTATGACTCTGGAGGAAATGAAAGAAGTATGTAAGGACAGAAAGAAATGGCGGTTGATCTGTAATGTTGGCGAATAGGGTTTATTAAATTGGAATTTGTTTTTGTTTGTAAATGGATATTTTGTATTTGGATATTATTATTTAATGATGTATAAAATGTAATTTGTCGTGTGTGTGTGTTCCTTGACTTATAGGTTGGTATGCGGCTGACCACCCATGCTGTAAAAATGGTTCACTTTGCCAATGTCACCCCTGTCTCAGGGAAGGACGGCAAGAGTTGCAGGGTGTATGTCCATTTGAGATTTGATTTTTATGTTGTAGGTTCACATGAGGCATGTGCAAGCGCGAACTTGTACGTGTCTGGTTGTGAGAATGCATGTAATGTGAATCTTCAATGTAACATATCCTTGCAACTTATATTAGATATTAGATATTAGATATTAGTTTAGATATCAAAATAATAATTGTAAAATGGTCACAACTTTGGGAGGTTATAAAACTTAAGCCGTTTGAGAGAAAAGAAAAGCGAGTAACAATATTTTGAATTATTAACACTTATGAAAAAAATAACAAAAAAAAATCCCAGTTTCGGAAAAATCACAATCCTTTTATTAGTTGATTTGAAACCGAGTAATCATGTACAGAAACATTTTTTACTTGAAAATTCCGCCATGAATTCTAAGACCATTAGGCGCTAACCTTATGTGAACAGCCTGAGCCGTTTTCTGCCGTGGGAGATCTGTAATTTAATTATTATTAATTGTGAACAGCTGGAAGGCTCGGACGGAATCCAACGGGATCCGACGGAAAACATCGAGAGAGTGGTTTTTTTTCACAGCGGAAAACCCTTTTTTTCGCTGCTTGGGGTACTAAATCAACACACCCGGCAAGGTTTGCCTACAAATCATTTCGAGTGGGCAAAAACAAAATGGCCGAGATAACAAGAGGTCCGGCCTAAAGGGTCCTGTGCAACGCTTTTTATACGGACCGAATAAAAGTAAACACTAACGGAATGATGTAGTGTTATGTTTCACTATGGTCAGTTTTAGTGTTAGTTAGGGTTTGCCTTAAAAATCCGGAGCGTTGGTAAAATCACATAAAAAATACATTGGATTAATAAATTGACTGTACCATTAATAGTTTTTGTACCATGCATCACATCATCTGACGATGGATTCACGAAGGTCACTCATGTGCCTACAATCTCCGATCACGATCAACAACAATTCTTTCTTGAATAAGAGTTTTAGGCTTACACGGCCGTCTGTTCTCATCAAGATCATCTTCATCATCATACTTCACGTTGAAGAAGCCCATCTTAGACATGGGTGAAACGTCCGGAAGCTCGATCTCCCATAGACCACGGCAATCGACCCCGGAAAACATCATTTCAATAATTATTTCTGACAATAAGGTGAGTTTGCGAAATAATGGAACCTGCAGAGTGAGAATAAGAGAAGAGTATGTATGAATAAGGTGATGAATATTAAGGAAATGAAAGTAGTTTGTAAGGACAAAAAAAAGTGGAGGCGCATCTGCGGAGGTACCGGCCACCCCTAGTGGAACGGCGGCAAGATACATTACAGAACTACTTCGTTGAAGCAGAAACACATCTCCTGATGACGTCAGAAATGTCTTTGACGAAACGTTGAAAAATACCTTTTTCAATACTATTCGCAATATGCTCTACAAAATGTGTAACGACCGTAATTCAAATTTAAAATTGAGTTTATATTTACATGCAGTGTGTGTAAGCGCAAACATTCACGTATTTGGATTGTATCTCAATGTCTAAACGTTCTTGCAATTTATGCAATCGCAACTAAATAACAAATATATGACAACATCTTACTGAAAGTGGTTGGTGTGAGGCCGGCCCCCTTACCTGTAAAAATAAATAGGTCCCGAAGCGCCACATGCGACCCCTTCGGGGATAACGCAGGCAAGAAGTTACACTATATGTGTAGCTTAGTTGCGTTTTGCGTTTTACCGAGTTGAACCTATTCAATCTTTGGAATCTATTTATTTTTAACAGGTAAAAAAGTCGGCTTTGCGCCAACCACTTTTGTTAAAATGGGGCATGGTGTAGTCCGGTCGATAGCTGAGTTGGTAGAGTGCTTGCATTCCATGCCGTGAGCTCGGGTTCGAATCCCACCGAGGATGTCAGAAATGATTTCCCGTTTCGGTGTTTATTTTAAGCCCCAAATTAAAATACCGGCAAGGTTTACTAAGCCTTCACAATAAATGAGTACCAGCCCGCTCGGGAGCTGGGAAACCCCCACTTCAAGTATAGTGGTTGGCGTAAGGCCGGCCCCCTTACTTGTAAAATAAATAGGTTCCACTCGCCACATGCGAAACCCTTCGGGGATAACGCGGCAAAAAATTACACATATTTGTAGCTTAGTTGCGTTTGAGTTTGCGTGGATGATGTATAACAGAACGCAAACGTGCATGCATGTGTTATAAATCTATTTTTTTTTTAAACAATTGTTTAAATTCCTTGTGATAAAGTTCATTACGAGAGAGCGTTTTAAGTATCAGTGTAGAGATATTTTTGTTGTTCCTCTAAGCTCTCTTACTTACAATGTAACGTCTTAAGCTCCACAGTCCCGAGCTTAGAGTATTAGTTTTCTTTCATTCCATCCCTTAGGTACTCTTTTATTTGTTACTCTCTCTCTATTTCCTTAACTCTCTTTTATACCCTTTCACTTTATGTTATATCTAAGTACTGTTGTAATAGTGTACTGTATATCTCGGTATGTAGTCTAGTTGTTAACGATTCGGACTCACAATCGGAAGGTCGTGGGCTCGAATCCCGGTGGTGCACAAAATATACCATTTATATTTTTACATATTCTCTTCGCTGGGCTGAAAAATTCATGTACCTTAATTGGTCACTAAAAGTACATCAAGCCCTACAGTAACTAGGTCTTGCTTGAGAATTGTCGCTTTCTATAGTAACGAGGGCTTTTTAGGTGGGATTCACACAAAACCAGCGCTCACCAAACAAATCATCCTAATATTATTATTTTTACATAGCTATCATAATTTATGTAATAAAAAAACAGTATATTTTGCAAGAATAGATGGATGTCGTGGTAGAGGAAGACCTAAAAAGGTATGGATGGACCAAATTCCTGAAATAGCGAAAGAATTGGATATCCAGAGTCATAATGAAAGGAGAGCTTGTATGATAAAGGTTATGACTCTCGATGAAATGAAAGAAGTATGTAAGGACCGAAATAAATGGCGGTTGATCTGTATTGCTGGCAGTTAAGGCTGGCAGGTAGGCTTTAAAAGTTTTTCATTCTCATTTTTAATAGAATATGTTTTGTAGACTTTAATTTTATTTTTTGTTTTACATACTTAACTGTTATTATTTGTTTGTATTCCTTGACTTATAGGTTGGTATGAGGCTGACTACCCATGCTGTAGAAAAGGGCTCACTTTGCCAATGTCACGTCTATTTCACGGAAGGTCGGCAAGAGTTGCAGGGTTCATTTGTAGTTTGTATTTTAATTTGTAAGTACACATTCAGCATTTGTAAGCGCAAACTAACACGTGTCTGTTTGTGGGCATGCATTTGATATGAGCTTTGAATGTCAATGTATCCTTGCAACTTAGATTATAGGTTATAGAAGTGCATAGGTACAAAGTTGTGTTCGCACTATTGGGGCTCTACAGTACCGCCCATAGCCCGTTAATCACAATGTGATTTGCTTCAGCACAATCCCATCATGTACCTGTCACACTGCGTCACGCTCACGGCGGGGAAATGTGACGAGATGTGACAAGGTGTGACGAGATGTGACGAGTTGTTAAAAAGCATCAATATGCAACGCGCTGATGATAAAGCTTGCCACAATGCATTATGGAAAATCCTGTCACATTTCCCCCCACAATCACAACAGGATGAAATTCATGCATTTTGCTTCAAGCAAACACTCAGTACATACTACTTAAACATTTACCATTCCATACAATTTCAGCATGAAATATGCAATGCAAATCAACTTATCTACACATATAGTGTAGCTTCTTGCCTGCGTTATCCACAAAGGAGTGGTGATTCGAGAGCTATTTTTTTTTGCGGGTAAGAAAGTCGGCCGCAAACCACCACTTTCAGTTAAAGTGGGGGCTTTTCAGATCCCGGGGGGGCTGGTTCTCATTTCTTGTGAAGGCTGAGTACACCTTGGGATTGAGCAGTTGCTCTCGGCATAGAATGCTAGCATGCTACCCACTGATCTTTCGACCGAACTTTTACGAGCTTGGTCGTCGCTACAAAGCGCCAATTCTCAAACAAGACCCAGTTGCTGTTAAGCTGGATGGACATCTTTGGTAAAGGTATATGAATTTTTCACCCAGCGAAGAGAATATTTGAAAATATAAATGGTATATATTTGCGCTCCGCCGGGATTCGAGCCCACAACCTTATATTTTACGAGTCAGAAGTGTTAACCACTAGACTACGGACCGGTCATGAATATGAATGACTTGAAAGAGGAAGAAATGGAGGCAGCTATTCACAGGTTTTGGCTACGCCTAGCTGAATGGCGACAGAGTTACAGTGTCAGTTACAGTTCATATTTTAAGTTTCTTGAAGGTTGATGGTAAAAAATAAAGTCTACATACATAGAAACCCATTTGACAACATTTTAAACGTACTATTGGTATGTGTTCACTGACAGTTATATAAAAGTGATTCTAGTCGTTTAACTGCATGTTAAAACTTTGCAATCCGATTTGTTCAACTATTTAACTTTTAGACTACACAACAACTCGTACGTGTTTTTTTTTCCCACTGAACTGTTTTGTTTCGATAAGAGGATTTGCCAGAGATAAAATTTAACAACCAAATTGTTTTGTAGATTTAATTTAACTTTTTGAAATTAAATCCACAAAAAAGTTTATACAAAAGCGTACAGTTTAAAAATGTTCTACATCAGAGTAACTTTTGTTTTGTGATTAAAGTTTTGTAATGTCCGATAAAAGGTGCACTTACATATTATTTACGATTCAGATTCAACCTATATCCAACGAACCAACCTAAAGTATACACCTGTAAATTCACGCTTACAAATGCTGTTTGCTCCTTATAAAAGACAATTCAGAACCTTAAAATATGAACAAAGCTGTTTTACCGTTTTTTCTGTAACAGGGGTGGTATCAATAAAAGTGAACCATTTAAAAAAAAAAAATGATTGACCATTATTTAATTAAAACAATAGTTATGTTTTATTTCAGCGTACGATGCCATTCATGACCAGCTACATGACCGCAAGCAAAACTAGTAGCTGTATATATAGTGCAACTACTCACCGCGTTATTGTCGAAGGGATGGCGCGTGGAATTTATTATTTCTTTTTCACAGGTAAGGGCTGGTTAGGTAAGGGAGTAGAGGGACAGCCTTACACCATTTACTTCACTTGAAGTTCATATTAATTTTGCGAATTGTCATATTCCTTGACTTACAGGTTGGTATGACCCCCCATACTGTAAAAAATGGTTCACTTTGCCAATGTCACCCCTAAAAAAAAAAAAAATTAAATTAAATTAGGATGATTTATTTGGTGAGCGCTGTTTTTGTGTGTATCACACCTCAAGAGCCCTCTGCGAGCTTAGTCGTCGCTGTAGAAAGCGCCAATTCTCAAGCAAGACCTAGTTGTTGTAAGGCTGGATGGACCTTTAAATGACCGGTCTTTGGTAAAGGTTTATGAATTTTTCAACCCAACGAAGAGCAAATTTGAAAATATAAATGGTATATTTTTTGTGCTTCGCCGGGATTCGAACCCACGACCTTTCAGTTACGAGTCCGAAGTGTTACCACCTGGACTACGGACCGGTCAGGGAAGGTCGGCAAAAGTTGTAGGGCTTATGTTTATTTGAAGTTTGGATTTTATTTGTACGTACACATTCAGCATTTGTAAGCGCGAACTAAACGTATTTGTTTGTGGGCATGCATTTGATATGAGCTTTAAGTGTTAATATATCTTTGCAACTTAAATTATTATACTCAAGTTGACAGAAAGCTCGACTCCATTAAATTGTCGTACAAAAGCATTTAGAATCTTTAAGCGATCCTTTGAAAACAACGCCATCTATGAATCACTTTCAGTATTACATTGATTGATTTTGCTGGAGCAAATATAATTTGATGGCCCAACAAAACAACAAGTATTGAGTGAAAAGCCGATTTAAGACTTTTTAATTGTTTCATAAATACTGAATAATTATGATTGAAAACAAGAAAACTTTCCAATTTGTGATCTTCACCCCGAGTAGGTACTATGAACATTTTGGAGACACTCAACCATCGCGTTAACAGAAAATGTATCAAAAATACATCAAGACCTCTAGTGAGTGTTTTATTTGTCATACTATTTTCTGTATACGCGTATGATGGTTGAGTATTTATGCAAGTTTAAAACTCGGCATACTTTACAACTTTTACCATTATTTTAATACCTAATACCCACTTTTGTTTCACGAAATCTCACCAAAGTATTAACAACTCTACAGTGTTCAGGCATTTTTCAATCATAAACGAATAATGAAATACTGACAAGGAAAGTATAAGTCGTAAGAATGAATGGAAACCGAGTAAGTATGGATGAACCAAAATCGTGGACTATGGAATGACTGGAGTCATAAAAAAAAAGTATGCATGAAATGATCTGCAATGTTGGCGGCTTAAGCTTTAAAAATTTGAAATTCACAGGATTGAAATTGACATAACTGAATCAAACGGTACAACTTACAAAATAAAACTTAATTTACAAAAACTCTTTTTCCTGAGGTAGAGTGTAAAAACCATGAAGCTTCCATGTAAGAATAAATAAATGAAATGGATCAAAATTGTATTTATAATAATAAAAAGAAATACTAACTTTACAAAATAAACTTTATCAACACGTTAACTTTTTCAAAACTAAATTTACGTGTTGGTACTAAGTTTACAAAATACAAAATACGTCAATCATATTTTGTCAACATTTGAACGAGCGTGTATGAAGTTTAATGTATCTTATCTAAATCTAAGTTGCAAAGATATGTAATGTATTCACATTATACGCATTTTGACAAGCAGACACGAAGGTATAAGTTCGCGCTTAAACATGCCGCATGTGGAATATAAAAACCCGAATCTCAAGTGAACATACACCCTGCAACTATTGCCGACTGGACGCTTTGCCAATGTCCCTGGGTGACATTGGCAAAGCGTACTATTTTCTACAGCATGGGTGGTCAGCTACATATCAACCTATAAGTCAAAGAACGTATAGAGTATCACGCTAAGAATAAAATAAACATATTTTTAGCTTCAGATCTGAACATTGTAGGGTTACAGAACATTCTAGTCGCTGTTATTTTGCTGAGCTGTGAGACAGGAATTTAAAAGGTTTAAAAAGGCTTGATGAGCTTTGGACGCTGACAGGAAGAGAGCTTAAAATGAGCAGGGAGCTCCGTAGGGTGACCAGGACCCTGAGTACGAGTTTTTTCACTTTACTCGAAGTATTGTGTATTCGAGAAAAATGTATGTGAACTTGTAAAGCACCCCTGACAAAAAAGGTTTCGAAACACGTTTTGCCAGAGGTGCTTTACAAGTTCACATACATTTTTCTCGAATACTCAATACTTCGAGTAAAGTCTAACTCACCCATCTTGAATACCATTATTTTATCTACGAAATTCTGTATACTTTCTTTTCTTGATCTAGATCATGCCTTGACTTATAGGTAGGTATGATGCTGACCACGCATACTTTAAAAAAATGATGCACTTTGCCATTATCACCCCTGTTTCAGGGAAGGTCGGCAAGAGTTGCAGGTTCTGTTAATTTGAGAGAGCGTTTTTATGTTGTTAGTCCACATGCAGCATTTGTAAGCGGAAATTTAAACGTGTTTGCTTATGGGAATGCATTTAGTACGAATCATAAGTGGAGTATATCTTTGCAACTTAGATTATATATTAAAGACAGATCTCACGATCTGTGATTTACAAAAAAAATCATAAAGGCTCTTGGATACTGACATAAGAACGTCATTTATATTTTCTGCTTTTAAGAGGTCTCCCAGCTGGGCGTTTGCCTTTGTCATCTCATTAACTACGATGTGTGGAGTAACTAAAAAAGTACACATCATTAATGCAACTCATTGTTTTTTACACGCTAGCAAACCAGATTTACACCTAGCACTTTACTTGAAACCTTTCAATTAAAATCTACGACACGATTTTACATGCCGATGGATCAGCCTTACGTCAACTACTAAATTTGACACATTAGAATTCAAGTCCAAGACATGTTCCTTGACTTATACGTTTGTATGCGGCTGACCAACCATGCTTTAAAAAATGGTTTAATTTGCCAATGCCATCCCTGTTTCAGGGAAGGACGGCAAGAGTTGCAGGTTGTATGTCCATTTGAGATTTGGGTTTTTATGTGATAGGTTCGCATGCGGCATGTGCAAGCGCGGACTTGTGCGTGTCTGCTTGTGAGAAGGCGTATAATTTGAATCCCCAATGTAACATATCTTTGCAAATTAGATGAGATTTAACATCTTTCTCTAAAAGCAAACCTTCTACTAATTGATCCATTGACCAGACTTTCAAAAATAAATCGTTATGCTATTTTATATTAATTATTTTCAGGGGTCTTTAAGGCTCTTTACTTTATGAAAGGTAATTTTTTTGGTCGTTTACCACCCCTGCCAAGAAGTTGTGCTGACCAAGACCGTCCGTATAATATTGCGGACCGCGCTTGAGAGCATCTGAAGAGTTGAGGCAGGTCATTCCATCGGAATACGATCATCATTTTTCAAAACACAGAGTGTGGCGCTGACAGGTAGTTTGTACTTTACAATTTTTAAAATGGGGCTCTCGAAAATGTGGTTTTACAATTTTCGCAGACACGTTAAAGACAAAAACATGGAACGCTATCAAAACTCCGCTTATGATAAATTAGATAAAAAATCGTTGTTTTATTAAAAATATCCTATTGTTATGTAAATAGCAAATACACATAAATATTTAGGTAGGCAGATATAACATTTGAAGCTGATGGGAGCTGTATATAAGTAGGATTAATTATTATAAGTACCTAGGGTAAAGAGATGTTATAATAAAGTAACTAGCAATCATCGCAATATATTTAAAATATAATTATACTCGAAGCTTTTGGAAGACCGTTCTCTCGCAGGTTCCAGAAAAATTGACATCTAGTAAATTCTATCGCTGGAGTATAAAAAGCCGCGAACGGCTTGCAGGAGTCAGTCTTGATACGACACTCTTCTTCTAAACACGCAAGACAATACAGGTGAACACAAACCATCTGTGAAATAAATGTTAATTGCTAAACCATAAATGTGAATTGTAAAAAAATAATAAAAATTAATAAATAAATCTAAGTGTAAAATAAATATCCTGTAAAGAAGACCAGTTTTTATTTTATTTGAAGACTATTTGAGCCCTAAAAACATAACAAAATAAGTACAACCCGCCAGTACCTTTTCAGACGAGTCTTCACTTTGTTCTGTCCTCGCACATTTATTTAATCTCTTCCACATTCATCATTCTCTTCATGCATCCTCTTCTCTTTTTCTCACACTACAGATTCCGATCATTTTCTTTTACCTTTTCTTCTACACGGGAGTATAAAAAAGCTGCAAGTGGCTTGCGGCAGTTAGTCGAGATACGTCGCTCTGATTGTGAACAAGAATTTATTTATTTATTTGAGAAAACTACAGCTTTATAAAAGTGATTACAATGGTGTTCTTAAAATTAATATAAGCCAAAATTGTTTCTTCTATTTAAAATTATAGAGAAAGAATAATAATTTGATCAGTATGCTGAGCTTGTATTGACATATCATAGAAAATTGAGAAGACAAGAAAATAAAAAAGAAAAGGAGAGCAAAACAAAAAGCAAAAAAACAAAAAGCAAAAAAGACACAAGTTGTCAAGCAACAAAAAAGAAAAAAAAAAAGAAACAAGGTGTAAGAAAAGAAATTAAAAGTAAAAGTAAAGTGGAAAGGAATGAGGAAAAGGAGGGATTATTACGTAAGTGAAGGAGCTTGATTGAGGGAGTTAGGGGACAGAGTTGAAAAATATCTCAATTTATTGCGAAAGGTTGTTAATGAGTCATGGAAAATATCTAAATTTTTGAAATTTTGGTTATAGTCACGCTGTATTCTGAATAAAGTTGAGTGGTATCGGTAATTGGTATGACAAATGGGTAGGTGAAATAAATTTTGAATGACAGTAAATCAAGAATGACAGTGCAAGTGAACCATCTGTGAAATAAATGTGAGTTGCTTAAGAATTGTAAATGTGTTAAAAAGAAATATAAATTGTCTAAAGAAATGTTAGTGTAAAATAAATATCCATGAAAAAAGACCAGTTTTGTTAATTAAAAGATTTTTGAACCCTAAAAACACAAGAGTATAGTGTATTCATTTGATGTTTTAATACGTGCAAATAAACAATAACAAGATATTCCCATCTCTAAAGTAACAGACTGAAGAACCCTGATAGTCTAACAATACGTTGATAATAGTTTCAGTGATGAATTTTGCAAATTTCTATTGTCATTGGTTTAATTCTAGAAAGCTGACCGCAGATTTAATGGCCTTGCTGAAGAATGGAAGGCCATTAATTGAAGCGTTTAATATTCTCAGATCTAGACCGCTGGGTGTGGCCAGAACCTTTCTAAATAATCTTACTGAAAATGGAGCCAAAATCATTGGAAATCTGTGGTAGGTATGTTAAATGAAAAGTTAAGATTAAATTTTAACAAGAATTACGGTCGTTTGGCACGTTGACATATTGAAAATAATTAAATAATTCGAACGGTTATGTATTAGAATAGTTATTTTGTTCCAGACGCTTTGTTGATACAAACACCAATGTCATTAGGAGACACCCTCGTTGTGCGATGAGAAAGGATGAACAGAGCAGGATAGACTTTTCACTTTTGTTTTGTAATGCGTCAAAAAAATAAAATGTATAGGTACCTCAAGTATAATATGTTTTTGGTTGGGTTGAAAACTTCATAAACCTTTACCAAAGACCGGTCACGAAAATGTCAACACAGCCTTACAGCAAATGGGTCTTGCTTGAGTATTGGCGCTTTGTAGCGACGAATAAGCTCGTAAACACCTCTTCGGCACTACAACAAGTCATAGACCCCTAGAGTCTCTGAAATCTAGGGGGTCTCCCGCACAGGATTAAAAAAAATATATCTCACACTATAATATCTATAATCTAAGTTGCAAGGATATATTCATTCAAAGCTCTCAAATGTATGCCCACAAACAAACACGTGTAGTTCGCGCTTACAAATGCTGATTGTGTAATTACAAATAAAATCAAAACCTCAAATGAACATAAGCCCTGCAACTCTTGCCGACATTCCCTGAAACAGGGGTGACATTGACAGTGACACCCTCCGTGAAAATCGAACTCTACCCTCCTGATTTATACCTACTAATTTATTGATCGGACATGGCATGGTGAGCATAATTATAAGTTTCTTGTTGTTGTTCTATGAAAGAAACGTATGAAAATTTCGAGTTAAAAAAGTAATAGCTTTTCCGATGAACGCTTTTAAATCCAAAGACATAAAAAATGGAGGCATAGAACCCAATAAAGAAGAACTTTTGCGTATAAACCTTAAAAGATGAATAAAAGTCCGTGGGATTTGAAGTTAATGCTGATGTATCGATATGGCAAGCTGCTATAAATTTGACGAAATAAAACTCGCTTAAATCTCCACAAGGCCAAAGACCAATGGTTCTTATTTTTGGAAACCAGGAGACATCTTTCGTTGTGTGCTTCCAAGGGTCCCGAGGATTGCAAATGAAGAAACACTGCCTTAGACTAAGAAAACATAAGAAATCGAATGATAGCGTACATTAACTTCTTTATCTAGGTGTATACAAAATATGATATTTGAAAAAATTTGGATAAACATATTCGATGGGTTGAGAGCAAGATTGGTACAAAAAAAAGCCTTGTAAGCTGCAAATATATTTATATATATTTTATATTGTAACTTTGACCTATTTTATTCACAGGTATGAAAGTAAGACGTAATGTCAGTCACTTGCGTAACATTTAACTAAGCTGCAAATAAATATAAACTTCTCGTAGCATTGCCTCTGAAAGAGTCGAACGTGGCGTGAGGATCCTATTTATTTCAATAGGTAAGGGATCGGCCTTACGCCAACCTGTTCAGTTGAACGAAAGAGGCTTTCAGCTACAAAAAACGTCGTTTCTCATTTTTATTTTTATGTCTAAAATAAATTTGGACACCATTTGTTTAGATATAACCCCAGCCCTCTAGCAAAGAATTAAAGCACCCTACCGACTGCACAATCAACCGGGCCAAATACAAATTGTAACTTGAATTATTTTCCCTCCTTTTAAATACAAGATCCATATTTTATCTTAACGTTTTCAGTGCTATATGCAACATATTCTTTGCCTTTTCAGGAATCTTATATGTAACAATAATATGCGAAGCGTACATCTTCTACACTTTACATTTAATGAGTGATGCTTCTCATTGAAAAACTCCTTATCTGCTCCAGCCAGCCTTTTCCTTTCACCTCCTTCACGTCTTTCAGCTCCTGCTTCACCGCTTCGAGAACATTCTTTTTATGGATTTGGATCACGTTCCATGCCTGAAAGGGAAGTTTCGCAAACTCCTCCAGGGCTCGGAGAGTTAACATTTAATTCGAAACCTTTGCGTGGAATAGAAAGAAGAAGAAAAAAAACGTATTCAGGCGCTAGAGTCTGTTATACTCCATATTCAAGAAGGATGAAAAAAGTTTCAAGCAATTCTTTTTCATTTAGCGCCACTTCAATGAAAGATCAGCGATATTCATTGTTATTTCGGTTTATGTGTTACAGACAGAGAGTTTTCAGCCACGATGCTCCTTGTTGAGTTTAATGACAAACTTGGTTCACTCTTGCCATTACCACCTCGCTTTTAGGGAAAGGCGGCAGAAATGGCAAACTTTATTTTGTTTTGTTAAACTATATTTGTTACACCACCAAACCGTGAAAAATATATTTATTTTGTTTGCTTTACATGCCTTTTGCCACTTGAGAAAATATATAGCTTTGCATGAGCGTCCATGTGCTGTGGGTCCTTCTGACACATACATACAGGATGGGTACGAGGAGGGTTTGAGCATACCTCTTTACATGTCCGTAGTCTAGTTGGTGACGCATGAATAGCGTCATCTATTTTTAATTTTAATTAATAGTCTAAGAAGCGAATTTCATGTTGGACTTTCACAATCTGAAAAAAGTGCGGATAAAAATCGCAAGATGTCGGTATGAACTTTTTTGACATCCAACGTGAAATCTCAAGATTTGATGACTTCCTTTTCCGTCGTTGTTCGCAGTAGACACGTTTTTATATGTCTCGCGACCGATTTGAAATTTACCGTTAAAAATTCTGTGAGTGAGTGTGTTTGTTTTACATATAACTTGCAAGTGTGGCAGTTCGTGAACAAAGCTCATCTCCATAGGATCCTGAGAAACGAGCATCATCTTGGACCAGAGCACAATTTGAGGTGAGTGGAGATCCTTTTGATTTTCGCTTCTTTGGTACGGGATAGTCGTCCATAATTGAAAGCCACCTACTGAAGGTCGGTTTGTTCGAGGGAGAAAATATCTAGGCAGTAGTTCTAGAATTTTCATATCCCTCATTTGGAGAATACGTTACAGTTTCTCCACTTTGCTTTTTTTGTATTTTATATACATACCCCCTGAGGGGCAAAATTTACAACTTGCCTCCCCATTGGTCCTTCGTAACCTTATCGAAACCAGAATGGTTGACATGAAACGGATATTCAAGGATACTGTGTCGATAGTTAATTGTTAAGAACATAATGTAATATGCCTTTGTATTAGAATCTATATTCTAGCATTATTTATATTGTGTACAAAAATTAACGAGTGTCATATTATATATTTTTGCTGTATGTAGGTAGTTATTTTTTAATAAGTGTTGAATACACAGTAGGTACATATATTTGTTAGTTGCGGAATTAAAACACTGATGATACCTATCCATTAGCGATTAGGTATTCATACAGCTGAGCGTTGTCTACAGGTGCCTACCTACCTTTGTTTATATTTTTATATAAATGTCATTACAAGTTTGTTATTGTTTTTTTTCCATTAGTAAATAAACTATCTGGAGAAAGTAAATATTATGATACATACTGACATAAAATAAATTCAACTTTGAGGCAAATCGATTTCTTCTTTCAGAACTGAAAGTAGGTTTTTTCGATTTTGTTACCGTTTCTTCATTTTTTATTGTTTATTTTAAATAGTAAACATGGCGGATGCTTTAACAAGAACTTTGGTTATATTGAAAGAGAAACAAAAGGTTTATTTTGAAAGAATAAATAATTTATATAAACTAGGAAAAAATGTTTCTAATTTTGCATCCAGAGAGAATAGTAATTTTTTATCGGCTTCCAAGGAAGCAGGAAGCTGGGTTAAAAAGTACGAAGATTTGATAGATCAAATAAATGCACTTTCTTTAGAGATAGACCCAGAGGCAAAGGTAAATTATCAATCACTTATGGCCTTTGAAGAACTTTATAGTAAAATAATGGATGTTAGGGAAAGAATTTTAAAAACCGAAACACCACATGTATCGACTCAAAGTGGGCCTAGATATGAGGTAAAATTACCACCCATACAAATTCCTTTGTTTGATGGGAATCCAAAAAATTGGTCACGATTTTTTGAATCCTTTAAGGCAAATGTCCATCTAAATACAGGGTTGTCAGACGCCCAAAGAGTGCAATATTTAACGGGCAACTTGACGGGAAAGGCAGCGAACATATTTTCGGGAATTGTACCGTCAGCGGAAACCTATAACGTGGTCTGGGACAGTCTTGTTAAAAAATATCAGGATAAACGTGCGCTAGGAACATATTACATAAATAATATCCTTGATTTAAAGAAGGCCGATCACACGGCTGCCTGTCTTGATGGCTTTATTGAGAAGTTTGCTGCTTCCATTGCAGCATTAAAACAATTAGGTATTGCAGATGTGGGAGATTTTCTTTTATTTAATTGCGCTTTGCGTAAATTGAATTCGTCTACAGTTATGGCCTTCGAGCTTTCGCTGAAAGACATCGAAATACCTTCTTGTCAGAATCTTATCAGTTTTGTTCAACAACAGGTCAAAATTTTAGAAAGATCGCACGTAAATGAATCGAAGTCGGTTTCCGAAGCTTGCCATTCGAATACACGCGTGAGGAATAATATGACAAAATCTGTGAGTGGTCGTGCGTTCCTCGCAAGTGGTAGAGTGTCTACTGGGGACACTCTCTTTTGCGTTTTGTGTAAACGAAACGACCATAATAAATTACATAAATGTGTGAAATTTAAGAGCTATTCTCCTAAGGAAAGGTATGAATTTATTAAATCAAAACGGGGTTGCGTTCGTTGTTTGAGTGTTGCCCACTGGTCTCATTGTACTGAGACAGGAACTTGTCAAATTTGTAATAAGGGACATCACACCCTTCTGCATTTTGACGACAATGAGAATAAGGCCAGACGAGTAGTCAAGAATGCTGAGCAGGGACATCAGCTGTCGCATTCAGGTGATGATATGCAAGGGTCGGGGTGTACCCTCGGTTTCTTTAAGTGCAAATGCTCGGGTGAATGCGAGCACGGTGCTGTTGGCTACGGCACAGGTTTTTGCCTGGTCAAATTGCAAGAAAAATAAGATGATAGTTAGATGTCTTGTTGATAATGGTTCTCAAAACCATTTGATAACATTAGAATGTTGTAGAAATATGAATTTACATATTGTTCCTCTAAATAATTCAGTAATTAGAGGAATCGGTCTTTCTGCACGACCGATACATGTGTTGAGATTTTTCGGTCGCTGGTTATGGACTGTAGAATAATTATAAAAACTTGTTTTCTTGTTTGACAATGTGCGATTTTATTGTAGATTTTGTTACAGAGTTTACAAGAATAATGATGACTTTTATTTAGTCAGAATATGATGCGAGAGAAGAACTTTTGTTATAAACAGTCAGGATATAATGCAAGAGAAGAAAAGAACACACAAATTACGAGAGATCTGGCTTTTATATTATGCCATTCCGACCTCACCAAATAATGCAACAAAACCCTGTTCATCTTGACCAACCACAAACGTCAGCCAATAAAACACCTGGACGTCAGACCATAAACAATTAATGTTGACTAAACTCACCACATACATTATTCAACTTACCTACCATAATAAATTGCCTATCATTACATATTTAATTCATCTAATATAAATTTCCTTACTATTTTATAAACTTATCATAATATCCAATTTAATTATTGAGTTATCTGACTATCACTCAACACTGGCGCTTCTGCTGTGTGCGGGAATTCGCCATAAAGAAGAAGAAGATTAATTGTCTGACTGTTTGAATCAATCTTATATTTTTCATACATAAAATTCCAAACACACTGCCCCCCAAAATATAAATTGTTCAAACATTTGAATAAGTTTGTGAAGCTGCTCTGGTTTTATGATTTCAAACAATTCAAGTTATAATATTACATTGTTAAGCAAAAAAATTTAAAATAAAATAACTAAAACCTTCCAACAGTTTTTTTTTTTTTTCATATCTTAATCAAACAATGTTACACAATAATTCCAAATAAAACACTTTGAAATTACACTATACTTATCTTGAAATATCTCCAGTGAGATGGTTTACAAAGAATACAAAATAAAATAAAATAAAATGACTTCAACTTTCCAACAAATGTTTTCTTATACATATTAAAAAATAAAACATTTTAAATAATTACAGTTTAATACTTGAAACATATTTCCTTTCTTTTTCATCTTAATAATGTTGTCTTACATCATTTCTTTATTAAACATTCTTACATAATAAATACCAAACAAATGTCTGAAAGAAATACACATTATATCTTGAAATATTTTCCATAAAATAGTTCATCAAATACAAATGACAAAATACTCTATTTCACATCACTAAAATTTTCTCATGCGTTACATTACTTTTAAACTAAGGTGCCTACAATCAAGATACCGTTGCAGATCTATTTTTATCAACTAATCATGTTTAGGCATTAAACACAACCTTTGAATTGGCCGCTGAATTTTTCCATTCTGGACTTGTAAAGTTACATTTCTTACACAATTATCCTTCCCTGGATGCAATTTCAATACCTTGCCTAGCTGCCATTTCAATGGTGGTATATTATCTTCCTTTACAATTACCATATCACCTTCTTTAATTATGTTGTTATCGCTTTGTAACCATTTAGACCGTATTTGCAATGTGCCCAAATATTCTGTTGACCATTTTTTCCAAAAATCTGATACAAGTTTTGACAACAGTTGGTATCGATTCAATTTGGTGAGTGGAATTTGCCTCACATCTGGTTCTGGAATTGCATTCATAGCAGTTCCGATCAAGAAGTGAGCTGGAGTTAAACATTCTAAGTCATCTGGATGACAAGTTATTGGTAACAAGGGTCGAGAATTTAAACATGCCTCCACCTGGACTAAAATAGTATATAACTCTTCATAAGTTAGACATGCATCCCTCATTACTCTAGCTAAGTGATATTTTATAGACTTTACCGCAGTTTCCCACAATCCACCTTGGTGTGGAGCTCGTGGTGTAATATTGGACCATTTTATGCCCTGATTTGCTGACCAGTTTTCCAATGATTCATTAACCTGGTTCGAAATCATGATTTCTCGAAACTCTCGAAGTTCCCGTTTTGCTCCTATAAAATTCGTTCCGTTGTCTGAATATATATGGCTACACATCCCTCTACGTGAGATAAACCTTTTGAGACTATTTAAGAATGCTGATGTAGTCATATTTACTACCAATTCAATATGTACTGCCTTTGTGACAAAACAAACAAATACTGCAAAATACGATTTAATTCTTGTTTTTGATCTTGGATTTTGTTCTCGTATAAGTATTGGTCCCCCAAAATCTATACCTACATGTGAAAACGGTTTAGATGGTGTAATCCTGGATGATGGAAGATCAGACATAATGCATTTCATTACATTCGGTCTTGCTCTAAAACAAGTTACACAACCTTGCAGCACCCTTTTTATGGCTACCCTACCTCTTATAGGCCAATACTTCATCCTAATGTTTGCCAACAATGCTTGTGGTCCGCAGTGCAACAATTTGTGATGATAATCCTTTATTATCAGCGTTGTAAATCTATGTTTTTGTCCTAAAATAATAGGGTATTTTTGTTGTTCCGGTATCTTTGCATATTTTGACCGACCTCCCAGTCTAATAATTCCTGCTTTATCCATGAAAGCGTTTAACTCATATAACTGACTTTTCTTTCCTATTGTATCATTATCATTAAATGTTTTTACTTCTTTAGGGAACATTTGTTTTTGAGCCAATTTTGTCACCACTTCCATTCCCCGATCTAACTCCTCAACTGTTAGAAAATCCGCTTTTCTATACTTAAATCTGAGACAATATGCTACCACTCTTTTTAATTTGTTTAATGTTGAATATTTGCAAAATAAATCCGTAGCAAAATCATCTATTACCTCATTCATCATACATTCTTGTATTCCTACTATCTAATCATTCATGCATTGAATTGTTCATTATTTTTGAATAATCATACTTTAATCCCCTCTTTTCAACACTTTTACTTCCTTCATAACTAGAACCATTTTTATTTGTAGCATTTTCAAAACTTTCCCACCTATTTTTCTTTCTTTCACTAAAATTTCTTTCTTCCAACCTATCTTTCATTCTTACTGGAGAAAGATTCAACTTAGTATCATCTTTCTTTGCTCTACTTGTCTTTTTATTATTTCTAATTCTTTCCGAAGAAAGATCACGATCGGAATGATTTCTTTTCCATCTGGGTGATGAATCTGAATAATTGTAGTTGTTATTCAGTTTCTTCCATTTGTTTCTTGACAAAGAAATATCTTTGTCCCTGTTTTTATCATTCTTCTTTATATCTCTCGCAGGAGACATATCAGAATCTGGTACACCTAATCTGCCTGAGGCTTCCCCCCGTTGGACAGATTTGTTAAATAAATCTTCAAATGCCTTCTTAGTTATTATAGGCAAATGTTTTTCATTCTTCACATTTTCTCGCATCCGAGAATGTTCCAATGATTTATTCGTATCGTACCTTTGCCGCTGCCCCCTCTGGGACCTCCCCCCAGTGGAGAGATTACAACCCCGGGCTGGACTGGCTCCTGTGGGACTCACTCCTCCAATCACCCATCCAAATTTGGTTGGTATCAGCTTGGTCCTTCCCACGGTCTTTGTCTCCTCCCCAAAGTTGAGAGACTCCCAGAAGAGGCCAGCTCCTATCAGCACTTCTACTGGACTGGTGCTGCCGTATTCAGTGTCAGCCAGTCCAACTCCCAATGGTAGTTTCATGTCCCTGAAATTGACATTTGGAAGATGTTTAGTAATGCTATTTATAATTAAAAAATTTGCGTTCCTGTAAAATGAACCCTTAATATTTTTAATTTTACATGTTAATTTGTGATTGATGTTAATTTCTTGATTGCTTATTGCACTAACAGGGATATTAATTTTATTCCAATTCAAATTTAACCTCTGCGCACAATCTTTTGTGATAAAGTTACTTTGTGAACCGCTGTCCAACAGGGCTCGACATCGTACCTCCTTACCGTCTCTGCCAACCATGATGACAGTTGCTGTAGGTAAGATCACTTCTTTGGAGATACTTCTCCTTCCAGCGGCGTTAGTGGATCCATATCCCGCCAATGAACAGATTACTGGCAATGCAGTACTGTCTTCTTTGTGAAGCAAACAGTGATGTTTGCGTTCACATGTTTTGCACCTTTGTGCATTTTTGCACTCACTGGCCCCATGGCCTGCCTTGAGGCAATTCAAACATAATTTTAACTTTCCTGCATGAGCTTGTCGTTCATTGCAGGTCAATTTTTTGAATAAAAAACAATTGTTTATTTCGTGTCCTGCCTTATTGCAGTACCTACATTTTATCTCCCATTTCTTTTGAGAGAACATTGCATGTGTTCTTTTTTGTGTTGGTTTTGATGGAGGCATACCCAATTTGTGACACGAGTCTCCCTTATGTCCTACCTCCACCTTTGTTGCAATCTTTTCTAAAAATTGCAACAAAAGTTCAATATTATCATCTTCTGTCTGAGATGATTGCCATTCAGACCATATGGTCTTTTCAATGTTGCTCTGAAAATTAAATAGTAAAATCCTGTCCCAGTTTTCTATTTTAATGCCTAATGTTTTTATGGATCGAAGATCTCCTTTTACTATGTCTACAAACTCCCTTATTTCTAAAGTAGTTCTTTTGCAGATCCTTGCGTTGGTCAAGGACTGCAGATGGTTATGAATGAGAACCCTCTTATTCTCATACCTACTGGACAGAAGTTCAAAAGCTATACTATAATTATTGCCTGTTGTATCTAGTTGATTGAGGACCGAAGCTGCGCTTCCAGTCAAGGCACCTTTCAAATATATTAATTTTTCTATATCGGATATGCTCGTATTCTCGTGAATCATCGCTTTAAAAATGTCACGGAATGACAACCAGTTATTATAGTTTCCATCGAACTTGGGTAGTTCAATTTTTTTTATGTGGGTCGGCAAACTTTGAATTACATTGGTAGTGGACTGTGTTTTATCATTACTCAAAGCATCCTTCCCTAATACGATAGCACTTATAAATAAGTTCTCAATTTGGTCGAGTTGTGCACTTGATTTATCAAAATCATCTCGAGCTTCCAGGCTAGTTTGGATTTTATCAAACTCCCTAAAATGTTCCTCTAAGCGATCCAGTCTCAGCTTAAGTTCTGTATAATTAGCCCCAATTTGTTTTGCTTCTTCTAAATAATTTGTAAACTTTTTAATTCTAGCAGGGATTGTTGCTAACCAATTCGCTGAAGATTTAGACATTTTGAATTTTTACTGAAATCGTATAATTGTCACAATACTCTTGGAAACCTAAACTCAACCTTGCTTTCGAATCAATTTACAAAAAAAATATTAATACGTGATATTTAATCCGTATAATTACTTCTTTTTTTTTTTTTAAAAGACCAGATTATATAATTTATGAGCGGGTAGGCACATATTTAAAAATGTCTAATAAATTTTTAATGAAATCCAAATTCTATTAATTGTGAGCGGGTAGGCACATATTGTAAGCACATATTTAAAAAATTAACATTTGCACATCCAGATAAATGTAATTTGGTTAATAATTCAAAATAAAAATAAAATGAAAGTAAATCAAATCATCATCCAGATTCCGACTTATTGCCTTTCACCACAGTACCGCTGTTACAATTATTATCTTTTGTGAATCTAAACGCTCGCATTCAATGAGGAATCGGATCAGCTGAATCTTCTAAATCCGCAACAATACCTCATCGCAGGCACCCACATTTACAATTAACAAAATCACTTTCAATCAATTCCTTATGTTGAAACCAATTAAAAAAAAACCCAAACCAAACCTCAGAGATGATCCTCTTATCATCATTGGTTTGGTCCAGAAGCTATTTGCAACAATAAGAACAAAATGACGGAATTACTCATCTTTTGGTCTCTGGACTCCACTCCCTCTGGATTGGCTCCTGGTGCTGCTGATGATTCGTCCTGGCAGCAAACTCTCCGGTGGCAGCCCCCTGGTTGTGGTTCTTTCTGCTGGCAGCCCCCTGGTTCTCTTGAATCCTCTGGCGCCTGCCTCTTCTTTTCTGGATTCCACTCCTCTTGGACTGGATCCTCTTGGTTTCCTCTGGATTCGCGATGGTTCCTTACGCTCCTATAATCTAGCGCATTCGCTGGATTTTAATACAATCGTCTGATGATCAAGACAGCCGATTGGTTTCTTCTCTTGCGTCTTCAGTCAAATTCTTTGACAAACGATCCGGCTCGAAGGACCATTATGTTGAGATTTTTCGGTCGCTGGTTATGGACTGTAGAATAATTATAAAAACTTGTTTTCTTGTTTGACAATGTGCGATTTTATTGTAGATTTTGTTACAGAGTTTACAAGAATAATGATGACTTTTATTTAGTCAGAATATGATGCGAGAGAAGAACTTTTGTTATAAACAGTCAGGATATAATGCAAGAGAAGAAAAGAACACACAAATTACGAGAGATCTGGCTTTTATATTATGCCATTCCGACCTCACCAAATAATGCAACAAAACCCTGTTCATCTTGACCAACCACAAACGTCAGCCAATAAAACACCTGGACGTCAGACCATAAACAATTAATGTTGACTAAACTCACCACATACATTATTCAACTTACCTACCATAATAAATTGCCTATCATTACATATTTAATTCATCTAATATAAATTTCCTTACTATTTTATAAACTTATCATAATATCCAATTTAATTATTGAGTTATCTGACTATCACTCAACACTGGCGCTTCTGCTGTGTGCGGGAATTCGCCATAAAGAAGAAGAAGATTAATTGTCTGACTGTTTGAATCAATCTTATATTTTTCATACATAAAATTCCAAACAACATGGATGTGTCAATTTTGAAATACAATCGAGGTACAATCCTCAAAATACTTACAAGGTTAACGCGTTAGTGGTGGATCAGATCACGGATCAGTTACCTTCTAGGTACATTGATAACAGTGATATGACTTATTTAAAGGACATTTCAATGGCTGATTTATCCTGGAATGTCCCTGGAGTTGTGGACATTGTGTTGGGTGCACAATTGTTCCCTTTCATTTATTTGGGAAAAATGATAGAGTCAAAGTCGAAAGCGCCACCTGCATTATTGACGTCCTTTGGCTATGTATTGATGGGAGATTGTCCAAAGAGTGTTTCAGCTGCAGACAGTTGTCACGAATCTTTTTCTGCATTGGCTGTAAAAGATGCGGATTTATTATTACACAAGTTCTGGGAGTTGGAAGAAATCCCAGTGAAAAAGTTCTTAAGTCCAGATGAGACGGCGTGCGAAAACTCCTTTGTATCTTCTGTGACTAAAGATGAGGTAGGTCGTTACTCTGTTGCTCTACCCTTTTGTGCTGATCCTGACAATTTGGGCAACTCACGAAATACTGCATTTCGGCGTTTCTTGTTATTAGAAAGAAAGTTTAAGCAGTTACCGAGTCTGCAGGAGAATTATAATTCGGTAATAAATGACTATATTCAAAAGGGATATCTCTCTGAAGTGGCAGAGTCAGATATTGGTGAACATGGATATTATATTCCTCACCACGCTGTAGTGCGTCAAGACAAACCTATGCCTCGCATTGTTTTAGATGCTAGTGCGAAAACGCATACTGGGTTGTCACTCAATGATGTACTACATTCTGGGCCAAATTTACAGGCTGATTTGTTTCTCCTTTTATTAGATTTTAGGCTGTTTCCTGTCGCGATGACAGCAGATGTACAGCAGATGTATTTGCAGGTTGGTGTATTTGTTGACCACCGCAGATATTTGAGAATATTATTTCGTTTTTCTGAAAAGGAGAAAGTTCGAACCTTTCAATTTAATAGGGTTCCATTTGGATTAAAGTGTAGTCCTTTCTTGGCCATGCGATCTGTGCGTCAGTTGGCATCGGACATGGCTGAACATTTTCCGGAAGCCGCCAAAGTAGCTGGAGCTAGGTTTTATATGGATGACCTGGTTCAGTCTGTGGCAGATGAGGCTTCGGCTGTTTCTCTGACAAAAGATCTCGTAGCTTTGTTCAAGTATGGTGGCATGGATCTGGTAAAATGGTCAAGCAATTCATCTTATCTATTAGATAGTCTTCCTAACTCACATAGAGGTTCCATAAAATTTGATGATGATAAAGGCGTAACTCTAAAAGTATTAGGGTTGTCTTGGGATCCAGTTAAGGATAATTTCTTCTTTACTTCGAATGACTCTCAGCAAAAATGCACGAAGCGATCTATTTTGTCAGTTGTAGCTCGTTTGTTTGATGTTTTGGGCTTAGTCGCACCAGTTATACTGGCTGCAAAGCTTCTCATCAAAGAGCTATGGCGTGCCAACATCGGTTGGGATGACTCTCCGCCTGATGCTATAATTCGACGTTTTTCGAGTATAACACAAGAACTTCCGTTGCTCGCTACTTTAAAAATTCCTAGGCACATCGGTGTGACTAGCTCAACCAAAGTATTATTAGTAGGTTTTTGTGATGCTAGTCTGAATGGTTACGGTTGTGTTATATATGTACATACAACTGACATGGATGGAAATATTTCTGTCAGGTTGTTGTGCTCAAAATCTAAGGTATCTCCCACCAAGATTACGACATTAGCACGTTTAGAGTTGTGCGCTGCTGTTTTATTGTCAAAGATGTTAAAACTTGTGACCGAGATGTATCGTGATCGGATTCATATAACTGATGTATATGCTTTTTCTGATTCAACGATTGCGTTGGCTTGGATTTGCTCTTCTCCACATCGTTGGTCAATTTTTGTAGGAAATAGAGTCGCTCAGTGTCAGGAGAATTTACCCCCTCAGAACTTTTATCACATCTCAGGGGACGAGAACCCAAGCGACTGTGTTTCACGTGGTATGTTACCATCTCAATTAATTTCTCATAGTTTATGGTGGAATGGTCCACTGTGGCTTCAACGCCCTTCGGATGAATGGCCGATTCAAAGATTCTCCTCGTCCGATGCGTTAGAAATTCCTGAACAGGCAACTGTACTGACAGCCATTGTAGTACATGCCGACTCTATGATTTTATATGACTTAGCACAACGAACTTCTTCGTGGAATAAATTAATTCGAATTACAGTTTACATTCTTCGCTTTATAAATAAATTTAAATCACTGTTGCATTTTATTGAATGCATGTCCCATGCTACGCATGAGGACGCTCCTCCTTTGTCCTGGCCTCTGGGAATCATCACCAAGGTTTTCCCTGGGGATGATGGCGTGATTCGAGTAGCCACAGTAAAGACTGAGCAAGGTTTTTACAAACGTCCGGTCGTCAAACTCTACCCATTGCCGACACAATAGATTACTATTTAATTTCGTCTACTGAGTTAGTAGATCTCTACCATTGTACATATTTACCATGTTTAGAATTAATCTTATGCTTTACTACTAAGCTTATCTGTTAGAACATGTTAAATCTAGCTTATTATATTGGCTTAAGTATTTTTGTGTCTAACCTGCTTACTTGTAGGCATACTTATTATATTAATTATATTAAGTTTCTCTAGTTTAAGATTTTCAAACATTGATTGTAATTATACCTATGTATCATTTCTCGAATATTGTTTGTAAAAATCGACATGGTTTCTTTGAATATCTGGTTTGTGTTGCAAAGCCTTTAACTTTAAGTCTTTGCAAAGGGGGGTGTATGGTGACGCATGAATAGCGTCATCTATTTTTAATTTTAATTAATAGTCTAAGAAGCGAATTTCATGTTGGACTTTCACAATCTGAAAAAAGTGCGGATAAAAATCGCAAGATGTCGGTATGAACTTTTTTGACATCCAACGTGAAATCTCAAGATTTGATGACTTCCTTTTCCGTCGTTGTTCGCAGTAGACACGTTTTTATATGTCTCGCGACCGATTTGAAATTTACCGTTAAAAATTCTGTGAGTGAGTGTGTTTGTTTTACATATAACTTGCAAGTGTGGCAGTTCGTGAACAAAGCTCATCTCCATAGGATCCTGAGAAACGAGCATCATCTTGGACCAGAGCACAATTTGAGGTGAGTGGAGATCCTTTTGATTTTCGCTTCTTTGGTACGGGATAGTCGTCCATAATTGAAAGCCACCTACTGAAGGTCGGTTTGTTCGAGGGAGAAAATATCTAGGCAGTAGTTCTAGAATTTTCATATCCCTCATTTGGAGAATACGTTACAGTTTCTCCACTTTGCTTTTTTTGTATTTTATATACATACCCCCTGAGGGGCAAAATTTACAACTTGCCTCCCCAAGTGGTAACACTTCGGACTCGTAAATAGAAGGTTGTGGGTTTGAATCCCGGCGGAGCACAAAAATATCCCATTTATATTTTCAAATTTCCTCTTCGCTGGGTTGAAAAATTCATAAACCTTTATCAAATACCAGTCATCAAAAGGTTCATCCAGCCTTACAGCAACTGGGTCTTGCTTGAAAATTGGCGCTTTCTACAGCGACGATCAAGCTCAAGGAGAGCTCTTGTCATTTGCCTAATTTTTGTTTTAATGTGTCTGTTTGTGGGACTGCATTAAATATAAACCTTATGTGTCAATATATCTTTACAACTTAGATTATATATATTTTAACGGAATATTTGAGACCTTTTCCACGCAGTCTTTCCTTATGAGAATGATAAGATGGATAAGGCGATATTTTTATTCTCTGGAACAAAAAGTATCCTAGTGAATGCAGCACATATTTTTTAAAAACCTTTCCCCAGGACTTAAAAGGCTTTAAGGTTGTTTTTTTTGGATCTCATAACTTGAACCATACATAAAAGTTTTTTTTTAACAATATCCTGAGAACGAGTTGTAAAACTTGAGTAAAGTAAAGTTTACGGAAAATATTAATGAGTAATTTTCCCCAAAATCTGCCGTTTTTGTTTGTTTGAACTTGATTTTCTTCATCACTGTAACTCTTTCGCTAAGACCATAAAGTGTAAGAAACAAAAACGGCAGACTTTGGGGAAAATCAATTTTTAATACTTTCCGTTAATTTTACTTTACTCAAGTTTTGCAACTCGTACTAAGGGCACAGTACTTTATTATGCTGTAGTTTATTTTCTTGAAAATTCACGTATCAATTAAAATTATACTTTTGTAGACCCACACTTTTGGTCATTCAATTTCTACATTTAAAGTTGTGCCATGAATGTCATAGCGCCCATCTCAGGAAACAAGATGGATGGCCCGCGTGACGTCAGAATCCATAGGGACAGGGGCCCGTGTGATGTAGCGCCCACCAAACAGGATTCACGCTTTTCTGGGTAATATAAGAGAGAGATTAAAGCTGGATAAAGAATTGCTGCCCTAAAATATGGACTGGCAGGCCTTAATATGGTATACAGCATCATTTCTCCCTACAGACCTTCGCCTTTGCGTATAATTTTTGAGTGTATCTAAATCTAATCTAAATCTTAGTTGTAAAGATATGTATCATTTGAGATTCATATTAAATGCATTCCCACAAGCACACACGCATAATTTCGCGCTCACACATGCCGCATGTGGACCTACTCGTACAATATAAAAAACCCAATCTCAAATGAACCTAAGCCCTGCATCTCTTGCCGACCTTCCCTGAAACAGGGGTGACATTTGCAAAGTGAAATTTTTTGTACAGTATCGGTGGTCAGCCTCATACCAACCTATAAGTTAAGGAATAACCCCTAACTGTAAAAATAGGTTCTATTCGGCTACCCCATCATGGATATGTAGTAAGAATATGATTTGTTAAAAAAACAATTGTTTCAAACAATTTTGATAGTCTTAAAATGTAAAAATACATTGAAAGCTATTTCTGCACAGGATAACATCAAAAGCTACAAAAAATGAAGACAATTGAGGGTTTGTGCTTGTTCAAGCGTACGCAGACAGGACGTCATTGCTCTGAAGGCTTGAGGATCTTCGTTTTAAAATGTCTGGAAGAAATGCCACACTAAAATGTAGAATTTTGAGTGATCGTCTATAGATAGCTAGACGTGAGTACCCTGGAAGGCGGTAGTTTTTTGTGGAATTATTTTTAAAACATGGAATGATGAATCACTAGAGGAAGGGAGATCTAACCACATCAATTTCAATTTGAAGTAATTATCAAAAATAAATGTGTTTTCTGTTTAAATAAACTTATTGTTTTTGTTTCAAAGCTTCTAAGAATATCATAACATTATTCATAAAAAAAAATATGCCTATAAGTAAAAAATGTATATAGCCAATATGGTTAAAAATACACCTCAAAAGTTTTTCCGGCACACTTTATCGTGGATAAATTTAGTATTTAAGGAAAATACATTATAATAATCATTAATATGAATTGGTAATATGTTTTTATATTGAAAATTCACAATTAATGTACTCCAACCGACATAAACATTAAGCACTGCAATTTTTGCCGAACCTCCCTAAAACAAGGTTGACCTGGACAAAGTGAACACTTTTTTTATCTGTAAAAAAATAGGATTAATCATTAAGCTTTATCTAATCTAATCTTATCTAAGCTGCAAAGATATATATCATTTAAGATTTATATTAAATGCATTCCCACAAGCAGATATGTACATTTTGGCGCTAACACATGCCGCATGTGGACCTACAATATAAAAACCCAATCTCAAATGAACATAAGCCTTGCAACTCTTGCCGTCCTTCCCTGATACAGGGGTGACATTGGCAAAGTGAACCATTTTTTTATATTATGGGTGGTCAGCCGCATAACAACCTATAAGTCAAGAAACATACACGACAAATTACATTTTTTTTAATCAATAACATTTTACTAATACAATTTTATGAATAAAAATGCTTTTTCATGGATCTAAAACAAAGCTGGGCTGGAAGTTTCATCACAACGGTAATTTTCACCTACCGAATATCGGTAATACTTGTATGAAGACTAATCAGCTGTTCACTTGCGGCCATCTTGGATTGACAGGTCTTCATACAAATATTACCGATATTCGGTAGACAATAATCACCGTGGTGATGAGACTTTCAGCCCAGCCCTGAAGCGCTATTCTGCTCAATTCTTTACGACCTAAAGGCGTCGAACTGGCGATTCGTGTCCAAAAATAAGGTGTACTGTGATTTTTATCTACAAATGGAGCACTTTCACAACCGCTAGCTATCTCCGACTTGTATGGATATCCAAAGTGTAAGGAATTTAGCAGAATAACACTTCAGGTCTCATAATTTATTTCCTCTTTACAGTAAAAACGTGTCACTCTATCTGTAACACTGTAAGAAGGAAAACGTCTTTGAATTGTCTGATTTTTATATTTTAGAAACAAAATTCTGATGAAACGCTGTTTCTTTTCACAAATATCAATTTACTCTAATTAATAATGAAAGAAGTATGCAAGGATCGAAAGAAATGGCGGTTGATCTGTAATACTGGCGGTTAAAGCTGAGGCTTTTAAAGTATAAAAAATATGTTTTGTAGTTTTTTAATTTTTTACTGTTTACTTGTTTAGAGTTTATTTGTTTTATATATTTGATTGTATTAATTGCTTGTACTCCTTGACTGATAGGTTGGTATGCGTCTGACCACCCATACTGTAAAAAATGGTTCACTTTGCCAATGTCACCCCTGCTTCAGGGAAGGTCGGCAAGAGTTGCAGGGCTTATGTTCATTTGAGATTGGGTTTTTTATATTGTAGGTCCACATGCGGCATGTGTAAGCGCGAAATTATGCATGTCTGCTTGTGGGAATGCATTTAATATGAATCTCAAATGATACATATCTTCGCAGCTTAGATTTAGATTTAGATTTAGAATAATAATTACGAACGTTTTCGACCTTGTTAGTCATCATTTTGTTTCTAAAATATAAAAATCAATCAAAATGAATTTTCACAGTGTTAATACACAAACCATAAAAAATATCTTTGAATTGTATTACATAAAAAAAAAAAAACACATCGCTATATAAAAATACGTACTGATGTGACGCCATGATGAAAACAATTTAAAACATTTTTTTCAAATCAAACTTCGACGTTAATTGAAAATTGTAGTACACTGATCCTGGCCGGTTAAAGACGACATTTGCGTGGGCGGTATTATTCCAAGAATTAAATTATCAATTCCAGAACCTCACGAATAAAACATCACGTTAAAACTGAACCACAGAACTGCATTAAAACTAAAACGCTCTCTGCAGACGCTGTTTTAGTTTTCTACGTATTTTTTGGTAAACGCTACGGTAGAGTTTACACGTGATATTTTAAATTTGCGAGTTCTGGTTTCGAATACGCTCGTTGAGGTGAAACCCGAAATGAAAATTAGTTATCGGATTTCCATAAATAATTTCCCCTCGGCCTTTTTGCTGTAAATATTTTTGTAATTTTCGTTTAACTCGGCGGGTTTCCAATTGGAAAATTTGTTATTGTTTGGGTGATTGTCTCACCGCGCCTTTATCATTGAAAGTTTTTGGCAATAAGGTGTGATTGCAAAGGTGGTACTATGTAAGTTAAGTGGCTATTTTTAGAAAATAGATAGAAAAAACGAATAAAATAAAGTACCTATCTTGTATGATAAAATATTAATAAACTTAAGAAGAAGTATATGATAGTGAAATTATGTAAATATAATCATTATATTTTATTTCATTAAATAAAAATAACTGTACGGACATTTTATTTGATTAGTGTTTTTTTGTGCCCCCCCCCTTCAAATAAAGTGGTTGGCATAAGCCCGGCCCCCTTACCTGTAAAAATAAATAGGATCAACTTGCCACATACGAACCCTTCGGGGATAACGCGGCTAGTAGTTACACGATATGATATTATGTGTAGCTTAATAATAATAATATGAGGATGATTTATTTGGTAGCGCTGTTTTTGTGTGAATCACACCTCAAGAGCCCTCTGCGAGCTTGGTCTTTGCTGTAGAAAGCGCCGATTCTCAAGCAACACCAAGTTGTTTTAAGGTTGGATGGACCTTTCAGTGACCGGTCTTTGGTAAAGGTTTTGAATTTTTCAACCCAGCGAAGAGCATATTTGGAAATATATATATATATATTTTCTTCACTAGGATTTTAACCCACAACCTAACATTTACGGGTCCGAAATGTTGCCACTGGACTACGGACCGGTTCAAGATATGTGTAGCTTTGTTGCGTTTTTTTTATTCACTCGCTTGCACGCGAACGCAACTAAACTACAAATATAGTGTAAGTTCTACCCTGCATTATTCCCAAAGGGATCGCATGTGGCCGTTTGCGGTGAGCTATTTGCTCAATCCGGTTGAATATAGACGTTTATGTATTTTCTAAGGAGTGTATGTTTTTTGTGTGCCGTATAAAATCAAACCCACTATCTTCCAATTAGGAGTCCAAACAATCCACATTCGTACTTTTGAACCTGTGAAACTTTTCCAAGATAGAAAGTACCAACTTTCAAAACAATAAGTAACGGTTTCCATTCTTTTTTCCAATTGTGCTCTTCGCTGGGTTGAAAAAAATCATAAAGCCTTTAAAAAATGACCGGTCACTAAAGGTCCATCCAGCCTTACAGCAACTGGGTCTTGCTTGAGTATTGGCGCTTTGTAGCAACGACCAAGCTCGTGCACCTCTACGGCACTACAACAAGTGTCATAGACCCTTAGAGCCTCTAGAATCTAGGGAGTCTCCCGCACAGGATTTAAAAAAAAAAAAAATCCGAATGAATATTTCTAGGTAAAAAATATGTGTAAATAATCTTCACACAGAATTTATTGAATTGAAAAAATAATATAAAAAAACACCTTTCCTCACATAAGTAAGTTTTTCCGATGTATACACCGATACAAGACATTCTCTCACGTTCGGAAAAACGGATAAAAAGCAATTATTCGGCAGGCTGTAACAAATGGTTCCTCGTGGGTTGACTGAAGGGCCTTCACAAAAATACAGATAAGCACCAGGAACATTGGCCAAATCCACCTGGCTCACGCGTGCTGAAATAACGAAGGGGCTGTTAGTCTCGCGACGAGATTTATCTTGTTTGTTTTGTCACCTACAAAATAACAAACGCTCTTGTTTATTCGCTCAGAACATCCTTGTAGAGAAAATGTGTTTTCCACTTTGTTTTGTTTGAGGCTCGGATACTTTAATTCAATTCATTATATCTAAATGGATAATAGTCGAGTGGTTAAAACCTTTTAGCTTTTCCACCTCTATTTAGGAAAAACAGCAAAGTTTATTATTTTTTAAGGGTAAAGTTTAATTTTGTAAAAATACGTGCAGCAATATGCAAAGCCAAAATTAAAATGGTTTGCTTTTATACGTTAATTAAATGATAATATTGGTTCTCAGAAATTTAAATGACAGATTTATGGTACAGAAATGTAATTTTTCCTTTTATTTTGATTGAGACTTTAGCACTGAAAGTCAATTCATTTTATTGAACATCTTAGAAGTTTATATAGTTGTACCTTTTGAACTTTATAGGAATATACAATAGGTACATGGTTATAATGAATTTACAAACTTTATTTATGTTGCACCTGAACTGTTTTTTTTTTAAGAAAAACTATTCAACTGTTGAAATAATGTAGATTGTAGACTGTAAATAAAACAGGATCATGATTGTAGATCGATCGAAAAAGTTTGGTGATTTTTGAAATTCACTTAAAATGATTCACTTTGCCAATGTCACCCCTGTGTCAGGGAAGGTCGGCAAAAGTTGTAGGACTTATGTTCATTTGAGGCTTGGATTTTATTTGTAAGTACACATTCAGCATTTGTAAGCGCGAACTACACGTGTTTGTTTGTGGGCATGCATTTGAGAACTTTAAATGAATATATCCTTGCAACTTAGATTATAGATTTATACTTCAAGATCTGAAAATCATAAACAAGCTCCATTTCCTTTGTCCTCAAATTAGCAATGAAGGAACTTAAGAAGTACAGATCAGACGTCGCATCACCATTGCCAAAAGTGCCATGTCTAAGCTGGACCAAATATTTAAAGACCGGGGTGTAAGTAACAGCACCAAGATAAAGCTTGTCAAGAGTCTGGTCCACTCTATTTTTCTCTATGCTGTTGAGACATGAACCATAGAAGTAGCAGAAAGGGAAAAAATTAACGCTTTCGAAATATGGTGCTGGAGGCGCATGCTCCGAATCCAATGGAAAACTAGACGTACCATTGAGTCCATTCGTCAGGAGCTACATTGGATGGCTTGACTCTGGCCAATATATCAGCACACCGTATCATTCAGTTCTTCGGACACGTTGTCCGTGACAATGAAGATATCCTGGAACGACTGGTTCGGTAGCTTGGAGGGGAAGAGAAGAAGAGAAAGATCCTCCACGCGATAGACCGATCAAATGAAGACAGTAACAGGTATCTCGGTTATTGAAGCGCTGCAAGCAGAGCAATCCAGAGAGAACTGAAGAAGAGTGTTTGCTTCCGCACGGGTCACAACTCTCAGCAATGAGAGACAAGTTTGAAAAGAGAGAAGAATGTTTATTATTAAATGCAGTTTTGACTTATTTTCTGATATTCTTTAGTTATTCAAACACTGTTTTATTTTCACTCTATATTATTTAATTATTTGGACACAAACGTTTTCGACTACGCAGTAATCATCATCAGGTTATAAAAGCTTTTTCTTAATTTTCTGATATATTTTAAGTTGCATCAAACTCCAAACACATAAAAATAAAGTGTAACTTTTCCCATCAAATCAAAAAAATTGTTGCATATACGTAAACCAGCTGATGTACATCATCTTTCCTGTTCAAATTCCATCATTTTATTACCCACTTCCGATAAATATTTAACCGAGAGCCTTACCAAAATTAAGCAATCAAATTTGATGTGTCAATCAAATGTTGATTGGAGGTTTGTGCAACGGGCCTTAAATGCTTTTATAATTTAGAAACTTAGTTTATTAAGTAATACAGACTAAAACTACACATTTGCAATACTGTAAAACCTTAAACGGATCGATGGATTCAACAATGAACGTAATCTAAGTAATTATATACTTATCTATTGAGACCTATGTAAATAGTAGAGGATCTTTGTCAGTATAATGTAATATTAACATGAAACCCATTTGTAATCTGTAGGAGTGTGTAGTTATCGGGACCTCGGATGTACTCTGAGTCCTTCCAGATGTTTAATTAGAGGAAATCATAATTGATCCACAGGTCTGCGTCTGATTGTGAGAGGAACGAGGTAGCTTCAAATGTCTAGGTTGTACCATATTTACAATTAAAACCAAAGCAGGCACGTGTAAATTTGTGCTTACAAATGCTGCATGTGCATTTACAAACTAAAGACACAGATCGCAAATGAACATAGGCTCTGCAACTTTCCCTGAAACAGTGGTGACATTGGATAAGTGAATATTTTTTTACATATGGATGGTCAGCCTCAGACCAACCTATAAGTTAAGGAACAAAGATTAAAAAAATATTTAATTTCAACCTTTATTGTTATTTTTGTTTCATTTTTACCAATGAAAATTATTTATTATGACTGTGGATATCCCATTCATTACACTGAAGTCACAGGGGAGTGGTGCTGTCAGGTTGACGCAGCCTCGCCGTCAAATACGCACTATTTTTGGGGATCGCGCTTTCTGGATTGCTGGAACGATGATATCTCTCGATGATACATATATTTGCAGCTTAGATTTAGATTTAGATAAAGCAGATAGACTGCCACTCAGAGTGAGAATTTTTGAATATGTTGGCATTTTTAAGGGAGCACTGAAACTGAGCCATGAAAGGAATGAAATTCACCAACCTATTCTGCCTGGCCAGAAACAGGTAGTAATATTATCAAATAATAATTCATTTATGTTTATTTTAATGAATTATTAATCAATAATTACCCAATAACATTTGTTGGACCAGGGTCAAAGTTATGGTCAAAGGCGGGGATCAAACTGACGTTATTGTACTCCAAACATGCCATAGAAAGATCAGCCCACTTGATCCCTCTGCCATAACACCGACAAATATCTCATTCATGATAGGGAGGGCCCTTGAGGTGAGACACACACAACAACGACGCACTTTTATCATTTATAAAATAAAAATCGTCCTCATATATAATGTATCTTTTCACTATTTCCGGAATACTTTAATTAAAAATCTGTCAAAATCCGATTTTAAGTCCAAATAGTCTTCAAAAAATATATTATATCCTTTCCTTTGCAAATTCCACACAAACAAAGTGACCATACCATTACACGCCACAGAAAACACATAGCTAGTACATGAGTTGTCACAGACAATTATTGTGGTCAGTGGAATAACATTGGTGAACCGCATTCCCGCGCGTCCCTTCTTTGTTCCGCATGTATCAGATAGCCATTCCGGCCAACCGACGTCACATTCAGAGATAATTTGTATCCAGCCCCAAGGCGCTGCGTTACAAAGGTTACGGTGAAACAATTAGTAAAGGGGGCGTGAAATTGTGTCAAAGGAAATAGCTAATAACACAACTAAAACGCAACTAAGCTACACATATAGTGTAACTTCTTGCCTGCGTTTCCCCAGAGGGGTCGCTTTGGGACCTATTTATTTTGGCAGGTAAGTGGGCCGGCCTCACACAAACCACTTTCAATTGAAGTGGGGGTTTTCCAGCTCCCGGGGGGGCTGGTTCTCATTTATTGTGAAGGCTGAGTAAGCCTTTGAGATCGAACCCTTGCTCTCAGCATGGAATGCAAGCATTTTACCAATTGAGCTATCGACCTTTTTACGAGCTTGATCGTCTAAAAAAAATATCATAAAAACCTTTACCAATGACCGGTCACCAAAGGTCCATCCAGCCTTACAGCAACTGGGTCTTGCTTGAGAATTGTCGCTTTGTAGTGACGACGATCAAACTCGTAAAAAGGTCGATAGCTCAATTGGTAGATGCTTGCAATCCATGCCGAGAGCAAGGGTTCGATCTCAAAGCTTACTCAGCCTACACAAGAAATGAGAACCAGCCCCCCCCCGGGAGCTGGGAAACCCCCACTTTAACTGAAAAGTGGTTGGTGTGAGGCCGGCCTCCTTACCTGTAAAAATAAACAGGTCCCAAAGCGCCACATGCGACTCCTTCGGGAAAACGTAGCCAAGAAGTTACACTATATGTGTAGATTAGTTGCGTTTTAGTTGCTAGTCAAAGTCACCCTCTTGACCCGCTATAAACAATATCGCATCACTGTACCCAGTGACCTTTAAAGCAATCACCGTGCTTTGATTTAATTTCCAGCCATCAGCGCAGTGGTTATCGGCTCCGCTTGCGTCCCAGCTGCGCGCGGTGTAGGGTTTGCTTCCGATTCATTAGGCAGTGATTGGATTTTTTATCGCGCCCTCGCAGAGCTCTCTGTCCACTGACTTGGATAATGTCACACTGAGACGCAGTACCAGACTCTGCTGGGTGATGGACAAGACGATACACTTCAACACCTTCTTCTGCTTATTGTTACGTTTCCTGCTGTAACTGTAACTGTAACTCCGTCACCATTCCGCTAGGAGTGGCCAGAGCCTCTGCAGAGCTGCTTCCATTTTTTACTATCCTTACATACCTCTTTCAATAAATAATTCATTCATATTCATCACCTTTTCCATGCATTTACGTCTTTTACGCTTACTTTGTATATCCGATTATTTCACAATCTCCTCAATTTGTACCCTTTGTACGAGTTGCAAAACTTGACAACAGTAAAGTTTACGGAAAATATTAAAGTGGGATTTCTCCAAAAAGCTACCGTTTTTGTTTCTTTAACTTTATGGTCTTAGCAAAAGAGTTACAGTGATGAAGAAAATCAAGTTCAAACAAACAAAAACGGCAGATTTTGGGGGAAATCACTCGTTAATAATTGCCGTAAACTGTACATTACTTAAGTTTTGCAACTCGTACTAAGGGTACTGATCACTCCATACTTTTCTCGGTCGTCTCTTCCCTCTTTTTACCTTCACACTTTCTTTAATTAAAAAAAAATAAATTAGGCTGATTTATTTGGTGAGCGCTGTTTTTGTGTGTATCACTCCTCAAGAGCCCTCTACATACTTTGTCAGTCTATCATCATTTATTCTTTCCACATGCCCAAACCATCTCATCACATTCTTTTGTACCATAACTTTCATATCCTTATTCAAATTACATTTTTTTTGTACCCATTCATTCCTAACTCTATCCCTCAGAGTTTTTCCTGTCATGCTTCTCAAATGCTTCATTTCCACCGTACATACTTTACTCATTTCGGTATCGTTCACTGTCCATGCTTCACTTCCATACATCAAAGTCGGTAACAATATGCCATTGTGTACCGCCATTCTCAGATCCATCGTCAATCGCTTGTTCTTGCTATTCTTCCTATTTCACCGACCACTTGCTTTCCCTTGCACACCCTATTCTCAAGTTCTCTTGTCATATTTCCATTCTTCTCAAACATAGGTACTTCCCAAGTATCTTAACTAATCCATGTTGGATTCTCTTTATAATTAAAATGCCAGAATTTATTCAATTTATTTTTACAATTTACAATTTATTTCACAACTTGAAGAAAAAATGACGCTTTCGAAATGCGGTGCTGGAGGCGCATGCTCCGCATCCCATGTACGACTGGACGTACCAACGAGTCCCTTCGAATTCATTAGAAACGACGCTCTTCTATCATGTCTAATCTAATCTAAGTTGCAAAGATATGTTACATTGGAGATTCACATAACATGCATTCTCACAACCAGACACGTACAAGTTCGCGCTTGCACATGCCTCATGTGAACCTACAACATAAAAACCAAATCTCAAATGGACATACACCCTGCAACTCTTGCCGTCCTTCCCTGAGACAGGGGTGACATTGGCAAAGTGAACCATTTTTACAGCATTGGTGGTCAGCCGCATACCAACCTATAAGTCAAGGAACGAAAATGTAAAAAATAAAAAAATAGATAACCTTCATAGAGACAGACGTATTTTTTTTTTTTTTAGAAATCCTGTGCGGGAGACTCCCTAGATTCTAAAGACTCTAGGGGTCTATGACACTTGTTGTAGTGCCGCAGAGGTGTACGAGCTTGGTCGTCGCTACAAAGCGCCAATATATAGTATTTTATTTTTTCTTGAATATATTGTACTTCGGGTTATAACTCGGCCCAGTCCGATCTATAGGTCTGTCGGTAGAATATGTACTTGTTTTCTAATGATGACAAAAAAGGAATGCAATTCACCCAAGTTACACACCAAGTTCACACAAGTATTTTGGCTTGACCATAAACTAGTATTCAGATTATCAATTAATAACTCATTATTTCTGAGAATTCACGTCAGAAAGAATCTTCCATTTCCATGGTTATTTAAACCTATACATAATCAAATAGAGTCAAGGTTTACTTAGCCTAACCGAAAAAAACCAAGAAGAGCAGTTTTTAATATTATTATACAATGAAAATATGAGATGTGTCTAACGAAACGTAAATAAAATGGAAATGCAGAAAAATACGGTTCATAAATTATCCAAGTATCTTCAAACAAAAAGAGAACGTGAAAATATCATCACTGAAAAAAAGAGCTATGTAAGTAGACCAGTAAGAAAAGTTCATAACAGAGAAAGTAAGATGACCTAAATGGGGCGTTGCTATGGTAACTAAGCAACAGTTTTTCTAACAGTTCTGGAAAAACTGAAGGCATTATATAACACTCGTATCTGAGAAAAAGCGCGCGCAAAATAATAAGGAAAATATTTTTCGTCTAGTCATTTTGACGATCCAAAAATTGTAGAAGATAATTATTATGATAAGACGTTTTCCTTCTGTTTTTGTACAAAAACTTGTGTGAGAGGCTCTATAATCATTAATCTAAGTTGCAAAGATGTATTGATATTTAACGCTTTTTTTACAAGCAGACACCTGTAAGTTGGCGCTTACAAATGCTGCACGTGTATTTACAAGATAAAACAAAGCCCGCATTAACATAAACCTTGCAACTCCCGCCGCCTCTCCCTGAAACAGGTTGGCATTTGCAAAAGTGAACCAAGCTGTTACAGCACGGGGGTCAGCGTTATACCAACCTATTAGTCAAAGAACAAAAAATCTATTTTCGATAAAATAAAAACCAAGATCTGCTTTTGGAGAGTAGAATCTCTACTAATCCAATTTAATCTAAGTTGCAAAGATATGTTACATTGGAGATTCACATTACATGCATTTTTACAACCGCAGACACGTACAAGTTCGCGCTTGCACATGCCGCATGTGAACCTACAACATAAAAACCAAATCTCGAATAAACATACACCCTGCAGCTCTTGCCGTCCTTCCCTGAGACAGGGGTGACATTGGCAAAGTGAACCATTGTTACAGCATGGGTGGTCAGCCGCATAACCGATTGAGCTATCAACCGGAAACGAAATCAATAAAAACAAACGGCTGTAACGGAATTGTTCATCAATTCTAATCAATCAATATGTATTTGATGATAAGGTTTATTACATACGATTCTCGTACAATACCACTTAAGTTTGATTACAGCTTTTACTGTATTTGTCATTATTTAATGAGTACTCTACCCCGAGTAAGTATACAACATTACATTAACTTCCTCCAAGGCGTAAATCGAAACAAAAATGTATGAAAACTGAATCTGAATGAACTTGTAGGTACGTGTCTGCTTGTGAGAATGCATGTAATGTGAATCTCCAATGTTACATATCTTTGCAACTAAGATTAGATTAGATGTACTACGAATAACCGTTTTTTTGGGTGAATAATTATTTTTAGGCGGCGGATGATCCATGGATTTGTGATGTGAGAGAATCACCGTAAGCATCAATTTATTTGTTGTGATATACGGGTTTTTGCTATAATTTATATCAAAATAGAAAGTTTTATAACAAAATGAATGGTAGCAGTTTATGCAAATCATTTTAAATTGCAGCCCTAATGACTGCAAACAAAATACAGACAATATGCATTAATCAAAAGTTAATGAAGATTAATTATTTTAATAATCAAATTTAATATTTTGTAATGAAACAAAATATTATTAATCATTTATTTATTAACAATAATGAAAACCATCGACGAAATATGAATGCAAAATAGATTGAAAGTGGACAAGTGACAAGTGGAATGAATATATTTGAATAATTAATTAATTTTAAAAAAATGTGTAAGGGAAACCAAATTTATTTCGTTCTATCGATCAACCATGATTTTGGATCCATACTTATCAAGTTTTCTTTAACAACTGCGATAAACATTTTGTATTTATAGACCTATCATCTAAAGTTTGCCAGTGCCACCCATGCTGTTAAGCAAGGTTGGCAAGAGATGCAGGGTTTATGCTAATTTGAGATTTATGTTTTAATTTCGTTAGAACATGCATCATGTGTAATCAGGAACATACAACTTGTAGTCACGCTATTAAAATGAATTTAAAATGTTAATAATATATTTTTGCAACTTAGATCTTTATAAATAGATAAAGATAAAATGCACAAAATTTGTATACGAGTATGTGTGTCATTTAAAAAAGGTATTATATATTGTTTGGTTGCTTGTTATATTGATCTGTTCTGTACATATATTTTAATTTTCTACCAAAACGGAATGTGTAATATTTCGTCAGGTAAACATTGGCATGCGTTGTGTTCGGATCTCGCGTTCTGTGAAATGTGTCAGATATTTTGTTATTAATTTTCGATTATTAAATCAATTCCCGTTTTGTGAGCAATTCATAATTTTGAAATAATTGCCAAAATGATTTATGAAATTTCGTTAAATTGCAGGAATGGAAATTTATTAAATTTAAATTATAAATTTTGTCACACCAGAATTACTAGAATATTTCATAAGTATGTAACTTTTATCAACCAGATTTAAATATATATATAATAATAGAAAAAAACACACAGGTATCGTTCTTGATTTATTAACGTTTAAGCCTCTTATTTGATAGGTATGTGGTTCGATTTCTAGTAAAGTACGAAAAATATGATTTAATACTTTCATATGCTCATTTACAAATTTAAAATAATCATCAAAGAACAGTCTTCAAGTTTACCTGTATGGTCCATTAAGCCTTACAGCAACTAGGTCTTGCTTGAGAATTGACACTTTTTTATCGCAACAACCAAGCTAGCAGAGGGCTCTTGTGGTGTGGTTCACACAAAACAGGGCTTGCCATTTGGTGTATTGACATCAACATAATATCATTATATATTTTTTATATATTTTTTTGAAACAAATTCTAATAAAACACTGTTTCAATTCACAAGAGATTTGATTAGAATTTGTTTCTAAAAAATAAATCAATCTGAATTTTCACAGTGCTAATACACAAACCATTAAAAATGATCATTTAATTTAATTTTAAAGTGATAAATAGAAAGATACAAACTTTTCAAATGATTGAACAAATTCCCAAAAATTTCAAGAATTATTACAGACATTACAAGAGTTTTAAATACTTCCAGATTTCATCTTGCCGAAACAAAAGGGAGGCATCTCAAATAAAAGTGCTCATCTCTTTTACAATTAGAAAGAGAATTTCACTGCTCATTGATCGATTAGCAGTCCGCTGGTCTGGTCGAATAAGGGCGTATAGTCTAATTGGATTCATTTAAAGATTCCCAAAGGCTCTGGGGCGAAAACCCCACCCTACCAAATTGGATATAACTCCACAGAAACGTACATCTGTACTCAAAGTATAAAATATACGTGTAAACTCATTCCAAGCTAGCGCTTATCAAAAATAAATGGAAACTATTAATAGTGCTTTTTTAGTTTCTATATATCTTTGATAAAACGCTAGGCTTGAGTTTAGATGCAAGATTTTATACTTAAGGTAGAGATTGATCGAAATAAAGTTGCTTGAAAGCTGTCACTGTAATGAAAAAAAGGCTTTTCAAGCAAATCCATTTGAAATGTTTTTTGATGACGTAATGACGATGGTAATATTTTCTTTGAAATGTTTTCTGAAATAATTTGTTTTGAGACGTGTAATAGTAAAAAATAAATATCATGAGCATAAATTAAAAACGGATATTTGTCGAACCGTTACTGTATAACTCATTTTATCCCCGATGTTTCGCTAAAGTAAGCAATTAATTCAGGAGATACACTTGCTAGGCGGATGTTGCAACATTCTGTTTATCTAACAAGATTCTTTTAAACATATCGATACCTTAAAGGTAAAACTGAATAGGTGACATATGAAACTAACATGTTTTTTTTTATAAATGCACCTTATTCCTATTTTCTACAAGAGAAAACACTAAAAATGAGTAAAACGACTGTAGTTTTGAATGAGTTACAATTGGCTTACAAGTTACACCCAATAAAAGGTTTAATCCACGATTTCTCAAATTAGCGATTTAACACTTATGTATTTAGTTTTACCTTAAAGGTGGCAATATGTTGAACGAATCAATTACAAAATTTTACATTAAGTTAGTTTAAATTCTATAAAAATGAGTCAGTGAAATATACATTTTATTTTTCCAAAACTGATGTTCCCCATGTATGCGGCTGACCACCCATACTGTAAAAAATGGTTCACTTTGCCAATGTCACCCCTGTTTCAGGGAAGGACGGCAAGAGTTGCAGGGCTTATGTTCATTTAAGATTGGGTATTTATATTGTAGGTCCACATGCGGCATGTGTTAGCGCGAAATTATACATGTCTGCTTGTGGGAATGCATTTAATATAAATCTTAAATGATATATATCTTTGCAGCTTAGATTGGATTGGATTGGATTGGATGTTCCAGTATCAGCTCATCTTTTAAGGAACTAGCGTAAAATTTTGACATTTACATCTAGTAAATATTACATACAGGGCCACAAATCGTATTAATTGCAGAATCCCAAATGTATAAGTACTTGGAAGAGCAGAAACGGACAGAGAACTCGTATTGAATGCAAGTTACGTCAAATATCATATTTAAGACATGCATTGCGCGGTACAAAGTAACACCTTCTGCAACTGATAATGCCAGGCAAGATAAAAGGACGCCGGGGAAAGTCAACTTCGTGGCTGCTTACTATGCGAGACTGGACCGGCATGTGAGGTGTGGAAGAGTTGCTTCAGACAAGGTTTGTAATTTAAGTATGTTTGTTTGCCGTATGACCACATGTACATATGTACCGTATGTACATCGTAGGACCACAAAAGCGCCAGAAGGTTCCAGAAATCGCAAAGGTTCCAGACATTGCAGAACCCCAAAGGTGCCAGAAGGTTCCAGACATCAAAAAGGTTCCAGGTTCCAAACATTGCAGAAACATAAAGGCGCCAGAAGGTTCCAGACATCGCAAAGGTTCCAGACATTGCAGAACCCCAAAGGTGCCAGAAGATTCCAGACATCGAAAAGGTTCCAGGTTCCAAACATTGCAGGATCACAAAGGCGCTAGAAGGTTCCAGTTTCAAAGGTTCCAGACATCGCAGGACCACAAAGGCGCCAAAAAGTTCCAGACATTGCAAAGGTTTCAAACATCGCAGGACCACAAAGGCGCCAAAAGGTTCCAGTTGCAAAGGTTCTAGACATTGCAGGACCACAAAGGCGCTAGAAGGTTCCAGTTGCAAAGGTTTCAAACATCGCAGAACCCCAAAGGCGCCAAATGGTTCCAGATATCGCAAAGGTTCCATACATCGCAGGACCACAAAGGCGCCAGAAGGTTCCAGTTGCAAAGGTTCCAGACATCGCAGGACCACAAAATACTACAGAGTGGTCACCAACGTTGGGAGGACCTGACTCTTTCAAATAAGAAGAAGGAACATCTAGATAATCAGATATTTTCTCTGCGGTGTGACCCAGTTTTCACCACGAAATGCTTTATTCCTTCACACATTTGTGTCGATACAAAATTGCTCCCGACTCCTAAATTTCCTTTACGGCGTCGGTTTTTCTCGGAACACGCGCCCATTTAAGTTTTAGTGGATTTTTTTATTACCTTTGCACAAGTTTTTTTCTTCTGTGTGTTTGGTAATTCAGCTCTGTTTAATGTTTAATTTATGTTGAAACATCAAATGTGTAGTAAATTATTTTTAATGTGCTAACAACACGTTTTAATGACAAAACAAATTTGCTTGTTTAACACCCATATTTTTTTGCATTTTTACATTATCTAGGCGCATTAATTTATTTTATTACCGTTTAAAAACATAATTTTATTCTGTTGTGTTTGATTTACAAGTTGTTACAAGGCTGATAGCATACTACATTTTTTTTACTTATCCCAATGTCACCCCTGTTTTAAAGAAAGCCGAAGAAAGCTGCAAGGTTTATGCTCATTTGAAGTTTACTTATTATTTTGTAAATAAGTTCCTTGACCATAAGGTTTTATTTTTAACGCGTTTTCTGAAATACTTCAAAAGCATAATATGTACTCGTAAAGTTTTTATTTATTTAAAGGAGAAAAGGTGTTAAAAATTCAAGGGATGAAATGTTTGTAATTATTTTGTTTTTGTTCTTATTATTTATGTGGTGGTCGTTTCGCAACTTTTGCTGCCGCCGCAATATTGTCGAGGGGCTCCATTGTCCCCGAGGTATTTGTCATTTAATTGTGTTTTTTTCGTACAAATTGTTTGTATCATCTGGCTTGAGTTGTGAGCCTACGAATTAGGGAAATTGTTTTAATTGCCTTGGAAGTTTTTTTAATGAAAATTTCACTGTCCCAAATTTTTTGTATTTTTTCATTCTACTTCAAATTTAGCAAGAACTGAAGATATTTTTTTTTCACTTTATACTTTATTTGATTATATCGCACCCAGCTAATGATTTGTTACACTGCGCAGAATCAAATTCAATCATTATCTCAAAAATCATAAATTTTGGAGATGACGGCGTTTGCAGTTATACGACTTATCTTTGCTTTACTGTCATTCATTTATCAGGTGCGTAGGTGATAGCGAAATGAGTAAAGTATGTACGGTGGAAATGAAGCATTTGAGAAGTATGACAGGAAAAGCTTTGAGGGATAGAGTTAGGAATGAATGGGTAAAAAAAGAATGTAATTTGAAAGAGGATGTGAAAGTTAAAGTACAAAAGAATGTGATGAGAGGGTTTGGGCATGTGGAAAGAATGAACGATGATAGACTGACAAAGAAAATGTGAAAGGAAAAAGAGGGAAGGGACGACCGAGAAAAGCATGGAGTGATCAGATTGAAGAGATTGTGAAAGAATGGGATATACAAAGTGAGCGTAAAAGAAGAAAATGCATGAAAAAGGTGATGGATATTAAGGAATTGAAAGAGGTTTGTCGGGATAGGAAAAATGGAGGCAACTCTGCAGAGGCTCTGGCCACCCCTGGCGGAATGGCGACAGAGTTACAGTTACAGTTACAGTACATAGGGTATATGCAAATACATTTCAGAATAAATATTTTCTCCCATTTCTTCGAAATAATTCGTTTGAAATTTTTTAAGTGCAAACGATGGCTCCGATCGAACTTAAATTTTTCATTACTTAATTTTAATTTAATTTTTAATTAATTTAATTAAATCTCAATATCAAGCTTAAATGCATTTTTTAGCATACATTGCCTACCTATTAGGCGCATTTGCCTTTATGGGATGCATTGATGTCTGTCATTAATGTCGGTAAAACAATGGGTAAAATTACTCACAGCGTGACCAGGATGCCTGTGGAGCTCAAGGCCATGGCTCCGATGGCCCAGCTGGACCCTGGACGGAGGAAGACCTCCGGGATGTCCTTGCAGAAGAGGCGCTTGGTGTCAGGGACGGTTCCACGTGGACACAGCACGCACTGGGTCTCATCCTGGGGGTGACGGATCTGGAAAATAACATAATATTAATTGGGTATTAGTTAAATGAGTGTCTCAAATTTCATTTATGTTTTCCTTTCTTCTCAAATTTCACTAATTTGAAGTTCTGTAAATAGCTCAGTCGGCAGAAAACGTTTTGGGTATATTCAATTTTAGGTACCTTATTTCGTTTGTTGGTCCTTCTAGGAAATGCGTAATATAAAACATTTGACCATATGAGAATACCTTTGTCCTATGTCATTTAATAAAGAAAAGGTGTTCAACCAGTCCCGTATTCTGAGTATGTTCATTTTAAGCTCAACCAAATGAATAAAGTATGTACGGTGGAAATGAAGCATTTGAGAAGTATGACAGGAAAAACTTTGAGCGATAGAGTTAGGAATGAATGGGTAAAAAAAGAATGTAATTTGAAAGAGGATATGAAAGTTAAATTACAAAAGAATGTGATGAGATGGTTTGGGCATGTGAAAAGAATGAATGATGATAGACTGACAAAGTATGTATACAAAGAAAGTGTGAAAGGAAAAAGAGGGAAGGGACGACCGAGAAAAAAAAAGGAGTGATCAGATTGTGGAGATTGTGAAAGAATGGGATATACAAAGTGAGCGTAAAAGAAGACAATGCATGAAAAAGGTGATGGATATGAAGGAATTGAAAGAGGTATGTCAGGATAGGAAAAAATGGAGGCAACTCTGCTGAGGCTCTGGCCACCCCTAGCGGAATGGCGACAGAGTTACAGTTACAGTTACCATAGCAATTTACCTACAAAAAATGTTGAAAACAAAATGCCTTTAACAGCTTTATTAGTTTATTAGCTTTATTAAAAATATGAAATTTATGAAATTCCTTGACTTATAGGTTGGTATGAGGCTGACCACCCATACTGTAAAAAATGGTTCACTTTGCCAGTGTCACCCCTGTTTCAGGGAAGGTCGGAAAAAGTTGTGGGGCTTATGTTCATTTGAGGTTTGGATTTTATTTGTAAGTACACAATCAGCATTTGTAAGCGCGAACTACACGTGTTTAAATAATTATAAAAAACACAGAGTTTTATTTTCACAAATTGAGTATTTATTTCCCTCAAGTACTTTCGACTTATTCACGTCATTATCAAGAGGATACTCAATAATGACGTGAATAAGTCGAAAGTACTTGAGGGAAATAAATACTCAATTTGTGAAAATAAAACTCTGTGTTTTTTATAATTTTTTATAATTATTTATAAAAATGAATTTTCACTGTGTGAATACACAAACTTCAAAAAGTCTACACGTGTTTGTTTGTGGGCATACATCTGAGAGCTTTGAATGAATATATCCTTGCAACTTAGATTATAGATTATAGATATAGATTAGCTTTATTAGTTTGTACTATGAGCCTGTTGCACCAAACTCCAATCAGACAAAAATCTAAATTAAGTGTGATTTCTCCAAAAAAAAATTGGTTGCATATACGTAAATCAGATGATATACTTACATCATACTTCCTGTTCAAATTCCATCATATTATTACCCACTTCCAAAAAATATTTAACCGAGATCCTAACTAGAATTAAGCATTCATATTTGATATGTCAATCAAGTATTGATTGAAGGTTGGTGCAACAGGCCCTAATTAGTGTTATCTGTTTTATTGTTGTCCGGTCGATAATAAGCCAGAAAGCTAAGACTAGATCCTCACAGATGGTGTCAAAAATTAATTCCCGTTTCGATGTTTATTTAACATGCAAAATTAATATAATAGTAGATGACTCTCCTTCACAAGAAATAAGCACCACTCGCTTTAGAAACTGGGAAACCCCTACTCTTATTGAAGTGGTCTACGTAAGGCCGGTGTCATAAGTTGTATAAAAAATAGGTTTCAGACAACATACGTGAGCCTTTTGGAGACAACGCGGTAAAAAGTTCTATCGAATCCTTCATTGGTCAATTCGTTCTTCCGTGACGAGTTAATTTAACAATTAAAAAAACTCCAAGCTCTGAAGCTCTTGCCACTAATAATAATAATAATAATCTAAGTTGCAAGGATATATTCATTTAAAGTTCTCAAATGCATGCCCACAAACACACACGTGTAGTTCGCGCTTACAAATCGCTGCCTTAGTTCTTGTTTGCCGTATAGACCATTAAGCTAATTTTACATGAGCAATGTTTGCATGTGTACTGGACCAATGCGTCTTATGAAAACAGGAAATTGATTTAAAAAATATTTAAAACAACTCTCACATTATCGAGTTCTACGGTTTTTCTTAGCTCAGATTGTGTAGAATTTGATTCTTAATGCAACTGCATTAAAAAATCATAAGTGACAGAATTGGTCTAGACGGCAAACAAGAACTGGGGGATCGAAATGCTGAATGTGTACCTACTTACAAATAAAATCCAAACCTCAAATGAACATGAGCTCTACAGCTTTTGCCGACCTTCACTGACACAGGGGTGACATTGGCAAAGTGAACCATTTTTTACAGTATGGGTGGTCAGCCTCATACCAACCTATAAGTCAAGAAATGATTGTTTTTTTTTTTAAGAAATCCTGTGCGGGAGACTCCCTAGATTCTAAAGACTCTAGGGGTCTATGACACTTGTTGTAGTGCCGCAGAGGTGTACGAGCTTGATCGTCGCTACAAAGCGCCAATACTCAAGCAAGACCCAGTTGCTGTAAGGCTGGATGGACCTTTGGTGACCGGTCATTGGTAAAGGTGTATGAATTTTTCAACCCAGCGAAGAGCACATTCGAAATATAAATGGTATATTTTTGTGCTCCGCCGGGATCCGAATCCACAACTTTCCATTTACGAGTCCAAAGTGTTGCCACTACGGACTACGGACCGGTCCAATTGATTGAGGAATTTTGAATATTTATGAAGGAATTGTTGGGAACCTTTATTGATAAAAGAGAGACTATAAGTGACTTGCTGCACTCTATATAATAGTAAGTGTTTCCTATATGCAGTGCAGGTTTGTCTATAAATTAGTCATGCTGGAGTTTAATGTTTTAGTTAGTGAGTGAGTGCGCTGGGTTAGTGCGACACTCGAGAGGTAAGTAATAACCCTGCTAGAGATGCTGGTAATCCTCTAAGCAGTTACTTGTCGAGCGCACTTAAAATTTACTGTCCTAAACACTAAGACTTGTGACGCCGAGAAGGTAGTGCACTATAAAATTAACGACTGTAAGGAGCGACAAAAACTTATAAAAGTATTATAATGTTAATTGACAATATACATATTCGTATATTTTATATAACATATATTAATACTGAAATAATAGGTCGGTAAAAAAGTAACTTCGCATTTTATATGAAAATTGTTTTAGGCGACCAGAGCAAGGTGCATCTTTGAAAACAAAATTTCCGGATGGAAAACGCTTAAACCAACTTTATTAACTTCGTGCTACTCTTACTGACACTGCATTAGGTCCATACACGTCACAAACGTGCGTTGCATTTTTCCTTTTTTTGTAATAAAATTTGAAAATGTATCTAATTTCTTCATTCGATTCGCTCATTTTGACAGAAAGAAAAACGAATGAAAAATATCGGGAAACAAAATTTTTCAACTTTGATTCTTTCTTTGAAATGTCCCCTTTTTAATGTGATAAAAACCAGCCAGATGCAAATAGTACAGCCAAAGATATTTTATTACAAGTATATACATGCTTTATCCTAAAAGATTTTTTACCCGACCTATATATAGAGAAATATAATAGAGAAGAGTGTGCATGGAGAGAGTGATGAATGTCGAGGAGATGAAAATAATAAATGTGCAAGAACAGAACAAAAGGGAGGCACATCTGAAGAGATACTGGCTACCCTTAGTGGAATGGCGGCTGGAAGTGCATTTTTTTTTTTTTTTTTTAAGAAATCCTGTGCGGGAGACTCCCTAGATTCTAAAGACTCTAGGGGTCTATGACACTTGTTGTAGTGCCGCAGAGGTGTACGAGCTTGGTCGTCGCTACAAAGCGCCAATACTCAAGCAAGACCCAGTTGCTGTAAGGCTGGATGGACCTTTGGTGACCGGTCATTGGTAAAGGTTTATGAATGTTTCAACCCAGCGAAGAGCACATTCGAAATATAAATGGTATATTTTTGTGCTCCGCCGGGATCCGAATCCACAACCTTCCATTTACGAGTCCGAAGTGTTGCCACTACGGACTACGGACCGGTCCAAGATACAATATCTTTCTTTTTTTTCCCACTCTGATTCCAGCCATTTGCAATCTCACTCACTGGATTAATTGACAAACCAATTCTTTAATGTAACAATAAATATTCGGATAATTTATTTAGTGAGCGCTGTTTTTGTATGAGTCTCACATTAAGAATCTTTTCGAGCTTGTTTACTGCAATAGCAAACTCACATATATAAGCAAGAAGCCAAATTTTTGTCCAGGCATATGAAGTGTAGACAACTCAACGAAGTATTATTACAATTACATGTTTTTTTTTGTACTGCGCTGGGAAATGAGCCCACGACCTTTCCATAAAGAGTCTGTGGCGTTAAACACTGCACTATAGTTTTATTGTACATAGATTGGTCTTTCCTCTATTTTCCATTTCCATGCTTACCTTTGACATAAACTTAAATTTTTGACACTCTTTTCCTAAATGGTTCATTGTATATTGTTTTTACTTATTCAACATTGACCCAAATTGACCTCATTATTGGTAAATTATTTATTTTTCAACCGTTCCCTTATTTTTAATCTAAAAATATGAAACCACTTCCCCACAACAAAGCGACACCTACTAAGATAGTAATAGATTCAACGTACGAACGCAAAAAGGTCGTGCGGCATAAATCACGAGAAAATATTTGTCAAACTATGTCAACATCGTTGGTAATCGATTCCCAGAAGGAAGGCCGCACCTCCGCCAGGCGACGTACCTCAAAGTGACGTCTTAGAGCTTTCTTGGAAAATTAATTAAACCTTCTTGGTAGAAGGGAGCGATCACTTTCGTATGAGACTATAATGGAAATTCTTCAACATGTAATCAAAGTTGCAAAGATAAAAGTTGAATGATGAAAGTTCTGGACTTGACACATTGATTGTATTTCTCTCATTAACCTAACCCGGTAGGGTGATGACACAATATTATCTACGTCAATTCACGTGCGGAATTCATCGGGTGGGGGGGGGGGGATGTGGCAGAGACTGAGGGAGGGGAGGATAGGTTAGTTCTGAATCTGACCACGACCGGCGCTGGCGCTGTCATCCAAACAAAGCCATATTTGACACTGATAGCCCATTTGAAGCTTTTTTTTTTTTTAAATAAATTTGTGAAGAGGAATTATTCTGCCTGGTCAGAAACAGGTATTAATATCATTAATTAATAGTTCATTTTTGTTTATTTAAATTAATTATTAATTAATGATTATCAAAGACGTCTGTTAAACCAGGGTCAAAGTTATGGTCAAATGACCCAAACGGGGATCGAACCAACGTTATTCAATTCCAAACACGCGAGAAAGATCAGCCCACTTGGACCCCTCGGCGATAACACTGACACCGACTGTCTTTACAATGAATTCTAAACGCTCAATTTGTGAAAATAAAACTCTGTATTTTTATAATTTTCTTATAAAAATGGATTTTCACTGTGTGAATACACAAACTCTAAAAGGTCAAATAAAAATGTGTTGAATAAATTCTAGCTCATAAATAAGTTTCTAGAAAAAGAAGCAAAATCATAACGATATAAAGGCAAACTTAGCTGCACATATGATGGACTTTCTCACCTGGTACTGGGTGCAGTTGAAGCAATGCCAGCAACAGCTCTCTCCCTCCACGTACTGCTTGGCCTGCCCCTGCTCGCAAGGCAGACTGCAGACTGACTCTGGAGGCTTGGGCTGACTCAACTTGAACTGGATTTCTGTGAAAAAAGAGAGAAAATGATGATTAATAAGGTTCTGAAGAGTTGCTTCTAATCTAATCTAATCTAATCTAAGCTGCAAAGATATATATCATTTAAGATTTATACTAAATGCATTCCCACAAGCAGATATGTATAATTTCGCGCTAACACATGCCGCATGTGGACCTACAATATAAAAACCCAATCTCAAATGAACATAAGCCTTGCAACTCTTGCCGTCCTTCCCTGAAACAGGGGTGACATTGGCAAAGTGAACCAATTTTTATATTATGGGTGGTCAGCCGCATAACAACCTATAAGTCAAGGAACATACATGACAAATTACATTTTTAAAATCAATAAATTATAATATATACATGGACATAAAAAACTAAATCATAAAACCAAATTCACTTTAACAAACCCTAGCCGCCAACATCACAGATCAACCGCCATTTCTTTCTATCCTTGCATACTTCTTTCATTTCCTCCAGAGTCATAACCTTCTTCATACAAGCTCTTCTTTTATTATGACTCTGGATATTCCATTCATTCGCAATTTCGGATATTTGGTCCATCCATACCTTTCTCGGTCTTCCTCTACCACGACATCCATCTATTCTACCAACATATACTTTCTTCGTCAGTCTTTCCTCATTCATTCTCTCCATATGCCCAAACCATCTTAACAAACTTCTTTTAATCTTCACTTTCACACTTTCTTTTGCACCACATTCTTTTCTTATAAAATCATTCCTCACCCTGTCACTCCGTTTTTTCCCAATCATACTTCTTAGAAAGTCCATTTCAACAGTATGGACTTTACTAATTTCACTTTCATTCACCGTCCAGGCCTCGCTTCCATACATCAAGGTGGGTAAAAGTATGCCACTGCGTACCGCCAATCGAGCATTTTTAGAAATGTTTTGATTTTTGGCGATACAAGCTGTGGCACCCAGTACACACCTGCCCTTCATTACTCTTCTTTCAAGTTCACCTGTCATTCTTCCATCTTTCTCAAACTTACTTCCCAAGTATACAAACTCATTTACCACATCAACATTCATTCCGTTTATTCTAAATTCGTAGTTCGTATTTTCTTCATTTCTTTCAAAAATCAAAACTTTCGTCTTACTTGCATTCAATTTCAAATAATTACCTAGCAGAGCTTCGTTCAATCTAGAGAGCATCGTTTGCAATTCTACTGCTGAGTCCGATACAAGAACAGCATCATCCGCATACAGTAGAACACTCACTTTGCTCTCTCCTATCATTAATCCACAATCATCAAGTCTAGCATTTCGAACACACTTGTCCATGACTATGTTAAATAGCCATGGGCTCATCACACATCCTTGCCTTACACCCTTAAAAACTTCAAACCATTCACTATACTCATCATCAATACGAACACATGCTGTACTATTTTCATAGTTTGCATGCACCGCACCTAGGAGAGCCCCATTCACTCCGTATGCTTTCAAAACATCCCATAACATACCTCTGTCTACTGAGTCAAAAGCCTGATGAATGGAATATCCAGAGTCATAATAAAAGGAGAGCCTGTACAAAGAAGGTTATGACTCTAGATGAAATGAAAAAAGTCTGTAAGGACAGAAATAAATCGTGGTTGATTTGTAATTTTGGCGGCTAGGTCTAGGGTTTCTCAAATTTTTTTTTTTTAAATTGTAAATTAGAATTTAGAATTTTGTTTTTAATGTTTATCCTAATTAATAAGAAAATAAAGATAGTAACAAAACTTCATAATTTCTCGAGAAAGTTGGTAGAGTGCTTGCATTCTACGCCGTGAGTTCGGGCTCGAATCCCGCCGAGGGTATCAGAAAAAAAATCCCGTTTCGGTGTTTATTTCGAACCTTAATTACAAAAAACGGCAAGGTTTATTCAGCCTTCACAATAAATAAGTACCAGCCCTCTCGGGAGCTGGGAAACCCCCACTTCAACTAAAGTGGTAAGCGTAAGGCTGGTCCCCTTAACTGTAAAAATAAATAGGTTCACTCGTCACATGCGACCCCTTCGGGGATGACGCGGCAAGAAGTTACACTATATGTGTAACACATAAATGGGCGTGACGTCTCGAAGCTTCAGCTCCGATAGACCACGGCAACAGATCCCAGAACAAACTTTCCAATGTCCACCGCCGGCTGTGAAAGTTCAAAGCTTCTATCTCTGCTACGACTATACCAAAATGCAGGAGTGAGTTAAACTCGTGTACCAATGTAAACTTTATCATGTAAAGAATTAGGTTTTTACCATAAAAAACAAAAAGAAAATCCTAAGTACGACAATGTTCACATAATGAAATAAAATAATAAATGTTAGTGGATATCAACGTTTAAAAGGAAGTAGGGAATTTGCGACGTTTTGGTCAGAAACAAGTTATGAATGCTATCCTACCTTAAATTTTCCACTCTTTGTAATGCGCTAGCTTTTGTAGCTCTACAATGATTTTTTGTTGTTGTTTATGCTCAAGCAAACAACTGTGTTTTCGAAGTATGGTTTTGGTGTAACCGACAAGATTTTGGCCTTTTTTGTCCTAAAGGCGCTTGTGACATAAAAAAATGTAAAACATCGTAGAACCACATTAGTAAGAATGTCAATAAATGCTTTCATTTTTTCAATTTTAAAGCTTTTTTGTTTTAACGATATGCTAAAGAATACAAAAAAATATGCCATTTGTCCGCAATCTCAAACTTTAAACTGCTCTCCTGAACAATTTAATTCATGTCGCTATTGCCTTTTAACCGTCGAAATCTACTTGGAAAATCAAATCTATAATCTATAATCTAAGTTGCAAGGATATATTAATTTAAAGCTCTCAGATGTATGCCCACAAACCAACAAGTGTAGTTCGCGCTTACAAATGCTGAATGTGTACTTACAAATAAAATCCAAACCTCAAATGAACATAAGCCCCACAACTTTTGCCGACCTTCCCTGAAACAGGGGTGACATTGGCAAAGTGAACCCTTTTTTACAGTATGGGTGGTCAGCCTCATACCAACCTATAAGTCAAGGAATCATATTTTTATTTCAAAGAATGCACGTATACAATGTTTATTGCAATACCTTTAAAGTTACTTTTCCCAATAAAGTGTGCTGAAATAATTTCACGACATTTTAGTTCCATTTGAATTCCAGGACCAATACATTTTCGTGCCGGCAGTGAATTTGTATTAAAGCTTTGGTACGCCGACCCGAATTCCACCACTATTCAACTCTGTATTGTGTTCCCACCTTTCAACCAAGGGTTATTTAACCCTTAAACGGCTGCAACTTTTATTTGATCTTCGTTTTTTTTTAGATAATAAACGCAACTAAGCTACACATATAGTTTAACTTCTTGCCTGCGTTATCCCCGAAGGGGTCGCATGCGGCGCTTCGGGACCTATTTATTTTTACAGGTAAGGGGGCCGGCCTCGCACCAATCACTTTCAGTTGAAGTGGGGGTTTCCCAGCTCCCGAGGGGGCTGGTTCTCATTTATTGTGAAGGCTGAGTGAACCTTTGAGATCGAACCCTTGCTCTCGGCATGGAATGCAAGCATTCTACCAATTGAGCTATCGATGTTTTTACGAGCTTGATCGTCGTCGCTACAAAGCGCCGATTTTCAAGCAAGACCCAGTTGCTGTAAGGCTGGATGGACCTTTGGTAACCGGTCATTGGCAAAGGTTTTTTATGAATTTTTCAAGCCAGCGATGAGCGGTATGTTTTTTGTGCTTCGCCGGGAATCGAACCCACAACCTTCCCATTCAGAGTCCGAAGTGTTACCACTGAACTACGGACTGGTCATAGATTTTTTGAATATAGATTATTTGATATCTGAAATAAACTTTCCCGCGTGATAATTGGCTTGATGTTATTCAGGCTTTTTAATAGTAAATTGTGTTTTCTTGCTGACATTTTGCTCCTATACAACGTGAGCAAAAAAACCGTCTGTCAGTCGCGATGTATTAAGTGAAACATTAAAAATATAGAATAAAACAAAGCTATAAAAAACAACAACACCGTTAAAAATAAATATATAACATTATTTAAGGGCTTGTTGCACCAACCTACAATCAACATTTGATTGAGACATCAAATTTGATTGCTTATTTCTGGTAAGGACTTCGGTTAAATATTTTTCGAAATTGGTTAATAATATGATAAAATTTGAACGGAGCAAATTATAATGTACATCAGCTGACTTACAGATACGTATATGAGACCAAATTTTCATTTGAAGGGGAGAAATAACACTTAATTTTGATTTTTGTCTGATTGGAGCTTGATGCAACAGGCCCTAAGTCACAGTTAAAATGAATGGTACAGCGTGCATGTTCTAAGAAGACGAGATACGATCTATATAGTGTTAACTTTATGTTATTTATGTAGGTACTTTAAAACACGACATTGTGGTGTTAAACACATGTTTACACCCGTTGAGAGGGATTTGAGGCGCCAAACGCTCAGATCTGCAGGGGATGGCGTGGTGGACTTGGTTCAGCCACACCGTCAGACACGCACTAATTTTGGGGACCGTGCTTTCCGGTTTGCGGGACCAATGGAGTGGAACAGACTGCCACCTAATGTGAGGAAGGCAAAGACTGTTGGTGTCTTTAAAGGAGCACTAAAGACACATCTTTACAAGAAATCTTATCCGTGATTTGAGAGGGCCCTTGAGGTGTGACACACACAAAAACGGCGCTCTTTAATTATGTGTACATTAAAATAAATTATCCTTATGTATATATATTAAAGCTTGAATTTTTAATCATCACATTTTATTTGACAAAACATGCGTAATCAATTTAACGGATCTTCTCGTTGCTATCGTTGCAGCACTTTATGAGTTTGTTTTTAATAAAAAAAAAAAACATATATAAACTCAAATATCATGTTGATCTTGGAGCAAGTATAGTTTTATGACAAAGTAACTCGTTTCCAATGAAACAAGGATATACAATCTTAAACTAACCAACTCATTTTTAATGCCCTAAACATTTTTTTTATACAACCATCTTGTTCTTATCACAGCAATTACAGTTTCAGCGCGAGAATTCATATTTCTAGTAGTTAACTGGTTAAAGCGCCCCTGCTAGGATAAGGGTGGTGGAGGGTTACAACAGTGGCGACCATTTGGAGGTGCTACGAGTACTGGCTAATCCGGAAAGGATTTCCCGACCAAAAGAAACCACTCTAGAGATTGCAAGGATCTCCCCCACAGATGTTTGGACTGTTGTGATAATATAGCCAAACTAGAAAATCAAAATACTAAAGCGTTAAAATAACTTTTTTCTACCTTAACCATTTTTTTTTACAAACCAGGGCTTTCTCCAAAATTTTTAATTTTTATATATTTTTTATTTATTTAATACAACACATTTTTAGTACATTTTTTTTAAACTTATATCTGTTACATAATAATTCAATAGTTTTATAAGCTGTACCTCACCAAAAAGAGGCAAAGCTCTCGTGTGTGGTGAGGGAAAAATATGAAATTTGGAAAAAACGTGACAAATCTTCACATACACTGTAACTTGCTGAAGCGTTCTCCCCAAAAGAGTCACATTTGGCCAGTGAAATCTGTGTATTTTTTACAGGTATGTAGGCCGGCTTTACGCCAACCAGTCGCAATGGGGGTTTCCCAGATGACGATGGGGCTTGCACTCACTTTTTTGCGAAGACAGAGTAAGCCTTGCCGGTATTTTTTTTGGGTTTGAAATAAACACCAAAACGGGAAACCAGCCTCCTCAAGTGCTGGGAAATCTACACTTTAACTGAAGGGGTTGGCATAAGGTCGGCCCTCTTACGTGTAAAAATTAATAGGTTCTACTTGCCACATGCGACCCCTTAGGAGAAAATGCGCCCAAAAATTACACTTTGTGTCTAGCTTGGAGTTGTAGAGGCGTAGAGTCGTCAATACGTAGAGACGTAAAGTCGTAGAGACGTAAAGGCGGAGAGTCGTAGAGGCGGAGAGTCATGGAAGCGTAGAGTTGTAGATATGTAGAGGCGTAGAGGCGTAGAGTCTCAGAGGCGTAAAGGCGTGTGATCAATGTGCATGGAATTGCTTACCGCTCATGTTGAGCTTGAGCTCCCCCTCCAGGTACTTGCCCACCTTGATCCAGCGGTACTTGTTGGGCGCCACCGTAGAGGCGTAGAGGCGTATAATCACTACAATGTGCTTGGAATTGCTTACCGCTCATGTTGAGCTTGAGCTCGCCCTCCAGGTACTCTCCCACCTTGATCCAGCGGTACTTGTTGGGCGCCACCTGCTTGAAGTGGATGATGTTGTAGCGCGCGGGACCGTCGCCATTGTTGTCGAAGCGGAAGTGGTCGCCGCTCAGACCTGAGGACAAAAATGCAACATACATATATGAGCACTTCGGGCTTAAGTAAATCGATTAAATATACATAACAGTTTGGTGCGCCAAAAAAGAGTGCGCCCTAGCGCTTCATCTTTAAAGTTTAAAATAAATCTTGAACGTTAGATTTGGAAACAAAATAAAACAGCATGTAACTATTCTGAAATTTATTTGTTTCTACCCAGTGTGCGCGCCTGTGATATAGGCAACTAGATATTTACTCAATTTCAACTATATCTTTTTAGATCTACCCGGAATTCCTATCAAATATCTTCTGATAGAAAGCCCAAAACACTAACCACCAGACTACAATCACACAGCTATTACTTTGCTGCATACTATATCAATTACAATTTTGAAATGAAAATATATTCTGTTAGATTATTTTCGCGAGATTTCTTTTCTGTAGCTAGCAACGCAGAAAATCAAAGAAAGATATTTATTTATGTGGACAGAAGATTGATAAAATATATTTTCATCAAAAAGGAGGGAAAAATGATTGATTGGTATGTGTGTGAGTTTGTAGGTACCAAAACACATGTTCGCTTGCATGTAAGGCTTTGTGGCTGCTTCAAACCATCATTAATACATGTCATTTTTGCATGAGTACTTGTGCATGTCATCATCATTATCATTCACATGACAGCTAGAAGTAGTTCTCGGCCTCCTTTATCAACCTCTGCCAGTCATGTGTATCCAACGACTTTCTTCTCTTGTCCGATGTTTCTATTCGAAGAAAGTCCGTCAAAACTCCATCCAGCTATTTTGTTTTGGGATCCTCCAGTTTCCACGTTTTTAGTGCTGTTCAAAGAATTATTTTTTTGAAGAAACATATTTTCAAGAGAGATATTTTTGAAGAGATATTTTAAGAAATAAAGTGATGGTTTATTTGATAACCCCGTTGACAAAGATTCGAAACTCTTGAATATTCTCACACAAGACTAAGTTGCTACGGGCTGGATGGATCTTTGATGACCGGAATTTTGCAAAAGCTATTTAAGAAGCATAACACTTTAAATTGAAGAAAAACACAGAATATTACTAGTTTTTTAACCAATTGACACCTAAAGTTCAACAATTCCACCAATTACAATACAGAGAAAAATATTTAGCAGAAGTTCTATAGGTAGACGAAACGACAGCGGGTTGTTGAGATAACTAAAACAATGTTGACTGACATCACACGAGAGGGGTTACTCGAAACAAATATGCCATTAGGTTGAGGCCTGTATGGAATTTGCGCAATTCGAAATGATTTTTTTATGTCACTCACCATTATAATTGCTAACATGTACTTATGTACATGCTAAAATGACATTCAAGAGTGTTTGTACACACTGAGCGTTTATATTCAAACTTCAATATGTGTGTTGAAATAAAAAAAAAACCTTTTTTTAGAGAACGTGAAAATCAATAAACGAAATAATATGTAAAATCGTCGTGCGTGTTCGCGCAATAAAACAGTATGGCACATTTTGGCGGCTTTTAGCACCTCTACGGGTACTTTTATTTAGGAAATTGCCGCCCAGTTAATGGCAATTTCTTATCGAGTACACATTAAATTTAACAGTTATGGCTTTTCACTTGTAAGCCGTCGGTTTGTAATTGGATATAATTTTTATATTTTTTTGGAAAAACTGAGGTATTTTTAGTATTCTTTTTTCAATTTATATTTTGGCATGTTATCATACTCGTATTATATAATGCAGAGCTACCTAGCGAGTGCTGATTTTACGTGAGTCACACCTCAAGAGCCTGCCATGAGTTAAGTATTTGATAAAGAGGATAGATTAATTTATTTTTTTATCAGAAAACAATGAAAAAATAGTTTAAATTTTCAAATAAAAAAAAACGAGAAGAGGAATGCAATTCACCAACTTGTTTCTGCCTGGTCAGAAAAAATGCATCACGTTATCACTTGAAAACTTTGATTTTATGAATATTTCATTAAGATCAACTACTCATTAAAATATTATGTCGATCCTCAAATTCAAGGTTATCGTCAAGCGCGCTCATCTGAAATTGAACCGACGCTGTTTTTTTTCAAAACAAACGTCAATGCTCACCCTTGACCGATTGTTCATAACGCAAAACATTTAAAATTCCATTTGAAGAGTTCATTCAAAAAAATTCTAGCGAAAAATGAAAAAAGTAGGTGTACTTCCAGTACAAATAATTGCATGAAAAAAACTGTTTTTTTTTAATGAAATCAAGGGAAGTCTCAAGAGGCGCTGTCGTATTTTCCATACATTTTTTGATGTTTGAGTGTTCCCGTAATGTTTCACACGCGGGTTAACGGCAGCTCAGTCGTTTATCATTTCTGTCAATAGCTGGCGTGACCAGCTATCATTAGCAACCTGGTCGGAGAGAATCAATATGGCCGCACAAAAATATACATTACTTAAAGATTATCGAAAAAAAAAGTGTAAAGTCCAAAGTATTGTATACTCAATACACAATTATTTAAGATTTATATTAATTTGGCGCTATGCAATATATTTAATTCCCGTCTTTTCATTTAATTTTAATAAAGGCTCCTTGACTAAAAGCTTGGTATGAGGCTGATCCCCCGGACTGTAAAAATTGGTTCACTTTTGCCAATGCCACCCCGGTTTCAGGGAAAGGCGGCAGGAGTTGTATTGTGTATGTTCATGTGAGGTTTTGTTTTTTGGATGCACGCATGCAGAATGTGAAGGCGCAAACCTACATGTACCTGTCTGTGTGCATGCATTTAATATGAGCCTTTTATGTTAACATATTATCTTTGCAACTTAGATTATAGATTATAGTAAAGTCATCGTCCAGAGAAGAGTCTGACGGGGATCGAATAGGTGAGGAGCTGTTTTATTTCAAACATTAGGTATGACCTTGAAAATGCGATAAGAATTTACACTAAATGTGTAGCTTAGGACCGTTAGTAGCGTAACACCAACATATATATTATTTTGTTGAATCGGCTACTTTTGCCGTAACCTTTCTTAGAAATATTCAAAGCAGATTATCATGCAAATGCCAGTTAGGGATGTACAAGCGACGTCCTCTGCATAGTAAGGAGAAATCTACGCGACGCAGAAGGTACTAATGAAGCCTCAAACACCAGCACTTTCCCTTCAATTTTAATTAAATCGTTACCAATCTGCATTCAAATTATGTATTTTTCCCTTAAATTGTTCTCTTCGTAATGTCTCTTCAAAGACTAGGGTCCGCGGCAACTAAAAACAAAATATATATATTTTTAAATAGATTCGAGAAGAGGATTGCAGTTCACCAACTTATTTTGCCTGCCCAGAAACAAGTAACCAGGGTCGAAGTGATTTGTTGAAGTTGATAGGACACGGCGGAGCTGGGGTTCGAACCGGCGCGGCGCTAGTGTCAAAAACGCAAGTTCAATTGCCAACGCCTCATTCCTTCGACAAATTTTACAATGTGTGTGATCAGCCTTGTACCAACATGGAGATAAGTCAAGGAACTAAAATCAAATAAAATAATAAATCTAACAATAATCTAGAATCTAAAAAAAAAGATTTAATGTAGATTAATGAAAATATAGGCTTTAACAATAGACATATTTTTTTCACATTTTTTTATGTTTCCCTCACTCTTTCTCACACTTCACTCAAGAAACTGTCATCCAAGATTTTTTCATCCATCCTTAGGACGAGTCCGGATGAATAACCGCGTCATTTTCTCCATTTCTTCTTCGGGACTTTAATTATGTCAGAATAAGGATGATCCCCTTTTTTATTCTCGTCTCGTCCTTACGATCGCTCGTAAAAAAAAGTCAGAATGTGACGGACCGAGTGGAGAAATACAGCGACAAAAGAAGACGATAGACTTGTACGGTTTTTATGGGCGGCTTCTAATGTGTCTTTATATCAAACATAAATTCAGTTGCGCCATTGTGTGTAACCGTCGAGGTAATGAAAGAAGTGTGTGTATCTCTATTTTCTCTGTTTTTGAGGAATTGTTTTTTTACAGCATTTTTACGGCCCGAAGCTGGCAAGTGCCGGTTAAAAATTCGCAACTGTGAATTAAAATTTTTGCAATGTCGTCATTTAAAATTTAACAATTTAATAAATGAAAAAATAACTTGAAGCTTATGTCTTTATGGGAGTATTAAATTGTCATTTATTTCTTTGTGTTTTGTTGACGTTTATCATATATCCACAAGTAAATATTCGGGTGAGTATTTGGTGAGCACTGTTTTTATGTAAATCACACCTCAAGAGCCCTCTGCTATTTTGAACGCCAGTTTGGAGAGCGCCACTTCAAGCAAAACCCACTTTTTGAGGCTTGTTGGACGTTTTTCTTCCATTAATGTATTCTTTCTCCAAGAATCTATCCAATTACCTTCTTATTATGAGTTAAAATCGTTAAACACTACACTATACACCGGTCAATAGCTTAAGAGTCTGCTGAATTTTATTTAGTTGTTTTTTTATTATTCTAATTTACTTTCATTACTTAGATTTTCGGCAGTAACTTTGTAAAAAATCGTTTAAAAATATATATTTTTAGTTTTAGTTGCTCATCTTTGACCTTTTAATTTACACTTGTCGGTGAGAGGTAATTCTCTCCTGAAATTAATACTGTATAAATAAAAAAATAAAAAATCGGAATGAGTTTTATTACTTTTTCTGAAATGTTTCAGCGGAAACTTTGTAGAACTCCATTTTAATTTAAATTAATTACTGCTTTTTCATATTAAATTAGAACAGTAGTTTCTTTGGATAGTGTATATTTCCATCGAATTTCACATAAAAAGTGTTTTTTTTTTACTCAAGTTTATGTTATTTTTTGTTAAAAACTTCACATAGTAATTGTACAAAACTCATGAAAATAGCAATAAACTTTCATGTGATAAATATTTATAAAACTTAAAGGGCTTTGTTTTCATTGTGAGCGTTATTTTGCATATAAACGCCTAAACATCGCTTCTAATCACCGGCTCCATGTAAATTAATTTCTCTAAGTGATGTCAACAAAAGGAGTATACTGCCCGGCACAGAAACTAGGAGAGATTACGTACGTACTGAGAGAGATTGGGTGGAATCGGGAGAAACCACATGAGAATTGGGAGAAATTTAATGCAAACCTAAAAAAATCACAATGTAACTTTGAAAAACATACAGAACAGCGAAGAAAGTATGCTAATATAGAGTAATCATAAAGAAGCTCTGAAAAATAAAAAACAAATGAGAAAAATCTTAAAGAAACGTTTAATAAATTAGATTGCGTACGTACTGAGAGAGATTGGGTGGAATCGGAAAATACAGAGATAATCGAAACACTAGTAATAATGAAATATCAAGAGAGAGAAATAATAATAAACATACTAGATTTTTTAAAGTTTGTGTATTCACACAGTGTAAATTCATTTTTATAAGAAATTATAAAAAAATTATAAAAAAACACAGAGTTTTATTTTCACAAATTGAGTATTTAATTCCACCTCAAGTACTTTCGACTTATTCACGTCGAGTATCCTCTTGATAATGACGTGAATAAGTCGAAAGTACTTGAGGTGGAATTAAATACTCAATTTGTGAAAATAAAACTCTGTGTTTTTTTATAATTTCTTATAATAAACATACATTTAGACAAAAATAACTGTAAGTAAAAAACGAAAACAAATAGAAACTTTGAGAATAAAGAGAAACTTGGAGCTCTGTTGCAGTAACTAGTACTTTTACACACGAAATATTACATAAATTACACGGAGAAAAAACACTTAAGCACTGATAAAATCATCCAAAAACTAGGAAACAAAATTTTTGAAATCAAAGAAATCAAACGGAGCTTGGGAGAAATTGTACCAAAACTTAAGGATCACAGAGGAGCTGGGAGAAGTCATTGAGGAAATGGAGGAATCAGATGCAGGGATCACGGAAACTAACCATGCACAGAAATTGGCAAAGTCGATCTAATCTCTGTTTAGAAACTTGGTGCTTTGGCTCTGAATGTTCGGAAATGGAAAGGGCAGATAGGAACAGTACCTCAAGTATACAACCTTACGTTGGAACTAAGACATTGCGTTGACCAAAATATATATGTTAACTAAAACAGCGCCTCTAGAGTTTCCATTTAATTTTAGTAAACTCCTTGGTTGAGTTTACAAAGGAAAGCTTTATACAGGGTGATGCAAAAATAATAGACCTCTTTGCAAGATTTCTCTTGGTATCTTGTGCATGCATACACATCTATATTTTCTTTATGTTTTGATGCTTATTCTATATTTTCGTTTTAATACAATAATGATGATGATGATGATGATTATGATGATTTCCTTATAAGCGCCGTTTCGTAACTCAATGTCACTCCAAGGGCGCTTAGTATTTTACTGGGCGAAGAAAACTGTCTTCGTCCTCCTCTTTAGGTCCTCAATCGTCTTAGACCTCCGGATTTCTGGTGGTGATAAATAATATTACAAGGATGAGTCATTTGGTGAGCGCTGTTTTTGTGCATCATACCTCAAGAGCCCTCTGCAAGCTTGGTCGTCATACTATATCTATAGAAAGCGACTGTTTTCCAACAAGACCCAGTTGGTGTAAGGTTGGATGAACCTATGGTGACCGGTCTTTAGTAAAGGCGGATTAATTTTTCCACCCAGCAAACTAAAAAAAAAAAAATTTTTTTTGTGCTCCGTCGGGATTCAATCTCACTGCCTTCCATTCACGAGTCCGAAGTGTTAACCACTAGACTACGAACCGGTCAATAATATCCTCAATAAAGAAAGTAAGAATTTTGTATTTTGTATTTGACTTTAATGTTTATCCATTTGTTTTTGTCTAAAATGTTTTTTCTTGTATATATTCCTTGACTTATAGGTTGGTATACGGCTGACCACCCATGCTGTAGAAAATGGTTCACTTTGCCAATGTCACCCTTGTTTCAGGGAAGGTCGGCAAGAGTTGCAGGGTGTAGGTATGTCCATGTGAGATTCGGTTTTTTTATATTGTAGGACCACATGCGGCATTTTTAAGCGCAACTTTGTACATGTCTGCTTGTGAGAATGCATGTAATGTGAATCTCCAATGTTACATATCTTTGCAACTTAGATTAGATAAGTTTAATGTCGAGGGTTTCATAAGGTTTATAAAATAATTTTTAATGTTGTTTAGAAGTGTATCTCTTCATCTTTTATTTCTTCTAAAACTTGTGCCCATTGCTGATGCGCCACCGTGTATTTGTGGTACAGAGCGCACCCAAAGGGCTTCGCTGCCACCGGAGCCTGAAACCCCACCAAGGAAATGGGCGCCTGGCGTACCTAATGCTGATGCTGGAGCTAAACTCTCGCTGCTGGGCAAACTCAAAGGTAGTTAATCCATACAAACAAAAGAGGTATTGGCTTATTTAACGCCATACAAGTATCGGGAAACAGATTTCATCAACTGTTATTAAGCGCATTTTCAATGAAGGCTGATGTGTAAGTCTTTATATTGTAAGATAAACTTCGTTTGGTGTGTATCTGCATTTTCATTCGGGATACTTTTACTTCTAAAAATACTGAAGAACGCTTTTTTTGTGTGATTTACAACTCAACAGCTCTCCACATACTTCATCGTTACTATTTTTTTCTAATTTTGCAAGAAAAACCTGGTTTCTTTAAGCCCTTGATTGCCTTTTGGTGATCGGAGTTTGATGCAATAAAAGTTTTAGGATTTCAAGTGTGGCGATTGGCACAGCACAGTTGCTTTTTGAGATTTTATGCCGTGCTCAACATCATACTGAAGAAGCCCATTGCAGAAATAGGCGAAACGTCCCGAAAGCTTCATTTCGATTAGTTTACGGCAACAGATCCCCGATAGCCACTCTTCTGTTGGTTGAAACATTTTCAAATCAGCAACGAATAGCATATTTTTGCTCTGCCTAAACCGGTGATGATGATGATGATGGATGATTTATTTCCGGTGGCGCCGTTTAATGATCACAGACTATCTCAAGGGCGCCGTGGCTTTTCGAAAACAGCATTTTCTTAAGTCCTCTTCTGAAGGCGATGGTGGGCTGGTCAGAGCGAAGGTCGACAGGCAGCTTGTTCCAGGCAACTCGCTGGCTTAGTTCTTGTTTATCGGATACGCCATTGAGAAAATTTTACATGAGAAATGTTTGCATGTGTACTGGACCAATGTGTCTTTTGAAAAAAAGATTTTTATGTAAAAAATATTTAAAAGAAATCTCACATTATCGAGTTTTACGGTTTTCTTTGCTCATATTGTGTAGAATTTGATTCTTAAGACAACTGCATGAAAAAGTCATATTTGACAAGATTGGCGTATACCGTAAACAAGAACTGAGGGAGCGATACTGGCCCAGCTACCCCATAGCCGACCTCATGATCTTCCAATTACGAATCCAAAACGTTGATCATTACGCTTCGGAGCATTCACAAAATAATCTAAGTTGCAGTTCGATATGAAAACAACTGAACAAAGATCTTGAATGTCATGGTATCCTATACAAATATGTTCATTCCTTCAGATTATTAACTCTGCTAAAAGTGTTTGCACATCTCTCTGACCGGGACGATATCTCCATAACGGCCCCGCGGTGAGTGGTTCGATTCCCTAGAGTGGGATGCGTCATGTGCTCCCCCTGTAACGCTGAAAGCAGATGCAAAATCCTACGTTTAAGTGACTTCTATAATTTAAGATTAAAAGACGTATCATATTTTACTTCCGACACCAAACTTCAATCCAAAGGAGCTGTTTTATAATTATTTTAGACTTTATTTTACGATTTTACTTTCAAATATCGACGGTTAAAAGGAAGTAGGGCATAATTAAGCGACGTTTTGGTAAAAATGAGTTATGAACGCTATCCTACTTGAAATTTTCCGTTCTTTCTAATGCACTAACTCCCATAGCTCTACGATGTTTTTTTTGTTGTCAATGCCCAAGCAAACAACTATGTAACTTTTAAAGTATAGTTTTGGTGTAATCGACAAGATTTTGGCCTTTTTGTCGTAAAGGAGCTTGTGACATAAAAGAATCGTAAAACATCGAAAATCCACATTTATAGGAATGCCAATTAATGTTTTTAATTTTTTTATTTGTAGAGCTGTTTTGATTTTAACTAGGTACATGATAAAAAATAAATAATTTTTTCCATTTTTCTGTAATGTCAAACTTTAAGCTGCTCTCCTGAACAATTAGGTTTGTGTAGCTTATATCCTATTTTCTTCGATATATAAAATTTAAAGTTAGTAATATCTAAGCAGTTCTATTGATAAATAATTTATACATTAAAAACGCAACAAGCTGCGCAAACAGTGCAATTTCTTACCGCGTTTTTTTGTAATAAATAAAAATATTTTTCCAACATGGCTATATTCAATATATCGATGGTTTCCAAAGCATGTTTTTTTTACGTGTAGCTTTACCATTCCATGAGAATTAAAATAAGAAGAATTTGACAGTTTTTCTGGCATAAATTATTCTACTTAATATGTAATTATATATTCACTCCAAGTACGTTAATTTCCCTAATAAGCAAAAGACGCTGCAGACATGAGTTGCCTTCTAAAGGCCGGTTACCTTCTCTCTTGAGTCCATCCTAGCAGAAACTGCCTTAGCAGAGCGACATAAAGCCAACCTCGTACCACGTAAGGACTATTGAGGCTGCTTTTTGGTCCTTGGAAGACATGTACCTAATTAAAGGGAAACCTGTAGAAGTAGAGATTTCCAGAACATGTAGATGAGTTATTTTAACAGAGACGTGGATAACATTTCAAGCAAGGGTAGGCAACTATATGGATTTTGTATGGTTTCTGGAAGATCAGATAATTATTTATTCATTATGCAAGACCGGTCCGTAGTCTAGTAGTAACACTTCGGACTCGTGAACGGAAGGTTGTGGGCTCGAATTTTGGCGGAGCACAAAAATTTAAATTTTAAAATTTTCTCTTGGCTGCGTTGAAAAATTTATAAACCTTTACCAAAGACCGGTCATCAAAAGGTCCATCCAGCCATACAACAATTGGGTCTTGTTGGAGAATTGGCGCTTTGTAGCGACGACGACCAAGCTCGTTAAAAGGTCGATAGCTCAATTAGTAGAATGCTTGCATTCCACGCCGAGAACAAGATTTCAAAAGGCTTACTCAGCATTCACAAAAAATGAGAACCAGCCCCCCGGGAACTGGAAAACCCCCACTTTCACTGAAAGTGGTTGATGTGAGGCCGGTCCCCTTTCTAATAAAAATAAAATAGGTTCCGAATCGCCACATGCGACCGTTTCGGGGATAACGCAGGCAAGAAGTAACACTATATGTATGGCTTAGTTACGTTTTTGCATAGCGTTGCGCTATACGTACATAAAGATCTGAATGCTTTCAAGCTTACACTCATTTCAGATTATTATCTAAAATGTAAAAGATCAGTAAGAAGCTTCAGTTCTGATTATACTATCAGCACAATTCGACTGTGGCCGAGAAAAATAACATCCGCACATTTCAAAGCGTCAAAAAAGTTGTGACGTAAAAGGCTACTAATGAATGTTTTTGGTTACTAAGATCCCTCATGGCATGAAAGACGTGTAACGTTTGTCCGAAGAGAGAAAAAAAAATTGAAACATCCGTATGGAAAGTGTTCTTTCAATTCAATCAAAAAAGTATGTTTATTAATTTAATACATTTCGGGAAATTAATGACAGTTTTCAATTATTTTTTCTACCTTGCCAGATGTGTGAATTTACATAATTATTGGATTTCAATTAACAATAAATCCATCTCGATTGAAGTTTGATATCATCAAAATTAATTGTTATGATGTTTATATTGTAGTAGATTATAGAATATTGGCAGCCGGTTATTTTGCGGAGCCAATTAAAATAAAATGTATGGAGTAATAAATATGAAGTTTGCTGTATTTGCGAGAAAGCAATTTATTTTTATAACGAATCAAGGATTAAGTGCAAAAAGGTTGAAAAGAACATTTTTTTTACACTTTTAAATGACAATGATTTTTAAGGACAAGAAGATTATGAACGAAGATCTGAATGAAATGAAAGATATTTGCAAGGAAAAAAAAAGTATTTGATCTGAATTCGGGCCTTAATAATTAAAAAAAAAACAATAATTTTAATTTAAGTTTAAATTAACGTAATTTACTTAAATCAGTTTTTTGACTAATAAGTGAGTATGAGGTTGACATCGCATCTTGTTAAAAATGGTTCACATGGCCAAAGTTACCCTTGTTTCAGAGAAGGGTGGTTTAAGGTTTATGTTCATTTGATATTTGATACTTTTATTTTGTCAGTAAATATCGACGGTTAAAAGGAAGTATATATATATAAGCGACAAAAACAAAATTGTTCAGGAGAGCAGTTTAAAGTTTGAGATTGCAGAAAAATGGCTTTCTTATTTTTTATCATATCATTAAAATGAAAACAGCTCAAAAATAAAAAAAGAATAAAGGCGTTCCTATTAATGTGGTTTTAAGATGTTTGTATGTCACAAGCGCTTTTATGACAAAAAAGGCCAAATTTTTTTCGTTTACACCAAAATCATTCTTCGAAAACGAAGTTGTTTGCTTGAGCAGAAACAACAAAAAAAATATCGTAGAGCTATGGGCGCATTAGAAACAGCGGAAATTATTAAGTAGAATAGCATTCATAACTCATTTTGACCAAAACGTCGCGTCGCTTATGCCCTACTTCCTTTGAACCGTCGATATGTAGAACTTATGTGTAAACACGAACTTATGTACCCGTGTTTGATTGATGACATACAAGTGCAAATAGCTTGAGAAGTATTCAAATATGAATAGCATGTATTGAAGCTCACCTTCGAACTGCACCTTCCTCAGGTATCTCAGCAACTCTGGCCCTTTAGTTGGCTTCATGGCCTCGCATAGACCTGCTCTGCCATTACACAGCTCACGGTGCATGTCCCTGTAAGCAAAATCAACAAGTTTATCATCAAGCCATTGTAATCATGTGCAAAATATTGTTATGATTTTACTGAGTTCTCTTTTATTTAAACAGCAATTATTTATTTGAACAGAATTTATTTGACACGATTTGGTTCACTATTTACACCAATTGATTTCTAGCTCTGGCTATATTTATAGATTTCCGAAATCGTACAAATTAAGTAATCATCTTGTTGGTAATAAGACTCAAATAAAGAATAACACGATGACCACCAACCTTGAGAACCTTAAGAAGCATACAAAGCAAATGATATTGTTATGTAAATATGCAATATTAATATTAAAATAAGTATAGGTATTAGTTATAGCTAATAGGAATTCTTTATTGTATTGGTGGGTAGAATTGATGATTGTGAGTAAATAGAGAAGTCACTAGATTACTTTAATTATGTATGTGCTTCGAGAACAGTCTAGCAACAATGTGTTCTCGACAGTTCCATCTTCTTAGTATATAAAGGGTTCAAATTGCTTGCACTAGGCATTTGGTCTTCAAGCTCTAACAAATACAGTCTTATCTGTGAGCTCCAATACAATAAACGAATTCGACCAGTGAACTCAAACCAAGTGTAATGAAATAAATGAAAGTGTCTTTGTAAAAATAAATATAAACGTGTAAAATAAAGAAGTAAAAAGAAGAGTAGTGTTTTATTTGAAAAGTTTCCGAACCAAAAATCGTAACATACCTGATAGCGTAAGCAAAGGCCATGACAGCATCAGACACAAACTGCAGCTGGTCTTCAAAGTCAGTGTTCTGCCTGGTGAGCTTCTCTTTGCCAGTGCATGGAACCGTGTACTTCTTGTTGTATGGGGTCAGGGAGCTGTTAGGGTAGCGGCAGTGGAAGTGGTCCTCCCAGAACTCTGCGAAAAAAAAAGAGGTTTTTAAACATGAAAACATTCAAAAGACTTATCAAAGGTTTGTGATTGAAGAACTGTCTATTAGCCAAAGCTTTTGGAGCGCTAGTAAATACGTTCTTATGTACTATAACATCTTGCCTCATTCTCCCCAAAGGGTTCTTGCGAAAGGGATGATAGCGAAATGAGTAAAGTATGTACGGTGGAAATGAAGCATTTGAGAAGTATGACAGGAAAAACTTTGAGGGATAGAGTTAGGAATGAATGGGTAAAAAAAGAATGTAATTTGAAAGAGGATGTGAAAGTTAAAGTACAAAAGAATTGTGATGAGATGGTTTGGGCATGTGGAAAGAATGAAAGATGATAGACTGACAAAGTATGTATACAAAGAAAGTGTGAAAGGAAAAAGAGGGAAGGGACGACCGAGAAAAGTATGGAGTGATCAGATTGAGGAGATTGTGAAAGAATGGGATATACGAAGTGAGCGTAAAAGAAGAAAATGCATGAAAAAGGTGATGGATATGAAGGAATTGAAAGAGGTATGTCAGGATAGGAAAAAAATGGAGGCAACTCTGCAGAGGCTCTGGCCACCCCTAGCGGAATGGCGACAGAGTTACAGTTACAGTTCGTATGTGGCGAGTGGAACCGATTATTTTTTTCAGTTAAAGGGTTTTTAGTTGAAGTAAGGGTTTCCCACGTCCCTACTCATATCCTACGAAGGCTGAGTAAACATTGCCGGAATTTTATTTTGCGTTTGAAACACGTTGAAATACGGTTAAAGTCATTTCAAAGACAGTTCCATTTAGATCATCAATTTTCATATTGTGTTTTACTTTAAAAACATTTTGAGTAGATTTAAAAGACATGAAGTTTTTTATGAAGGTAGATTGTAATAATTGTTTAGCCTGCAAAAGAACCGGAAACAATGATCATGCATTGTTAAATTAAAGAATGATTATGCGAGGACCCACGTAGCCCGCCAGGAGCTACTCCGGCAACGCCAACTTTAACTTCAACATCATCCTGACATAAGCACCCTTCGACTTTCCTAGAGAGAGAAGCTGACACCCCGATTAGGATTAGGATTTAATTAATTTTATATAATGATCTTAATAATAATAATTTATTTATTTATTTTTAATCTTTTGATAATTTTTAATATTATTATTTTTTATTTTTTTATTGTTACGAGTATTATTTGATACCTATATTTAATTTAGTTTGTGTATTAAATAAGGCCTATGTACGCCAACATAAGCTCAGTTCCACTTTGCAGAGACACCGCCAGAAACTTGCTCAGAGAGAATGAATGGGTGATTGGAACTTGGAATGTCAGAAGAATGAATGAGTGTAAGGAGAAGGAAATTGTGACTGTGATGAATGAAAAGAGAATACAAGTGATGGGTGTGACAGAGACAAAAATGAAAGGGAATGGTGAAAAAGTACTAATGAATGGTGAATTGTATATCTGGTCAGGTGTAGAAGATGGGAATGAAAGACAAGGTGTTGGCGTGATCGTTAGTGAAAATGTGAAAGGATGCATAACGGGTTACAAAAGAGTCTCCCCAAGAATCTTGATTGTTAAATTTAAAACAAGCAAGATGAGAATTTTCTTGGTGGCCTGTTATGCTCCTGTAGATTCAGAATGTATGGAGGTGAAAATGAATTTTTGGAACGAGTTGAATGCAGCTGTGCGTGAAAGTAAGAAGAATGAATTCATTATAATTTTGGGTGATATGAATGGATGGGTAGGTAAGCAAAGAGATGAATGTGTGAAAATTGTTGGTCCTAGTGGACGAGGTGTAGTCAATGATAATGGGCGACACCTGATAGCTTTGTGTGCAGAGCACAGCCTTTTTGCATCAAACACATGGTTTCGGCACAAAGATGTGCATCTGTACACAAGGCAGATTGTGGGAAGTCGCACAATCATTGACTACATCTGTGTGGATGAAAGACTGAGAGGAGCCGTAAGAGATAGCCGTGTCTATCGTGGGCCTGAAATATGCAGTGACCACTATCTCTTATGCGCTAAAATAATGATTGGAGAAGTAAGAAAGAAGAAACGTAAGAAGAAAGTAAGAAAGCCAAGAATAAAAGTAGAAAGTCTGAGTGATGAAAACGTGAAAGTGAAGTATAAATCAGAAATACAAAAAGTTAAGTGTGAATGAACTTGAAAAGAATGTGAATGAAAAAGATATTGAAAGCATGTGGAAGGATATGAAAGAAAGAATGATTGAATGTGCTCGAAAAGTATGTGGAGAAACGAAAGGTGGAAGATTGAAAGGGGATGCCTGGTGGAATGCTAAAGTAAAAGAGGCTGTGAAAGTAAAGAAGGAATGTTACAAAAAGTGGCTGAACGACAGGAATGATAGAAAGCTAGAAGATGAATATAAGATAGCCAAGCGAATGGCGAAGAATATAGTTTATGAAAGCAAAGCGAATGAACAGAGAAAGATTGATGAAAAAATGAACAGAAGTTTCACCGACAGTAGGAAGGAATTCTGGAGATGGGTCGGTGCCATTAGGAATAAAGATTCTGCATTGACCACCCCAGGAATCAAAAGTGCTGTTGGTGAGATGGTATGGGAGAATGATGAAGTATGTAAGAGATGGAAAGAATATTTTGAAGGGATTTTTGGTCGGGGCGAAAGAAATTTGTTTAGAAAAATGACAGAAGAGAATGAATTTAGGATTTTGAAAGAGGAAATAAAAGTATCTATTGAATGTTTGAAGAATGGAAAGTCTGCTGGGTTTGATGGAATAAATGGTGAAATGTTGAAAGCAGGAGGTGAATGCGTGATAGATTGGATGTACGAATTATGTAAGCTTTGTGTGAATGCAGGAGTAGTACCGATGGATTGGAGGAAGGCAGTCATTGTTCCCATTTACAAAGGTAAAGGGGACAAAAAAGACTGTCAGAACTTCAGACCAATCAGTCTACTCAGTATACCAGGAAAAGTCTTCTGTAAGGTGATTATAAAAAATGTGATTCTGACTACTAGTGAAAGGATTTCCGATATACAGTCCGGCTTTATGGCCGGTAGAGGCTGTGTTGATCAGATTTTTACTCTACGACAACTTGTTGAAAAACAATTGTCGGTGAGGCGGAAGCTGTTCACGGCCTTTGTAGATCTGGAAAAGGCTTTTGACTCAGTAGACAGAGGTATGTTATGGGATGTTTTGAAAGCATACGGAGTGAATGGGGCTCTCCTAGGTGCGGTGCATGCCAACTATGAAAATAGTAAGGCATGTGTTCGTATTGATGGTGAGTATAGTGAGTGGTTTGAAGTTTATAAGGGTGTGAGGCAAGGATGTGTGATGAGTCCATGGCTATTTAACATAGTCATGGACAAGTGTGTCAGAGATGCTCGACTTAATGATTGTGGATTGACGATAGGAGAGAGCAAAGTGAGTGTTTTACTGTATGCAGATGATGCAGTTCTTGTTTCTGATTCAGCAGTAGAATTGCAAACAATGCTCTGTAGATTGAATGAAGCTTTGTTAGGTAACCATCTGAAGTTGAATGCAAGTAAGACGAAAGTATTGATTTTTGAAAGAGATGATGAAAGTATGAATTATGAATTTAAAATTAATGGAATGAATGTTGATGTCGTAAATGAGTTTGTATACCTGGGAAGTATGTTTGAAAAAGATGGAAGAATGACCGGTGAATTTGAAAGAAGAGTAATGAAGGGCAGGTGTGTACTGGGTGCCACAGCTTGTATCGCCAAAAATCAAAACATATCTAAAAATGCTCGATTGGCGGTACGCAGTGGCATACTTTTACCCACCTTGATGTATGGAAGCGAGGCCTGGACGGTGAATGAAAGTGAAATTAGTAAAGTCCATACTGTTGAAATGGACTTTCTAAGAAGTGTGATTGGGAAAAAACGGAGTGACAGGGCGAGGAATGATTTTGTAAGAGAAGAATGTGGTGCAAGAGAAAGTGTGAAAGTGAAGATTAAAAGAAGTTTGTTAAGATGGTTTGGGCATATGGAGAGAATGAATGAGGAAAGACTGACGAAGAAAGTATATGTTGGTAGAATAGATGGATGTCGTGGTAGAGGAAGACCGAGAAAGGTATGGATGGACCAAATATCCGAAATTGCGAATGAATGGAATATCCAGAGTCATAATTGAAAGGAGATGCCTGGTGGAATGATAGAGTGAAAGAAGCTGTGAAAGTTAAGAAAAAGTGTTATGAAAATTGGCTGAATGATAGAAATGATAGAAAGCTAGAAGACGAATATAAGATAGCTAAGAAAATGGCAAAGACTATAATTTATGAAAGCAAGATGAATGAACAAAGAAAGATTGATGAAAGGATTAACAAAAGTTTCACCGACAGTAAGAAGGAATTTTGGAGGTGGATCAATGCGGATAGAAATAAATCTTCTGCATTGACCACTCCGGGAGTCAAAAGTGCTGCCGGTGAGATGGTATGGGAGAATGAAGAAGTATGCAAGAGATGGAAGAACTATTTTCAAGAAATTTTTGGCCAGGGTGAAAGAAGAATTTATGAACAGACAGATGAAGAGAATGAATTAAAGATTTTGAAAGAAGAAATGAAAGTGTCTATTTCACGTCTGAAGAATGGGAAGTCTGCTGGGTTTGATGGTATAAATGGTGAAATGTTGAAAGCAGGAGGTGAATGTGTGATAGATTGGATGTTTGAATTATGTAAGCTTTGTGTGAATGCAGGAGTAGTACCGATGGATTGGAGGAAGGCAGTCATTGTTCCCATTTACAAAGGTAAAGGGGACAAAAAAGACTGTCAGAACTTCAGACCAATCAGTCTACTCAGTATACCAGGAAAAGTCTTCTGTAAGGTGATTATAAAAAATGTGATTCTGACTACTAGCAAAAGGGTTTCCGATATACAGTCCGGCTTTATGGCCGGTAGAGGCTGTGTTGATCAGATTTTCACTCTACGACAACTTGTTGAAAAACAATTGTCGGTGAGGGGGAAACTATTCACGGCCTTTGTGGATCTGGAAAAGGCTTTTGACTCAGTGGACAGAGGTATGTTGTGGGATGTTTTGAAAGCATACGGAGTGAATGGAGCTCTACTCAATGCGGTGCATGCGAACTATGAGAATAGTATGGCCTGCATTCGTATTGATGGTGAGTATAGTGAATGGTTTGAAGTTTTTAAGGGTGTAAGGCAAGGATGTGTGATGAGCCCATGGCTATTTAACATAGTCATGGACAAGTGTGTTCGAGATGCTAGACTTGATAATTGTGGATTAATGATAGGAGAGAGCAAAGTAAGCGTTCTACTGTATGCGGATGATCTGATTCAGCAGTGGAATTGCAAATGATGCTCTCTAGATTGAACGAAGCTTTGAAAGGTAATAATTTGAAGTTGAATGCAAGAAAGACGAAAGTTTTGATTTTTGAAAGAGATGATGAAAATATGAATTATGAATTTAAAATTAATGGAATGAATGTTGATGTTGTAAATCAGTTTGTATATTTGGGAAGTAAGTTTGAAAAAGATGGAAGAATGGCAGGTGAATTTGAAAGAAGAATAATGAAAGGCAGGTGTGTACTGGGTGCGACCGCTTGCATCGCCAGGAACCAAAATCTCTCAAAAAATGTTAGATTGGCGGTGCACGGTGGTATACTAGTGCCAACCTTGATGTATGGAAGTGAAGCCTGGACGGTGAGTGAAAGGGAAATTAGTAAAGTCCATACAGTAGAAATGGACTATCTAAGAAGTATGATTGGGAAAAAACGAAGTGACAGGGTGAGGAATGATTTTGTAAGAGAAGAATGTGGTGTAAGGGAAAGTGTGAAAGTGAAGATTAAAAGAAGTATGTTAAGATGGTTCGGGCATTTGGAGAGAATGAGTGATGAAAGATTGACGAAGAAAGTATATGTTGCTAGAATAGATGGATGTCGTGGTAGAGGAAGACCGAGAAAAGTATGGAAGGATCAAATCTCTGAAATAGCGAATGAATGGGATATCCAGAGTCATAATAAAAGGAGGACTTGTATGAAAAAGGTTATGACTCTGGATGAAATGAAAGAAGTATGCAAGGACAGGAAGAAGTGGCGGCTAATCTGCAATGTTGATTTCTAATGTTGGTGTATTCATTTGCTACATTTTTTTGCATAGGAAATTTTTGACTTTTTTTGTATAGATTTCTTTGTAAGGTTTTGTTCTTTTTTATATTTAAATGTAATTTATTATTCATATTCCTTGACTTATAGGTTGGTATGAGGCTGACCACCCATACTGTAAAAAATGGTTCACTTTGCCAATGTCACCCCTGTTTCAGGGAAGGTCGGCAAAAGTTGTGGGGCTTATGTTCATTTGAGGTTTGGATTTTATTTGTAAGTACACATTCAGCATTTGTAAGCGCGAACTACACTTGTTGGTTTGTGGGCATACATCTGAGAGCTTTAAATGAATATATCCTTGCAACTTAGATTATAGATAGATTATAGATAATAAAAGAAGAGCTTGTATGAAGAAGGTTATGACTCTGGAGGAAATGAAAGAAGTATGTAAGGATAGAAAGAAATGGCGGTTGATCTGTGATGTTGGCGGCTGGGGTTTGTTAAAGTAAAATTGGTTTTGTGATTTAGTTTTTTATGTCAATGTATATATTGTTATTTTATTGATTTTAAAAATGTAATTTGTCATGTATGTTCCTTGACTTATAGGTTGTTATGCGGCTGACCACCCATACTGTAAAAAAAAATTGGTTCACTTTGCCAATGTCACCCCTGTTTCAGGGAAGGACGGCAAGAGTTGCAAGGCTTATGTTCATTTGAGATTGGGTTTTTATATTGTAGGTCCACATGCGGCATGTGTTAGCGCGAAATTATACATATCTGCTTGTGGGAATGCATTTAATATAAATCTTAAATGATATATATCTTTGCAGCTTAGATTAGATTAGATTAGATTATGTAACAAATTACCTATATGTTTTTTTCAAGAAAAAATAATGAAGTAGTAGCTTTGTCGGTATTTTATAATGGATAGTAAAAATCTACGTAGGTTTTTTTGAAAATAAATGCATTTTTTTTCGTCTTTTCTATCAACTTCTTTATAATATGCATATTTTTTTTCTTTATAATATTCACATAGTAAGTATGTATATGGTTTCGACCAAATATTAAAAAAAAACAGGAAAATTCAAAAGGGTTTAAAAAAGATAAATATTTTTTAAATCACAGGAAATATCAGGGGAAACTGGGGGACTTGAAAATCTTGTAAAAATTTGCCCCGAAAAAGGGTTTCCCGGCAAACTTGCAAAACAACTTTTTCCTTTTGAAATCTCCCCGCTGCCTTCCATTTTTCTACGACGCTCCTCCCACCAAACAGGACCGCCGGAGGACGCGCGCAAAAAGAGATTTCGAGACCGAATCACATCTTATTTCAGTTGAGGATTTTTAATCATGAAAATTTCACAATTTTTGCCTCGTTCAGATGAGACAATCTCTTTAGTTACTTTAATCGCCAAGTAAGCGGTAAAATGTAGTTTCACTTGAAGTAATAATAATGATAAATTTTGGTTTGGTTTTAATTTTTACTGTTTAATTGTTTAGTGTTTGTTTGTTTTACATACTTAAATGTAATTAATTATTTATATTCCTTGACTTATAGGTTGGTATGAGGCTGACCACCCATACTGTAAAAAATAGTTCACTTTGCCAATGTCACCCCTGTTTCAGGGAAGGTCGGCAAGAGTTGCAGGGCTTATGTTCATTTGAGATTGGGTTTTTATATTATAGGTTCACATGCGGCATATGTTAGCGTGAAATTATACATGTCTGCTTGTGGAAATGCGTTTTATATGAATCTTAAATGATATATATATATCTTTCCAGCTTATATTTGGATGTAGATAAATAATTAGGTATACCTACCTACTAATAAAACGTTTTTACTCATCAAATTTATAACGTATCAACATTTACAACAATAAACTGTTAGTTTTACTGAAAAAAAAGAACTTAACAGAAATATGTAAAATGATTTACGACTGATTTTTTTTAGATTTTGTCTAAGCGACGCAGCCACTGGCCATACAAAAAATAAAAGTGAGTAAGATAAACAGTTGAACTAGAACAAGCTCTAGAAGCCATATTACTCTGGGTCTATTTTTTCTTCCTTTTTTACGTTCACCTTAAAGCAAAAAAAAAGTAGATGCACTAGCACTCGGCTCGTGTAAACGTCGTTTTACAGAGCAGTACTCTATACTACACTTTGCATTAATACTCAACCATCACGTAAACAGTAAAATGCATCCAAGATACAACAGCGCCTCTACAGAGTGTTTTATTTTTCACACATTTTTTTTATATTCACCCGACTGTTAAGTATTAACGCATGTTTTATGCCTAGAGGAGAGGGTATCGGGTTACGCTTTTTTATGTCTTTAATATTATTTTCTCGGCCACGAAATGACGTCATTTTTCATCCAATCTGAATTTAATTTTTACCCCGACGTGCAATGTTACGATGTATTTTTAAATTTATGCCGCCCTTTTAAATACGCTCTTTTTGCAATCAAGGAATTTTGTTTTTTTAAAGCAAGCTGTTTAGAAATATATATTAGAAAGATATTTCGATTAAAATGACGTTTCCTGCAAGTGTTTTAGTTGCTATAATAATAATAATAATAATATAAGGCTGATTTATTTGGTGAGCGCTGTTTTTGTGTGTATCACACCTCAAGAGCCCTCTGCGAGATTGGTCGTCGCTGTAGAAAGCGCAAATTCTCAAGCAAGACCCAGTTGTTGTTAGGTTGGATGGATCTTTCAGTGACCGGTCTTTGGTAAAGGTTTATGAATTTTTCAACTCAGCGAAGAGCACATTCGAAATATAAATGGTATATTTTGAGCTCTGCCGGGATCCGAAACCACAACCTTCCATTTACGAGTCCGAAGTGTTGCCACTGGACTACGGACCGGTCCAATATCTATAATAATCTTTAATCTCTTATCTAAGTTGCAGGGATGCATCAAAATTTAAGGTTCATGTTAAATGTATGCTCGCAAGCAGAAACGTATAAGTTTGCGCTTAAACATGCCGCATATGTACTTCAAAATAAAATGCTAAAACTCAAATGAAAATACTTGGAATTTTTTATGACCTCCATGAAACAGGGCTAATATTGCCAAAGTGAACCATTTTTTACATTCTGGGTGGAAAGCCTCCTAAATAGATACATTTACCTGTTAGAAATACTTGTTAAAGTTTTGACTTTGCCATAAAGAACCATTTACTTATATTTAGTCATAATCCTTGACTTATAGGTTAGTATGAGGCTGACCGCCCATACTGTAAAAAATGGTTCACTTTGCCAATGTCACCCCTGTTTCAGGGAAGGTCGGCAAATGTCGCAGGGCTTATGTTCATTTGAGATTGGGCTTTTTATATTGTAGGTCCACATGCGCCACGTGTGAGCGTGAAATTATGCGTGTTTGCTTGTGGGAATGCATTTAATATGAATCTCAAATGATACATTTCTTTGCAACTTAGATTAAGATTTAGATGCCTACCTCATACTTGCATGTATGCGACGTACGATCTTGAAGGGAAAATAAAAAAGAAATAGAAAAAAAATCAACAAATTTAGTTAATGATTTAGAACTTTTTATGTTTTATTTTTATTTTCAATTACACAATCTATTTAATTCTTCGACATATTTTATTCTGACCAAGTACCTACTGGTATTAACTTATTAATTACTTACTGATACATTTTATGTAATGCTATATCAATTCATAATTAATACTCAAAAATATCTGTTAACTAAAAGGACAAAGCCATCGTCAAGAGGATTTGACAGGGATCGAATAGGCACGGTACTGTTTTATTTCAAACACTGGATATGACGAACACCTTGTCCGCTCAATCATAGCGCTGATTACGTTTACATAAATAAAATAAAATATGATACGGTCACAAATATACTCTGTCTAAACATTATTTCTACCCTTTGAAGTCCTTCGCGTTTCCATCACTTTCAAATCTCAAGTTTTCAACTTTCAGAAAAAATGGCGTAATTAAAAATTTGCGTATATATTTTTTTGCTTGACAAATTTCGCAAAACCAGAAGCAGATTTCGCTCCGGGACTAAAGGGACTTGAGGATAATTCCGCTAGAAAAAACACCAGGAAAGTAAAAGAAAATACGTTCAAACTGAAGCGTAGCGTTTTGCTAAAAATATATGGAAACCAAAACGCCCGCTACGTAGCTTTTTCAGTTTACATACATTTTTTGGTAGGTTGTTTTTATAGAGTTATAGCTTTAAGTTTTATGCTTGTGGTAGAGGAGACGAGATCTGATGAGACCTCATTCTTGGGGTAATTTTTCAAAGTAACATTATACGGAAAATGTGAAGTTAAAAATTGTTTATTACAAATTTGAGCCGCAGATTTTTTTTATTTTGAGTCGTACAACGACTGTAAAATAAAAAATTTCAATTTGAGTAATAAATATGAGATGGATTTATTTAATAGGGATTTTTTTGTGTGTAAATTTCTATTCAAGGTCCCTGTGTAAGCTTCTAGTTGCACCGGTTAGAGTCAGTTCTTAAAAAATATATTTGAAAAATGAAAAAATAATTTGAAAAATTAATGATTTAAAAAACGTTAGGATGAATGGTTATTGCAATGCTCGTTACTGGGCCAATTCGGTGTGAAGCTGGCACGAAGAAGAAGAAGAATTGCAATGATTAATACAGATTCAGACACAAGGTCATTTTTTCCCCTAAATTTGCGTGTATGGATTTTTTTTGTAAATTTCAGAAAATTAAAAATTCATTACTGTTCTTCAAGTAAAAAGCTTTAGCGTTTAACAAAAAAAGTATGAAAAGTACACTGTTCATTTAAGGCGCTTTTTTAATTTCTGAACATTTTTGGTAAACGCTGACGTTAAGTTTATACGTGATGTTGTATACTCGAGGTACAGTTAGTAAAAGGGTGATATTCTTGGAATCGTATTCCGTCGGGTTCCGTCGCTTCTGAATGATTACACAAATCGCGGGATAATGACGGCTTTAGGCGGAATTCCGGAAAAGTTGGCAATAATTGCGCTAATTCTGTGAATCGCAATTTCTTATCGCTTAATTAGGCAGGTGGATTTAGGCCAAAAATTAAGAAAAAATACGGTGATTTAGGCATAAAGATAGGGAAGAAATGTAGAATTAAAAATGTAGAGTTCAAGGATTTTTTTAATTCAACTTTTGTATCCTTTTTTTATATTTAAAAATACATGATTTTCTTGCTATCTCAATATAAAAACATAGTATTCGGTATAAGTATTTTAGGTTTTAATAAGGTTAAAATTTGGGCAGGAATTGGGAAGGAAAAATAACAAAATTGAAAAAATATGTTTATAAAACGGGGATGAACGTATACAAATAAACTGTACTGTACTGTATCCTGCCGCCGTTCCAATAGGGGTGGCCGGTACCTTCGCAGATGCGCCTCCACTTTTTTCTGTCATTACAAACCACTTTCATTTCCTCAATATTCATCACCTTTTTCATACATACTCTTCTCTTACTCTCACTCTGCAGGTTCCATTCTTTCGCAATCTCACAAATTTGGTCTAACCATTCTTTCCTCGGTCTTCCCCTTCCGCGCTTTCCTCTGACATTTCCTTTGTACACTTTCTTCGTTAGCCGTTCATCATCCATTCTTTCGAGATGTCCGAACCATCTCATCGTACATTTTTGTACTTTCATTCTCATATTCTCTTTTATACCACACTCGTTCATCACCCAATCATTACGTACTCTATCATTCAGTGTCTTTCCAGCCATTGCTCTCAGGTAAGCCATTTCAACCGTACATACTTTACTCAGCTCACATTCATTAACTGTCCACGCCTCATTTCCATACATCAATGTCGGAACCAATATAACGATTTACGTTTGGTATAATATGCTATCTTCGTCCCATAGACAAGAGAAAATATATTTGTTATTCCTACCTGTGTCACTCCTGCTTCAAGGGAAATTTGTAATAGATGCAGACAATGTGATCATTTCTGGTCTGGGGTCTCTTTTGTACATTTTTTTATAGGTGGACGTCGTATGGTACTAATCTTTAACGGATAGATAACCTTGCAACTTAGATTGATAAATATAATTTGTGATTTTTAAAGACCGTGAAATGATCAAATTTATGAAATCAATATATTTTAGTTTCAGTTTAAAATACCTACGTATCTGATTTTATGACGGAAAATTCAAATAATTTACTTTAATTCCATACAATACAAAAAAACAACAAAATATATCCTTTGTTTATTCTCATTGCAAGAAAAATAAACCACAATCAACTGCTTATCCAATTTTCCCTAAACATTTCCAATTTGTTGGTTTACTTTTTACAATAAAATATTTTTATAGATGTGGAAATAAATACAAAGAAAGCCTAGAGAATTCAAATGACATATATAAAATAATGGAATATTCTAGAAACCTAGGCTCCAAACGAAATTTTCCGGATGGAATGTCGGGATTAATTTATTTTTATGTTTTTCCCATTTCCTGATCTTGAGAAAGTGACCGTTGATAAAATTTTCTACGGATAAAAGGTTTTATCTGGAAAAGTTTCTATTCGGTTTTGTAAATAAGAGTTTGGAAATAATAAGAATATTTTATTAAAGCTTTCCTATTTGTAACGATGGTTAGTAGGGTTGCTTATTCTGATCTAATCTTATCTAAATTGCAAAGATATGTAACATTGGGGATTCACATTACATGCATTCTCACAAGTGGGTTCACATGCGAATGCCGCATGTGAACCTACAACATAAAAACCAAACTTCAAATCGACATACACCCTGCAACTCTGGCCGACCTTCCCTGAAACAGAGGTGACATTGGCAAAGTGAACCATTTTCTACAGCATGGGTGATCAGCCGCATACCAACTTATAAGTCAAAAAACAGAATCATTTCTTATTAAAATGACAAAATAATTTCAATCCTTTTTAAAAAATATATCTGCAGAAATTAGTATAATGAGAATGTAGAAGTATGATAAGCGTAACTAAAAATAACCAAGCTGCACATATAGGGCAGCTTCTTACCGCGCAGTGGGAAAGGTGTGTGGAGCTTACTTAGTTTTTACGTGTACACGAGCCAGTCTCACGCCAATTAATTCAGTTCAAGCGGTGGTTTCGATTGGGGGGGGGAGGGGGAAAGGAAATTCTAATTGATTTGACAAGGTCCCAAATTTGGGAATGAAAACATAAAAAATTTCAGAATCCAAAAATACATTTATTTTTCAATAAAATGAAAACTCTCTTTCACATTATGTTCCTGGAATCACTTAAACAAACATCAGAGCCTGTGATCAGAGCTAATGCGCGTTTAAACGTATATTCCACTTAAAAAAACCTAAAAATAAAATCGGGTATTTTGCGTGCTATAATTGTTAAATAGGTTTCCTGTTTTTTTTTATTTTCTGTAAAAAGTTTGAGGGTGTAGGTACGTACATTTAAAAAATAGATGTATTAATGAAAATTCATTATTCCTTAACTTATAGGTTGTTATGAGGCTCACCACCCATACTGTAAAAAAATGGTTCACTTTGCCAATGTCACCCCTGTTACAGGCAAGGTTGGCAAGAGTTGCAAATGCCCAAACAGAAAAAAATTAAACCTTTTACTGTTATTGGTACTATATTTAGCTACTATACCAATAAGGTTGGTTAGTAACTTCAGTAGTACCTACGTCTCTATTTTGTTCTGTCCTTGCACACTTTTTTATTTGCTCAAAACTCATCACTCTCTTCATATGCATGCTCTTTTATATTTCTCACTCTGCGAAGATATCTACGAAGCTTTTGATTCCAATTCCATTATTATACATGTGTTGAAAATCATTTCCTTAGCATTGGAATTTAATAAATCTTCAGTAGAAAATATGGTTAAGAAAAAAAACATAGGTTCTGTACCCTTAGTACGAGTTGCAAAACTTGAGTAAAGTAAAGTTTACAGAAAACATTAAAGAGGGATTTCTCCCAAAATCTGCCGTTTTTGTTTCTTACACTTTATGGTCTTAGCAAAAGAGTTAAAGTGATGAAGAAAGTCAAGTTCAAACAAACAAAAACGGCAGATTTTGGGAGAAATCACTCTTTAATATTTTCCGTAAACTTTACTTCATTCAAGTTTTGCAACTCGTACTAAGGGTACAGATCATCACTGAATGGATGTTGACAGCAGGGGCGTGCATCCCATACGGGCACATGCGCCTAATAGGCAGACAATATATGGTAAACAACACATTTAAGCTTGATATTGAGATTTAAAATTCAAAATTTATGTTTGATTGAAGCTATCGTTAGCACTTCAGTCAATTTCAAAGAATTTATTTTGAAGGAATGGGAGAAAATATTAATTTTTTAATGTATTTGCCTATAGGTACTCTATGCACGCGCCTGGTTGACAGAGTCAAATATAATGTAAAATAAACTTTGAGTTTGATAAAAATATTCTGCACTCCTTCGAGACATGGACAGCACAAAGTAAAAGTTAGCAAAGTGTACCTATTTTTTTCAGCAGCTTTTTGCAACTCTTTGAGTCTGGAGTAAATTATTGAGAGACTGTGAGGGTGGGGTTTGTCCCCAAGGGGTGGTATTGATGAAGGAGTCTGGGCAGACTGCAATTAGCCAAGACTTTTTTGCAGCATTGCAGAAAAAAAACAACGCTACAAGATGGTGGATGTTGAACAAAATATGACGATAAAAAATGTGTTTTTATCCCTTTTGAGGTGTTTTACCTATTTTGCATACAGACACTTCTTTCATATTTAAATGTCAAACAGAAAAATCAAGTTGTTGTATATTCGTAGCACTCTGAATCCAAACTTTTTTAAACAAACAATTTTGGACCTCAGATCATCATCAGATTTAATGTCTACCTACAAACCAAAAAAAAATTTTTTTCAAAATAAAGAATGTAGCGATTAGGGAATAATTTGTAATTTCTTTATAAGTTAAAAAAAATACAACGTTTATAGACACTATTAAAACCAATATTTTTAAAATGAATACAATTTATTTTGTCGTAAATTTTAAATTACTTCGGTAGGTCTGAAGCCTGAAAAAAACAAGATTATAAGGTGGTTGATCTTTGAACAATGCAACGTTGTATATTTTCTTACATTTTCTACTGCGTAGATATTTTAGAGAAGTACGTATCAGAGCTCCACAAAATTTTAAGTGTGAGTGAACTTGAGAAGAGTGTGTGTGGAAAAGATATTGAAAGTATGTGGAAAGATCTGAAAGAAGGAATGACTGAATGCGCTAAAAAAGCATGTGGGGTAACGAAAGGTGGAAGATTGAAAGGAGATGCCTGGTGGAATGATAGAGTGAAGGAAGCTGTGAAAGTTAAGAAAAAGTGTTACGAAAATTGGTTGAATGATAGAAATGATAGAAAGCTAGAAGAGGAATATAAGATAGCTAAGAGAATGGCGAAGAATATAATTTATGAAAGCAAGATGAATGAACAAAGAAAGATTGATGAAAGGATTAACAAAAGTTTCACCGACAGTAAGAAGGAATTTTGGAGGTGGATCAATGCGGATAGAAATAAATCTTCTGCATTGACCACTCCGGGAGTCAAAAGTGCTGCCGGTGAGATGGTATGGGAGAATGAAGAAGTATGCAAGAGATGGAAGAACTATTTTCAAGAAATTTTTGGTCAGGGTGAAAGAAGAATTTATGAACAGATAGATGAAGCGAATGAATTGAATATTATGAAAGAAGAAATAAAAGTGTCTATTTCACGTCTGAAGAATGGGAAGTCTGCTGGGTTTGATGGTATAAATGGTGAAATGTTGAAAGCAGGAGGTGAATGTGTGATAGATTGGATGTACGAATTATGTAAGCTCTGTGTGAATGCAGGAGTAGTACCGATGGATTGGAGGAAGGCAGTCATTGTTCCCATTTACAAAGGTAAAGGGGACAAAAAAGACTGTCAGCACTTCAGACCAATCAGTCTACTCAGTATACCAGGAAAAGTCTTCTGTAAGGTGATTATAAAAAATGTGATTCTGACTACTAGTGAAAGGATTTCCGATGTACAGTCCGGCTTTATGGCCGGTAGAGGCTGTGTTGATCAGATTTTTACTCTACGACAACTTGTTGAAAAACAATTGTCGGTGAGGCGGAAGCTGTTCACGGCCTTTGTAGATCTGGAAAAGGCTTTTGACTCAGTAGACAGAGGTATGTTATGGGATGTTTTGAAAGCATACGGAGTGAATGGGGCTCTCCTAGGTGCGGTGCATGCAAACTATGAAAATAGTAAGGCATGTGTCCGTATTGATGGTGAGTATAGTGAGTGGTTTGAAGTTTATAAGGGTGTGAGGCAAGGATGTGTGATGAGTCCATGGCTATTTAACATAGTCATGGACAAGTGTGTCAGAGATGCTCGACTTAATGATTGTGGATTGATGATAGGAGAGAGCAAAGTGAGTGTTCTACTGTATGCAGATGATGCAGTTCTTGTATCTGATTCAGCAGTAGAATTGCAAACAATGCTCTCTAGATTGAATGAAGCTTTGAAAGGTAACCATTTGAAGTTGAATGCAAGTAAGACGAAAGTATTGATTTTTGAAAGAGATGATGAAAGTATGAATTATGAATTTAAAATTAATGGAATGAATGTTGATGTCGTAAATGAGTTTGTATACCTGGGAAGTAAGTTTGAAAAAGATGGAAGAATGACCGGTGAATTTGAAAGAAGAATAATGAAAGGCAGGTGCGTACTGGGTGCTACCGCTAGCATCGCCAGGAACCAGAATCTCTCAAAAAATGTTAGATTGGCGGTGCACGGTGGTATACTAGTGCCAACCTTGATGTATGGAAGTGAAGCCTGGACGGTGAGTGAAAGGGAAATTAGTAAAGTCCATACAGTAGAAATGGACTATCTAAGAAGTATGATTGGGAAAAAACGAAGTGACAGAGTGAGGAATGATTTTGTAAGAGAAGAATGTGGTGTAAGGGAAAGTGTGAAAGTGAAGATTAAAAGAAGTATGTTAAGATGGTTCGGGCATATGGAGAGAATGAGTGATGAAAGATTGACGAAGAAAGTATATGTTGCTAAAATAGATGGATGTCGTGGTAGAGGAAGACCGAGAAAAGTATGGATGGATCAAATTTCTGAAATAGCGAATGAATGGGATATCCAGAGTCATAATAAAAGGAGGACTTGCATGAAAAAGGTTATGACTCTGGATGAAATGAAAGAAGTGTGCAAGGACAGGAAGAAGTGGCGGCTAATCTGCAATGGTGATTTTTAATGTTGGTGTATTCATTTGCTACATTTTTTGCATAGGAAATTTCTGACTTTTTTTGTATAGATTTCTTTGTAAGGTTTTGTTCTTTTATATATTTAAATGTAATTTTTTATTCATATTCCTTGACTTATAGGTTGGTATGAGGCTGACCACCCATACTGTAAAAAATGGTTCACTTTGCCAATGTTACCCCTGTTTCAGGGAAGGTCGGCAAAAGTTGTGGGGCTTATGTTCATTTGAGGTTTGGATTTTATTTGTAAGTACACATTCAGCATTTGTAAGCGCGAACTACACTTGTTGGTTTGTGGGCTTACATCTGAGAGCTTTAAATGAATATATCCTTGCAACTTAGATTATAGATTATTATTATTATAGATGCAATATTTCATATAACGCTTCACCGGAGATCTGTCCCACGAATTTCTTTGTTTTAAAGTTTTTGTATTTCTTTGTTTCAGCTTCGTGGGCTACAAATCTTTCATATTCTCGCGATAGACTTAAAAACCACAAGTCAAAGATGTTTGTATGACGCTGTGTTAAAGATAACTTGTACAATAAAACGTCGTAGATCTTTGTATACTTCTACAATGAAGATTTTCTCAAATTGTGCGTCTTAGATTTTCACAAATACCAAGTTGTCTGTCGTTTTTCTGACATTTTAGTGTTGGATATCTTGAAAAATTCATGAAAATGCTACGCCGAGATTATTTTAGAAACTAAGTAAACGCAACGCAACTACGCAACGCAACTAAGCTACACATATAGTGTAACTTCTTGCCGCGTTATCCCCGAAGGGGTCGCATGTGGCGAGTTGAACCTATTTATTTTTACAGGTAAGGGGGCCGGCCTTACGCCAACCACTGCAGTTGAAGTGGGAGTTTCTCAGCTCCCGAGGGGGCTGGTACTCATTTCTTGTGAAGGCTGAGTAAACCTTGCCGGTATTTTTATTATGGGGTTTGAAATAAACACCGAAAGAGGAAATCATTTCTGACACCCTTCTCGGTGGGATTCGAACCCGAGCTCACGGGGTAGAATGCAAGCACTCTACCAACTGAGCTATCGACCGGACATAGTAGATTCTTTGTATGCCAATTTTAATATAAATTTACTTAAATATGTGAAATCATGATTATGAAGTTTTTATGAAATGCCACATTGTTTTTCTTTGGGGTCGCTGGTCGTCGCTGTAGAAAACTTAACTAACTAACTTTGTCGTCGCTGTAGAAAGCGACAATTCTCAAGTAAGACCCAGTTGCTGTAAGGCTGGATGGACCTTTTGATGACCGGTCTTTGGTAAAGGTTTATAAATTTTTATTATGGGGTTTGAAATAAACACCGAAAGAGGAAATCATTTCTGACACCCTTCTCGGTGGGATTCGAACCCGAGCTCACGGGGTAGAATGCAAGCACTCTACTAACTGAGCTATCGACCGGACAAGTAGATTCTTTGTATGCAAATTTTAATATAAATTTACTTAAATATGTGAAATCATGATTATGAAGTTTTCATGAAATGCCACATTGTTTTTCTTAAACATGATACTACGCCAAATGTCTGTTCTATAGAATTGTGACGTAGATCTGGATATTTGACATGATAGAAGTTTATAATTATGAATCGACGGCGCATATCTTTACAATATTGCAACGCCTTGCATCTTTTATATGAAGCTGCGACGCAAATTACTACGCAATTCACTTATTAAAGCCACAAACTGAATATTAGATTTTATGATAAAGCCTTCATTTCATTCTGACACGTGTAATTTTTTCTTCGTCTGCTTAAATGTGACTAGATTTTTCTGATGTGTAATTTCATTAGTCTTTCTCGCTTAAATTCCCGTTAAAATATAAATAAGTTCTTGAAGTTGAAATAAAAAATATACTATATACTCGTAATCTATAATCCAATTTGCAAAGACATATTACATTTAAGATTAATATTAAATGTATTCTCACATTCAGACTCGTACAAGTTCGCTCTTAAAGATGCCGCAAGTCAACCTACAATATAAAACCTAAACTCAAATGAACATAAGCCCTGCAACTCTTGCCGACCTTCCCTGAAACAGGGGTGGCATTGGCTAAGTGAACCATTTTTTCAGTTTGAGTGGTTAGCCTCATACCAACCTATAACTCAAATAATAGTAATACGAGTAGTTAAAATTCTAAATGAAAATTAAAACGAAAAAAATAATAAATTTTGCTATTAAAGAACAAGCGTTGATTAAAGTAAAACAATCTAAGTGATAGAAATCAGTTTTAAAAACCTGAGTGTTCAGAAAACTTTCCCGTCGAGGTTTTGATTTACATAGTTCGATGAAAACTTTTAAATTGTATTTTTGTTCTCAACTTTTGTAAACGTTTGAACTTGAAACTTTTGACATACAAAATAGAAAATTTGAAAATGAAAACGCTTTAAGTAGTTTGAAGACATATTATTTCACACAATTTAACATAGTGTTGTTTTCAAAGGGCGAAATAAATTACTTGAAAAGTTCAATAATATCAAACGAATTAAAAGTTACTCTAACTTCAAAAGCTCAACTTATTTAGAGCGGTGTAGAATCAAAGGAAAAAATATATATTTATAAATGAGAAATATTTATAGGGACCCAGAGAATATTAGTTTTCATAAATAAGGCTGATTTATTTGGTGAGCCCTGTTTTTGTGTGTATCACCCTCAAAAGTCCTCTGCGAGCTTGGTCGTCGCTGTAGAAAGCGACAATTCTCAAGTAAGACCCAGTAGCTGTAAAGGCTTGTTCGCACAAGGCCACTATTTTAGTCGAGTACCGAGTAATTTAGTGGTGGGCGGGGCCACAGAGTATGTAGGTTTATAGAGAGCGGTCTTAGAACAAAGAAAATGTAACAAAGTATGATTTAGTATTGTCTAGACACGTAGGGTAGTTACTGGCGCTATCCATTGTTTCATATAAAAATAATACATTTGGTTACATTTACATTACATTTGGTTACAAGTACATTTTTTTTGTTATAAGACCGCTCTCTATAAACCTACATACTCTGTGGCCCCGCCCACCACTAAATTACTCGGTACTCGACTAAAATAGTGGCCTTGTGCGAACAAGCCTTAAGGCTGGATGGATCTTTTGATGACCGGTCTTTGGTAAAGGTTTATGAATTTTTCAAGCCAGCGAATAGCAAATTTGAAAATATAAATGGTATCTTTATTTTCTGTGCTCCGCTGGGATTCGTACCCACAACCTTCCATTAACGAGTCCGAAGTGTTACCACTGGACTACGGACCGATATTTTATTGTAAGAATTTACATGTGTATATAGACATGCGTGTATTATATTTTCCGAAAAAAAAACCTACATTGTTGCTTTTGATTCAATACGACTTACTCGTACTCGAACGTATGTCTTTTTAATTTATAGATTTTATTGAAGTTTTTTTAAGAAATCCTGTGCGGGAAACTCCCTAGATTTCAAAGACCCTAGGGCTCTATGGCACTTGTTGCAGTGTCGCAGAGGTGTTGTTTACGAGCTTGGTCGTCGCTACTAATATACTATAATTGCTTTACTTCTCACATATTTATTTAAAAAATAATTATTTCGTTACTCTCTGAAATTGTTTAAATTGTGGAGGCATTCACTTTGTAATCGTTCATTTTAATAGATAAAATAAAAAAAAGTGTATTCAATAACGGCGAGTATATTTAAAATCTCCGACCGGTTTCACGAACAATCTGTTCGCATCTTCAGGTGGATAAATAAATACTAAATGGTACAGAATTAATCATTGAGAGTGGCGTGTGAGGGTGTGAGGGAAGAAGGGGATGCAGGATCTTTGCCACTTGAATTAAAGAAGAAAAGAAAATAAACTCTGCAGCTTAGATTACAAAAATATCCAAGCAGAGCTAATCATCAGTTGCTTTAGTTACAAAAAAAACAACAACTATCAGCTAATTTTCCTTGGCAGAACAATTCATCACTCTCTGGTATATTTCCCAGCGGACCTTGTAAACTCGTGTCCAATACACCTAGTATAAACGTTTACGATAGAAATCACAAATGCGCTTAACAAAAATGTAAGCAAAGTAAAAGAGCGTTTCTAGTGAACGTTTTGGTTCCAATATATTTAACTCTACAATGCTTAGGCGTTTTAAAAAAAAACACACACACCAAGAAGGTTTGTGAAGACCTATTCCTTGACTTATAGGTTGGTATGAGGCTGACCACCCATTTTTGTAAAAAACGGTTCACTTTGCCAATGTCCCCCCTGTGTCAGGGATGGTTGGCAAAAGTTGTAGGGCTTATGTTCATTTGCGATTTGGATTTTATTTGTAAGTACAGATTCAGCATTTGTGTCATACATTTGAGAGCTTCAAATGAATATATACTTCCAACTTAGATTATAGATTATTAAGGCCCAGTATATTGAACTGTAGTAATATTTTAGTTAACTATTACTTGAACTTTTGTTCAAAATACTCAATTTCTAGTTAACTAAAACCGAAAATTGCCGAAGTATGAAACCCCGCCCCCAAATCTTGGAAATAATTAAAATGCCATTCAAAAGCTTTAAAACAAACAACTATTCATAAAAATCATATGCCTAACCTTCATTAAGCTATAAAACGAGGCAAAAAATGTTCAGTTTGCTACAATTTTGATGTATCTTTACATTAAAAAAGAACAGCTGCTGTCAGTGAAGCGCCGCCATTTTGAAAATCGAAAGTTAAAGTTACTAAATATTTACTGCCGAAATTCGGTGAGTGAAATATTATGATGATTTAATTAAGTTAAATTTTAGTTAACTTTACGATACTTCAAAATACCGGGCCTTACACAGTTTCTATGGACTTATCGAATGTGTATTTTTTGGATTGAAAAACAGGTAGAAATTTTCGTTACAGATCAGTAAAGAGTTTATTCATATTTTGTGGGACGAAAAACGATAACTTTGTGTTGAGGAAATCATGGAGAAAAATACACTTACACCGCGCTCTCGTATAAAACAAAATGTCAGTATATTTTATGTTATCCTTCTACAAAAAGTTCTTCAATAATTTAAGCAGTATAATTTGATCTTTTTTTATATAAAACTCTTTATCGAACTTTTTTTTGGAATAACTGCATTGCTCCGTAGGCTTTGAAGAAATCTTGGAATGATTTTATTCAAGTAAAAAAGGTCGAAAGTTGGTAGAATGATTGCATTCCATGCCGATAGCAACGATTCGATCTCAAGGTTTACTCAGCCTTCACAAAAAATTAAAACCAGCCCCTCCGGAAGCTGGGAAACCCCCACTTCAACTGAAAGTGGTTTGTACGAGGCCGGCCCCCTTACCCGTAAAAAGAAATAGGTCCCGAATCGCCACATGTGAACCCTTTGGAGATAACGCAGGCAAGAAGTTACACTATATGTGTAGCTAAGTTGGGTGTTAAACAAAAAAAATCTTTTTTTAAAGGTGTGTAGACTTACCTGAATATCGTAGAGTTAGACGCTTTATTTGAGTTTAAACGTATAGTGGTATGCTTGACTTACTTGTGTTCAATCAATCCAGGCGCGTCGGGGGAGTTTAGCGCTCACTACAGCGTGTCTAACATCACCAGCTGATTGTGAAACTTGTTCTGACCAAACTGGAATCTACGAGTACTTAACACGTGTTCAAACAATTTTCTGATTTTAAACACGTGTCTTATCGATTGATCTTTCTCATCCATTTAAGGTGGTTATTGTTTTTATTTGTAAAATAGTAAAAAAAACCGTCTATCAGGCTTTGAGAAGACAGTACAAAGGAGCAGATCCAAGAGGTGACTATGGAGAGGCCATGTCTTCAGAATGAGTCATGAAAGATTTGAATACATTGTATATAATAAGATATCGATAGTCATAGAAAGTATATATATACGACTGGATAAAAAACTTAAATAGTCAAACTATTCAAATAAATTGTCAAAAAATGTGATCGAAAAAGAGGCCGTTTGTCCATATCGAATTGTTTCCTTGTTCCTACAACTTTCCACAAAAAATGTTTCTTCCATGATGCAACCCGTAGTCTAAATTTCAAATGCAATATTTGATATATTAAAATTTCAAATTCACATTAAATGCATGCCTACAAAAAGATACTTGTGTTAACGCTTGTGCTAACTTGTTAACGCTTACAAATGCTGCATGTGTGCTTACAAATTAAAATCCAAGCCTCAAATAAACGTACGCCCGGCAACTTTTGCCGACCTTCCCTGAAACAAGAGTGCCATTGGCAAAGTGAACCAACCTTGAAGTCAAGGAGTAAATCAACTCATTAGGTCAATAATGTAAATAAATACAATTTATTTATTAAAATAATACATAAGCTCTTGAGAAATTTCAGGACACAAACACCAAGAGAAATAATCGTGTTTTATCTAAATGATAAAAGAAAAACAGCTTTGTTTTCAATTACGTGAGTATTTATTTTTATATACCACAACCGGTTTCGCAAACATCCGTTCGCATCATCAGAAAAAAATCATTAATGATGAACGATTACAAAGTTAATGCCTCTACAATCAATAAAAGTGTTTTGTCTAATTTAATCTAAATAAAAATGGAGGCAGCTCTGCAGAGGCTCTGGCCACCCCTAGCGAAATGGCGACAGAGTTACAGTTACAGTAATCTATTCGCAATAAGAGTGCCCTGCAGCTTTTGATTACAGTGTAAAGTGCGAATTATGGACAAAGCTTTCACTAGGGTGGCACTTTTCCATGGAGCGTTGTGAGCCGTGATTTTCCAACGCCAGTAATCGGCGTTAGTGTTGACTGTAGAGCCTGCCAACGACAATATCGTTTATTTGAGACTTACGACAAAGCGCGCCTTTAATTAATTATTAATAAAGTTCCCGTAAAAGCCATTGCAGTTCGACGTTTCCCGATTGAATGCATGAACTAAAAAAAAGACTTGATCTAATCTAATATAAGTTGCAGAGATATGTAACATTAAGGATTCATATCATATGTATTCTCACAAGCAGACACAGCATGCTCAAAACCTTCTCATACCTGTCCTTTATGTATGTGTCAGAAGGACCCACATCACATGGACGCGAATTGTACAGTGAATAGGGTAATTGCAGTGGTGGGGAAAACGGTTTAAAATACTATGGTTGTGTAGAGAACATTTCAAGTATCACAACCATTATTTTTTAAGTAGTAAAAATAAAGATATAATTGATAATTTCCAAAAATAAAATGCCGAGAATTTGAATCCCGTTAAAACGCAGCGTGGCCGGCTAGCCACGCTGTGACGTCAAAATGACATAGATAATTCCGACAGTCTTCGAGGGCCTAACAGTACACTCCATAGATCCGAAGATCCATCGACGTCACATCCGCCTAAATATTTTTTTTATCTATTTTACCGGAAATCAAAAATGAGAGCTATCTAATCTAATCTAATCTAATCTAAGCTGCAAAGATATATATCATTTAAGTTTTATATTAAATGCATTCCCACAAGCAGATATGTATAATTTCGCGCTAACACATGCCGCATGTGGACCTACAATATAAAAACCCAATCTCAAATGAACATAAGCCTTGCAACTCTTGCCGTCCTTCCCTGAAACAGAGGTGACATTGGCAAAGTGAACCAATTTTTACATTATGGGTGGTCAGCCGCATAACAACCTATAAGTCAAGGAACGCTATAATTTTAAAATTAAGACAGATAATATTTTTTTAAAAACGCAGATGCATTTTTTAAAATGTAGTCTATCATTTTGTGAAATAAAAAAAAATGTGAAATAACCTTATTGTATTGGCTTCAGTAAAAAAAAATGACGATTGAAAATAATAACATTGAAGCGATATACATCCAGTGATTTAAATACCCGAAGCAAAGGCGTTATCATACTTTTGCCACTTATATAAGGCAAAACTTTTTTTTTCAATTAGAACCTATGGGCAAAAGAGTATAAGAATGTATTAATACCAAAATGAAAGTAAATGAAAGAAATAAAAATAAAAATATTTCGTAATTAATTAGCACGCAGTAAGGAAGATTAATTTTAGTGGTTATACCAAAGTCGGAAATGTAGGGTTTTTATTAACAAGATCAAAGAAATACATGGAAACACAGTTATGGATATTCTCTTTGTTTTTATATAGTTTTCTTATTTCCTTATACAATCATAGATAACCGAATTTGTTTCTGTACGACTATTTTTTGAAGGAAGGCGTTTTTTTTAATTTGCTTAAAAAAGTGTCATTTAGGGAGTCTGGGTAACTGACATAAAAATATAAATTCCGCTACATTATATTAGAGAGACGGTTTCTTGTTGTATTAAGATGAATGACTGTGCTAACAAAACAGCGGAGAAATTAAATTAGGAAATGAAAAGTAAAGACTCGAATAAAAATGCCTTAATCGAAAGAAATGAGTTGGCGGATTCGTAAAGAAAACCGCGTGTTGGATAAAAAAATATATTTTGTTACTCATTTTTACATTTCGAGTGTTTTTTTAACAACTTCGTAGATTGTACTTATGTAGTTGTTTCTTAGAAACTTCTTAATGGTAATTTATTATATTGAGAATACAGAATGAAAATTGTAATATTTACTTAATGTGATTAAGCAGTCATAGAAAAGATGACTTTGTTTTTTAGTACAACAACAATTATAATTAAAATAAGCATTTAAGCAAAAATATGAAATAAATATTGTTTCTATATCTATAATCTATAATCTATAATCTAAGTTGCAAGGATATATTCATTTAAAGCTCTCAGATGTATGCCCACAAACCAACAAGTGTAGTTCGCGCTTACAAATGCTGAATGTGTACTTACAAATAAAATCCAAACCTCAAATGAACATAAGCCCCACAACGTTTACCGACCTTCCCTGAAACAGGGGTGACATTGGCAAAGTGAACCATTTTTTACAGTATGGGTGGTCAGCCTCTATGTTTAACTATGATAAAAATTATGTGTAGTCTTGAGGGAGTATAAAAAGTATTCTATTATTTTTTATTTAAGAAAGATACTTACAGATGAAGACTCAAAGCCCAAATGAACAAAAACCCTGCAATTATTTCTGAAATTCACTGAAACGGGGGTGTCAAAGCCTAAGCATCAACATAAGTATTTGTCCGTTTAGTCACTTATTATTAGGGACTGGAAAATAGTGGTGTTATTTTTTAGGAAATTCGCGCTATTTTTTTGTGAAATTCGCGTTATTTTTGATCAAAAACAGGGAAATTCGCGTTATTTTTTATGATAAACGGGGAGATTTGGTGTAATTTTTAGGGTTGATTAGATCAAAATAAAGGTTTATATAATTGCAAAACAAAATATAATACTAATATTTACAATTTATTATGTAAACAACAATATTATGTACCTTAAAAACAATGAATAAACAACATCTGAATCAATACGAGTATCTGCAACCGAAGATGGTGGAAGTTCCCACCGAAAACGTTTTTGCAATAAAAAAACTGAAGTGGTACAAAACAACGTTTTTTAATTTTAGTTTCTTAAATTTTTTTTTTTTTTTTAAATAATCCTTTTTTACAAAAAAACCATTGATTGAAAAAAGTATTAATATTTCAATTACACTCCGAATATCCTGCATCCTTTTAAAATATTTAATTTTTGTGCATTTAGTCTCTAGATGAGGGTTATCTCATTTTTCAAGGGATGTTGGCTTTTATGAAAGCTTCAAGTTGTGCTCTTGGCTAATCTAGCAACAGCTTCTCTCCTTGAAGTATTTTCCTTCATTGATGTCACGATTCAAGTCTGCTTGGATGATCCAGGACAGTTCTGCTTATCATTATTTTTTTTAATAAAATAGATTTGTCAATAGGAATGCAATGCACCAACCTACTCTGCCTGGCCAGATACAGGTATTAATATCATTAATTATTAATTCATTATTGTTTATTTCAATGAATTATTCATTTTTAATTACCCAATTACATCTGTTGAACCAGGGTCAAATTTATGGTCAAATGACCCAGGTGGGGATCGAACCTTGCGTCTAGCGTTCTAGCGTGTTTAGACGTTGAAAGAGACCAATTTTCCTGTGCTTTGCACCTTGCAAAGGGTTTTCGCAGGATTTTTTTCTTTCCCACAAAATCGTTGCGTTGCAAAAGCGATACACGACAACTTTTTCGCACAATTTCTACCAAAAGTACGAAAATTCGCGATATTTGCGTGAAACCTGAAATTTCGCGTTATTCGCGTAAAAACATCAAAATTCGCGAATAAATTCGTTTTATCGCGATCGCGAAATTTTCCAGTCCCTACTTATTATACCTCATTATCGTAGCTCATCCCACCTTCTCATTTCACTATTGTCAATTTTTGTAATTGTGTTAATCTGTGCTTTTTTTAAAATTAAAATTATACTTCTCATACCTATGAATTTTCCCACTCTGAACACACGAAGTCTTGAAAGTTAAAATTTTTGTTTTAATGCAGACTTAATGTATATTGTGGCGAAAACTTAACAAAACTAATTCGTGTTAACTTAATATTACCGGGTGCTATTTTTACTTGAACACAAAATCACAAGCCATAACAAATCCACAACACAATTATACTAATACACAAATAACATAATTTACCTACTACTAATTCCAGAATATAACGGCACAAGAATGGATTAATAAATAATTGACGCTAATTCACTTGCATGATTTATGATGTTTGAATAATGTGTTGGAATGAAATAAACCGGTGTAAGTACGAAGTGAAATCACAATAATCAGAAGTAAGCTGGTTGAAGTGAAGAGGAAAACGGAAATCAGTTAAGTGGGAGGAAATGAGCTTTGGATTGGTTAGAACAGACTTCCATTGTAATCGTGGATGGATTGTTATTATTTCTTTTATTTATATACGGAACCTTTATTATGAGAACGCGGTACAAAAAGTTTAAAAATAGCAATGAAGTAATTGTACGCTGAATAATTCATTTCATTGCTACAATTTTTTTCATGTGATAATATTAGAAATACAACAATATTGCCAGTATTTATTTTACATCAGTTTGCTATGCAGATTTTTCACCTTCCGAAAAAAAGATCCTATATGTTTCTAAAGCAATATTTTTATATTTTGTATTGTTTGTGTATTAACAGTGTGAAAATTCATACTGTTATAGTTTAAAATTTTTTGAGGAATTCAAAAACACTGTTTATTTTCACATGAATATATTTAAAAAGATTACAATCTTATATTTCTTATTTATTTTACGCATTTTCTGATGGAAACCTTTAGTTCTTAAGTATTATTATAAATAGTATTCCTTGACTTATTGGTTGGTATGAGGCTGACAACCCATACTGTAAAAAATGGTTCACTTTGTCAATATTACCCCTGTTTCAGAGAAGGTCGGCAAGAGTTGCAGGGCTTATGTTCATTTGAGATTGGGTTTTTTATACTGTAGGTCCACATGCGGCATGTGTGAGCGCGAAATTATGCGTGTCTGCTTGTGGGAATGCATTTAATATTAATCTCAAATGATACATATCTTTTCAGCTTAGATTCCGATTTAGATATGGTATACAGGTATATTTAGAAGTTGAAATAAGCTACATTTCTAAAATTGTGAATATTCAAATTCAAAGATAAACATGTGATTTGTTTTGTGAGCCTTGTGATTGTGTGATGCAACTCAAGAGCCTTTTACATACTTAGTCATACAAATGGATGAACTTTCAGATAGATAGTTTTTTCGTTCCAAAAAAAGGCATTTTTGAAAAACAAAATCTCAGCTTGGAATCGTACTCAATACTTTCCGATTAGAATCCGTAGCGAAAGCCACTAGACAAATAAAGTACGTCCTTAGTGAATAAAATTTATCTAGATTTTCGGTTGAAACTTTGTGAAAGTTCATTTTAATTCATTGAATAATATTTAAGTCCTGTTTTTAAAATAAAAATAATTGTGTAATGAGTTTCAGTACTGATTTTCAAGTAAGAGCAAATTTACGCAATTCAACAGACTTATGTCAACAGTATCAGATTATATTTAGTGAGAATGTAATTGTTTTTTTTTTCAAAATATTTGATGATGTCTAGACAGAGAGATAACATCCAAAATTATTGGAAAAAGGTTGCCAAATACACACTTGCACAATATAAAAAAAAAACTTTGAATTGTTGACAAAAAATATGAAAATCAATTTGTGATTTTGAAGTGTTTTTAAAACAGAGAGTCTACGTTGAATGTTATAAGATAGAGGAACGACAATAAAAAATAGTCCTATTTAGAGAAAAACTTCAACGGTGTCATTCACACACAGCATATCCATGGCTTAACCCCTACCTATCATGCGTTTTCAATAGAAAAGATACACGATATTCCATGAATCAGCTATAGCTCAAATACGTTGCAAATAATCCTGTTAGTTTCAGAGTTCATTTGGGTTTCCATGGGTTTCTTCCCTAGCATAAAAAAATATTTATGATAAATAAAAACGGGCTCAATTTGGAACCCTGCCTGACTCCCTTACAAATCCTACTTTTCGTTGTCAAAATTCGTTAATTGGAATATTTTGGAGATTCTTACCAACAAACCAGGGATTCCTCTCGTTGTTGTCCACCGTCAGCCCCAGGAAGTAGTCCTGGAAGCCCTTGACCGGATTGGCTTGAGGCTGCACAGACAGGGTTCCCTCCACTTCAGGCTCGTTCCCTTCACTGACCAGGTTCCTGGCGCTCCAGCCATCGGAGCCGATCCAAGAAAATGCACCAGTGACGTTCACACGCCGAACTGCCCTCATCACGCCAGCGACTTCCTGGTCGGAGCCAAAGATGATCACACCTGGAGAAGATGGAAAATAATAAATGAATTCCATAATGTTGCAAAGAGTATGACTTAGCTTATCGGAAATCAAGGCACATTAAAATATTTCCCATGTATTGTTATAGAAAATCCGTAGAAAAATATAATCATATAATATTGAGTTTATTAATTCAGTATTTAGAAATAACAGTCCTGACATTCATAAGATGTTCATGTTAATACATTAAAATATCACGACGCTCTGCCCTCACTGCCGTCAACAAGGTCATAGTGCCCAAAAGAGCGAACACATCAAATATTGCAGACAAGAGCTTTGCGGTGGCCGGGCCGGTTGCCTGGTTACAATTTGCCGGTAGGTGTTCGCGAGAACCAGCCTACCACAACCTTCAGAAAGGGACTGAAGACACTGCTTTTCTCCAGAAGCCATGGCTCCCTTGAGATGGTCTATAATCTATAATCTAAGTTGCAAGGATATATTCATTTAAAGCTCTCAGATGTAAGCCCACAAACCAACAAGTGTAGTTCGCGCTTACAAATGCTGAATGTGTACTTACAAATAAAATCCAAACCTCAAATGAACATAAGCTCCACAACTTTTGCCGACCTTCCCTGAAACAGGGGTGACATTGGCAAAGTGAACCATTTTTTACAGTATGGGTGGTCAGCCTCATACCAACCTACAAGTCAAGGAATATGAATAATAAATTACATTTAAATATAAAAAAGAACAAAACCTTACAAAGAAATCTATACAAAAAAAGTCAAAAATTTCCTATGCAAAAAATGTAGCAAATGAATACACCAGCATTAGAAATCAACATTGCAGATTAGCCGCCACTTCTTCCTGTCCTTGCATACTTCTTTCATTTCATCCAGAGTCATAACCTTTTTCATACAAGTCCTCCTTTTATTATGACTCTGGATATCCCATTCATTCGCTATTTCAGAGATTTGATCCTTCCATACTTTTCTCGGTCTTCCTCTACTACGACATCCATCTATTCTAGCAACATATACTTTCTTCGTCAATCTTTCATCACTCATTCTCTCCAAATGCCCGAACCATCTTAACATACTTCTTTTAATCTTCACTTTCACACTTTCCCTTACACCACATTCTTCTCTTACAAAATCATTCCTCACCCTGTCACTTCGTTTTTTCCCAATCATACTTCTTAGATAGTCCATTTCTACTGTATGGACTTTACTAATTTCCCTTTCACTCACCGTCCGGGCTTCACTTCCATACATCAAGGTTGGCACTAGTATACCACCGTGCACCGCCAATCTAACATTTTTTGAGAGATTTTGGTTCCTGGCGATGCAAGCGGTCGCACCCAGTACACATCTGCCTTTCATTATTCTTCTTTCAAATTCACCGGCCATTCTTCCATCTTTTTCATGGTCCTGGACCATTAAATGGCGCCACTGGAAAGAAATCATCCATCAGCATCATCATCATCCTATATAATATAAAAAAACCTTTGAAAAGCCGAGTCTTTGAAATAAAAACTTCCCTCTGTAAAAGATGGTAAATCTTTCATCGTATGATTCCCTTCGTATGAGAATAAATTTAATACCTAAGTTTTATGTAATGAAATACCTTAAGATAAAACAAGGTAAAGTGAACTGTAACTGATCTTTTGTCGTCATTTTGTATGCTTGGGGTGACCAGAGCCTCTGCAAATCTAAATTCAGCTTATGAAAAAAGAACCTGATTTCTCTTAAAGACATGTGAATTTTAATTTCCACATAAACTCGTTCACCAAATACATAATTTTACAATTTTATGTACCATGATTTCCGATTTCAAGGTGAGGTTATTTTCACCACTCGACCTTCTGGTAATGTTCACAGAAATATAGTGTTGGTGTAAGCTACCCCTTTATTAGCGACCCCCCAGTAGGGGAGGGTCACCAATTGTCACCATTTTTTTACACCCGCACCAAGCACAAATGTGCGTAGAAAATGTTCACACTTCGAGGTCAGTCAGGGGACGTATTCACAAAAACTACGAAAATATTCACACTTTGCGATTTATGACACTTTGATTTCCTAATGGAATTTCCAGATAAAAAAAGTTATTTCTTAAGGATTTTTGTAGCTTTGTTTTTTTAAGATTTATGGAAATATTAAATGAAGTCTTCAAAATTGTAGGCTCAAGAGATAGTCTTAGTTAAACAATTATGGGAGTTATTACATACTCTTGTTGGACTATAAAAAACAGTTTTTTGAAAAACACCTTAATGAAAAAAGGTTTTTTGTTTACCAAATTGATCAAATATTAAATTAAAATTACTACGCTCATTCAATTTTGAAAAATTAAACTTCTGCAAAAATTCTTACATAACGATGTTTCACATTTATTTGTGTTTCAGGGAAAGCCGGCAAGAGTTGCAGTTATGTTCATTTGATGCGGCATGTGTGAGAGCGAAACTATGCATGTCTGCTTGCGGGAATGCATTTAATATGAACCTCAAATGATATATATCTTAGCAACTCAGATTTAGATTTAGATTAGATTAAGATACTTTATAAGTACACATTTCTTTGAAAAATGGTTAATAGATAATACGTTAAGGTTTTTTTTGTACTCGAATTATTCATAAGTCCTCTTCTCCAACGCGTACTTGAATTATATCTGAAAATAACAATATGCAAATGTAAAAATGCTGTGGTACTAAAATATTCACACGTCAAAGTGTTTGTGATTTTGCAGTCAAGTACTCGCGAAACTTTACCCTCGCTGTTATTTTAAAATCAAAGAAAAATATTATATTAACTGGAAATATAATTATATTCTACATACTGTTAAAAAAATGGTTCACCTGTTTCATGTCAAGATGTTAACATTTGCAGGGTTTATGTTCATTCAACGTTTGGGTTTAATTTTTCTGTAACGCATACATTATGTACAAGTTTTCGTTATTTTTGTAAAAGCATATTGTGCTGAATGATGCAAATATTACGTACAATTTCTTAGTTATATAAACATCATTTTTTGTACTTCATAATTGCTGCAATCTTTAGGTTCTAAGATTATTAATGTCTTATCTGAAAACGGTTTCACAGTTTGCTCCCCTAGTTCTTGTTTGCCGTTTATACCAATTTCGTCAAATATGACTTTTTAATGCAGTTGTCTTAATAATCAAATTCTACACAATCTGAGCTAAGAAAAAAATGAAAAACTCGATAATGAGAAAGTTGTTTTAAATATTTTTGAAATCAATTTCCTGTTTTCATAAGACACATTGGTCCAGTACACATGCAAACATTGCTCATCTAAAATTAGCTTAATGGTCCATACGGCGAACAAGAACTAAGGCAGCGAGCTTAAAGAGTGTGCTAATTTTTACTTTGAAAAAAAAAAACTGCATGGAAAGGTGTTCTCAAGAAAAACCAATGAAAGGAAATACCATCTACAATAAAATTTAGACTCAAAAATAAAATCAGAGTAGGAAAAGTGTCGAAATAGCGTCGCATATTTTCCCACAATTTCGAGAACTTTCTTGACTCAGGCTAAGGTCCGCCACCGCGTTCGGGCCCGTGATATTTTACTGCTTCCGTCATAAAAGCAACTTTTACAGCGGCCGCCCCTGAAATGCGCATATTAAAAAAGGCCATATATTTTTTAATCAGGCGGACCGCAAGTACCAGGGGCCTAATTGATTTGTAAACAGTTTAATATGTAGCTCCATAAAACCGTATCAGAACTACGAGTGTAAAGGTTCAAGCTTATACTCTGCTTTAGAGTTTACCAAAACAATGTGTGGAAAGTAAAACGCTCACTAGAGGCGATGTTTTAGTTTCCATATGGTTCGGGTAAAATTCTATGGTTGAGTTTTAACGTAAATTTTTATATTTGAGAAACAGTACGTAAAGTATAACACATTGTCAGCCAAAGCGTTTTAACAGAAATGTATCCGATCAATAGCTCAGTTGGTAGAGTGCTTGCATTCCATGCCGTGAGCTCAGCTTCAAATCCCACCGAGGGTGCCACATATGATTTCCCGTTTCGGTGTTTATTTCCAACCCCAAAATAAAATACCGGCTTCACAAGAAATGAGTACCAGCCCTCTCGGGAGCTAGGAAACCCCCACATCAACTGAAGTGGTTGGAGTTAGGCCGGCCTCCTTACCTGTTAAAATAAATAGGTTCAACTCGCCAAATGCGAGCCCTTCAGGGATAACGCGGCAAGAAGTTACACTATACGTGTAGACGTAATCCTACACATATTTCCATATTATATTTTTTTTAGTATTTGTGGCTATTTTTAATTTGTGATGATATTACGATAATGTCCAATTTGTGAGGACAATTATAATGATGCTTTTTTTATTTATTTTTTTATTTTTTTCACCATCAGAAGTTTGAGAAATCAAAACGATATTTATAATCTTAATTTACATTTAATATCTAGAGTCGTAATGAAAGAAGAGCCTGTATGAAAAATATTATGTCTCTGGAGGAAATGAAAGAAGTATGTAACGGCAGAAAGAAATGGCGGTTAATCTGTAATGTTGGCGGCTAGGGTTTATTAAATTCGAATTTGTTTTCTGTTTTAGTTTCGATGTCCATAGATATTGTTTTTTATTGATTTAAAAAATGTAATTTGTCGTGTATATGTATGTCCATGTATATATTGTTATTTTTATTCTTTGATTTAAAAAATGTAATTTGTCATGTATGTTCCTTGACTTATAGGTTGTTATGCGGCTGACCACCCATAATATAAAAATTGGTTCACTTTGCCAATGTCACCCCTGTTTCAGGGAAGGACGGCAAGAGTTGCAAGGCTTATGTTCATTTGAGATTGGGTTTTTATATTGTAGGTCCACATGCGGCATGTGTTAGCGCGAAATTATACATATCTGCTTGTGGGAATGCATTTAGTATAAATCTTAAATGATATATATCTTTGCAGCTTAGATTATATTAGATTAGATTAGCTTTATTAGTTTGTACTATGGGACTGTTGCACCAAACTCCAATCAGACAAAAATCTAGATTAGATATTCCTTGACTTATAGGTAAGTATGCGGCTGACCACCCATGCTGTAAAAATGGTTCACTTTGCCAATGTCACCCCTGTTACAGGGAAGGACGGAAAGAGTTGCAGGGTGTATGTCCATTTGAGATTTGGTTTTCATGTTGTAGGTTCACATGCGGCATGCGCAAGCGCGAACTTGTACATGGTTGTGAAAATGCATGTAATGTGAATCTCAAATGTAACAATTCTTTGCAACTTCGATTAGATTAGACACCAGCCTGAAGCTCTAAAGCCAGGCAAGCACTCTCTTTTTTTTTCTCCTTGTCGATCATCTTTTGTTTCTTCTATTCCATATTCAAAATTTCCCATGTTCTTTATTTTACCTACATACTAGAGAATAGTGCATCTATAATAATAATCTATAATCTAAGTTGCAAAGATATATTCATTTAAAGCTCTCAGATGTATGCCCACAAACCAACAAGTGTAGTTCGCGCTTACAAATGCTGAATGTGTACTTACAAATAAAATCCAAACCTCAAATGAACATAAGCCCCACAACTTTTGCCGACCTTCCCTGAAACAGGGGTGACATTGGCAAAGTGAACCATTTTTTACAGTATGGGTGGTCAGCCTCATACCAACCTATAAGTCAAGGAATATGAATAATAAATTACATATTAAATATATAAATACGGACCGGTCCGTAGTCCGTAGTGGCAACACTTCGGACTCGTAAATGGAAGGTTGTGGATTCGGATCCCGGCGGAGCACACAAAAATACCATTAATATTTCGAATGTGCTCTTCGCTGGGTTGAAGAATTCATAAGCCTTTACCAATAACCGGTCACCAAGGGTCCATCCAGCCTTACAGCAACTGGGTCTTGCCTGAGTATTGGCGCTTTGTAGCGACGACCAAGCTCGTACACCTCTGCGGCACTACAACAAGTGTCATAGACCCCTAGAGTCTTTAGAATCTAGGGAGTCTCCCGCACAGGATTTTCTTAAAAAAAAAAAAAAAAAAAAATATAAAAAAGAACAAAACCTTACAAAGAAATCTATACAAAAAAAAGTCAAAAATTTCCTATGCAAAAAAATGTAGCAAATGAATACACCAACATTAGAAATCAACATTGCAGATTAGCCGCCACTTCTTCCTGTCCTTGCATACTTCTTTCATTTCATCCAGAGTCATAACCTTTTTCATACAAGATGCATGCTATACATAAAATGTAAGGGCACGCTGCTGATAAGGACATCCATTTGTTTTAAAGTAAGTGCTTCGGGAAAATGTGTAGAGACAATTTGTTGAGATGCCGTCTGCTGTGTCGGGAGACAAATGTAGTGAATTCGATGGAATGAGGATGAATGTTTGTTGAAATGCGATATCGGAACGGTTCTCGCTGTTGCCTAACGTTGTTTATGGCCGACATACGTTATCCGCCTCGAAACGCTAAGTACGTCACTCAGCATAATGTTGAGCATTATCCTATATCGCGGATAACAATATAAACCATGGAAATAACCTTGAAATATAGGTATTACCATATATATATTATATACATATCTTTGGATATTTTTTTTTTTAAAAAGCGCCGTTTTCGTGTGTAGCACACCTCAAGGGCCCTTTTATTGTTTGGTTTGTCTTTATTCCTCACTCACTCACACATAATTTTTTTTAGTCCCTAAATAACTGACTGAACATGTCTAAGCTGCAAAGATATGAAGCATTTAAGGCTCATATTAAATGCATGCCCACAGACAGGCACATGTAGGATCGCACCTACACATCCTACATGCGTGCATACAAATAAACAAAACCTCACATGAACATAAGCCTTGCAACTCCTGAAGCTTTTCCCTGAAACCGGGGTGGCATTGGCAAAAGTGAACCGATTTTTACAGCACGGGGGGTCAGCCTCATACCAACCTATCAGTCAAGGAGCCATTATTATAATATTTTATTTTCTTTTAAGAAAACCTCCCCAGATTTAAGAGGGTCTGTGACTCTAGTTGCTACACCGCAGAGTTGTTGGTGATGTGGCAGTTGATGCCCCGACCCTTTGTTGCAGGGCTGTTAGCTGCGTATTGTTGTGGTGTGTGTTGCTTTGCGTGTTGGTTCATAAACAGACAAAATAGACCTAATCTTTTTTTTTTTCTTGCATCAATTTAGTGAAGATCGGTGATCATCCGTAGTCTAGTGGTAGCACTTTATTTGGTGAGTGCTGTTCTTGTCACACTTAATCACACCTCAAAAGCCCTCTCCAAGGACGCTATAGAAAGCGACAATTCTCCAACAAGACCCAGTTGCTGTACAGCTGGATGGACCTTAGGTGATCGGTCTTTGTAAAGGCGCCTTCATTGGATTTTTTTGAAAAATAAATGATTTTATTTTTCTTTTCCGCCGGGAATTCAACTTGTATCCTTTGGTTTACGAGTCGACAGACCGGTCAATGTTTATTGATATGTTTGAAATAAAACAGATACAGTTCAAATTCCGTCAAGCAGAAATTATTAAACTAATCAAATTGCATGTCAATGCCATCTCAGTGAAACAATTTAATATTTACAAAAAATGACGTGTCTCATTGAAGAAACTTCGGAAAAAAGAATAACGATACCCATTTCGCTGCCTTAGTTCTTGTTTGCCGTATACACCATTAAGCTAATTTTACATGAACAATGTTTGCCTGTGTACTGGACCAGCCTTAATAAACGTAGAAACTGCCTTATTAAAACAGGAAATTTATTTAAAAAATATTTAAATCAACTCTAACATTTTTTTTTTTTTAAGAAATCCTGTGCGGGAGACTCCCTAGATTCTAGAGACTCTAGGGGTCTATGACACTTGTTGTAGTGCCGCAGAGGTGAACGAGCTTGGTCGTCGCTACAAAGCGCCAATACTCAAGCAAGACCCAGTTGCTGTAAGGCTGGATGGACCTTTCGGTGACCGGTCATTGGTAAAGGTTTTATGAATTTTTCAACCCAGCGAAAAGCAAATTTGAAAATATAAATGGTATTTTTTTGTGTTCCGCCGGGATTCGAACCCACAATCTTCCCATTCAGAGTCCGCAGTGTTACCACTGAGCTACGGACCGGTCGAGACATTATCGAGTTTTACGGTTTTTCAACTAAGCTATAGACCGGACTTTTTACGAGCTTGGTCGTCGCTTCAAAGCGCCAATTCTCAAACAAGACCCAGTTGCTGTAAGGCTGGATGTACCTTTGGTGACCGGTCAATGGTAAACATTTATGAATTTTTCAACCCAGCGAAGAGCAAATTTGAAAATATAAATGGTATATTTTTTGTGCTCCGCCGGGATTCGAACCCATAACCTTCCCATTCAGAGTCCGCAGTGTTACCACTGAGCTACGGATCGGTCGAGACATTATCGAGTTTTACGGTTTTTATTAGTTCAGATTGCTGCATTATTATAATTAATTGCTGCATCAAACTGCATTAAAAAGTCATATTTGACAGCCTTGGTCCATACGGCAAACAAGAACTGGGGGAGCAATTTAACATTTATTTTAGTTGCTAACTAAAAAAAATGTGACATTTTCGTTTTCTTTGTCTCATGTCAACAATATTAAAAATTTACCTTTATTCATTATACAGGCCGCCAAAAACTGTTGTTAGTCGACCAGTAAAAAATAATAAGCTGTAAAAAAAGTTCAAATAAATAATTATTATCTGTTGTTAACATTAAAAAGAAAAAAAAATGTTGGCATTTTTCCAACATTTCTCCATAGAAGCTTACGTGTGACATTTACATGTATTTCCAGATTTTTCAAAGAGCAAATAACTAACACAGGTAAAAAAAAATGTCTATTCCCTGGATAATTTAATCAGCTACAAAATAAAGGTAAATTATTCTTTTGTTAAGATATTTTTTTGTGTCGCAAATAATAATAAAAAGAAGAATAGAACGCTGGGTGTGTGAAAATTTGAATGAAAAGTTAACACAATGATAGTCAAGCACGCACAAACTTTTGGCAACAATAAAAAGGGATTACTTTTCACGTAATGATAATTAAATCTTTCTTTGACTTATTCATTGTGACTAATTCAGAAAGCAAACAAAAAATTAGGTCTTGGTTAAAATTATGGTCGTTTGACATATTTACAATAATAATAACTAAACAGTTAAAAAATATTTATCGGATACTAGACAAACCGTTATAAGAGAACTTACATTATTCTCGACGTTTCGTTAGCAACGTAGCTAACGTCTTCAAGAGACACCTTCTATACACGACTACTGAGGATGAACTTCACAGTTCATACTCTTAAACATATAACGGTTCGTCTAATATCCGAGAAATAAATTTTAACTGTGTACAAAAATAAAGTATTTGTATGTTCGTTAATAGGTTTTAATTGGGTTCAAAGATTGACATAAAATGATATTAAAAATCTGCTTAGAATGGAACTATTTCCCCTGCAGTGCTTATTTGACTAATCTACCTTGTTTTTAAGGATGACCTTTCAATAGATTTGCCTGCAGAATCACGTTCTTTACCTACAATCTGAGTTGATAAAAATACGTAAATGTGAAAGTTGTTTTCTATATCTTCAAAATAAATTTCCAGTTTCTACAAGACACATTTTTCCCAGTACACATACAAACATCGCTCATAAGAAATCGCTTTTGTGTGAGGTAAAACAAAAATCAATTAGTTGACGACTTGTAAAAGAAAAACCTTTATCTTCCTTAAAGTTTTAAATCTGTAACAAAAACACAGTAATATGTGTATACAATATTTAAGTTGCATAATGATAAAACACTTCATCTTAGGGCGGTTACAACTTTAGGGGGATTTATGGTAACAAATGTCTACCCTACAAATCATCAAATAATGTTATTACAAAGTGAGCGTAAAAGAAGAAAATGCATGAAAAAGGTGATGGATATGAAGGAATTGAAAGAGGTATGTCAGGAAAGGAAAAAATGGAGGCAACTCTGCAGAGGCTCTAGCCACCCCTAGCGGAATGGCGACAGAGTTACATTTACAGTTACAGTTATTAATAATGTGCCTTTTGATTTGATGAAAAAAAAAAATCTCTGTTAATCGCAGTCCCATTTCAAACGTATGATTTTCCACACAGACGCAGACGACACTTTTATAAATAAAAACGAATAAATATCGTAGGGTTAATGAAAATGAAGGTAGGTGATGTTTCGGTGGATGAAAGTATGTATGAGAAAGATTCTATTGTAAGAGGGTTGAAAAGCCAAGTCACTGGAGCTTATTTTAAATAAAGAAGCGATGGAAATGTCAAAGGTTACACGCATGGTGATTGCTTTTTCGTGAAAAAATATATCATTCTTGTCAGAACTTTTTACTTTGGTTAGGACCTTTGATTCCTTTTTGATCTTTTTCAGATTCTCTTCCATTTTATTATTGTAGACCTTCTGGTCTGTTTGTTACAAGTTGCCTTTCTCCTGTGATGCTGACACCCAGCTGTTTTTCCATCTTTTGAGTAGAAAAATAAAAATAAGACAAATTCAAAGAAAATAGTAAAAAACTTTTATCATTTATTATTTTATTATGATTTATTACGGTTTTATGATTATTACGATTTTAATAAAGTCACAGTTAACTTTTTTTAAAAGTCTCCATTTTTAACGAATTGATAACATATGGTTCACTCTTTAACTTCTGTATTGGCGGTTTCACGCCTAAGGCTTTCATGAGTCTGACTTAAAGTCCACCATTTAAGCAAATGTTCAATTAAATTAGGCTGATTTGTTTGGTCTATATCTATAATCTATAATCTAAGTTGCAAGGATATATTCATTTAAAGCTCTCAGATGTAAGCCCACAAACCAACAAGTGTAGTTCGCGCTTACAAATGCTGAATGTGTACTTACAAATAAAATCCAAACCTCAAATGAACATAAGCCCCACAACTTTTGCCGACCTTCCCTGAAACAGGGGTAACATTGGCAAAGTGAACCATTTTTTACAGTATGGGTGGTCAGCCTCATACCAACCTATAAGTCAAGGAATATGAATAAAAAATTACATTTAAATATATAAAAGAACAAAACCTTACAAAGAAATCTATACAAAAAAAGTCAGAAATTTCCTATGCAAAAAATGTAGCAAATTAATACACCAACATTAGAAATCACCATTGCAGATTAGCCGCCACTTCTTCCTGTCCTTGCACACTTCTTTCATTTCATCCAGAGTCATAACCTTTTTCATGCAAGTCCTCCTTTTATTATGACTCTGGATATCCCATTCATTCGCTATTTCAGAAATTTGATCCATCCATACTTTGGTGAGCGCGGTTATTGTGTGTATCACACCTCAAGAGCCCTCTGCGAACTAGGTCGTCGCTCTAGAAAGCGCCAATTCTCAAGCAAGGCCCAGTTGCTGTAAGTTTGGATGGCACTTTTGATGACCGATCTTTGGTAAAGGCTTATGAATTGTTCAACCCAGCGAAGAGCAAATTTGAAAATATAAATGGCATTTTTTTGTGCTCCGCCGGGATTCAAATCCACAATCTTCCATTCACGAGTCCGAAGTGTTACCACTGAACTACGGGCCGAAATGTTATTTTAATAAATAAAAAACTACGACAGAAACTTGTCAATATTCATTTGTACATAAACTGGTGATTTGTCAGCTGAGTTGTCTTCTAGTATTTAGTTAGCAACACGGCTTACAAGCAAGACAGATCGGGTCATTCATTACATGAGACAGTTTACCCGGTGGAGTTAGTGAGGGTTACATTTTGTACACAGTGTAACTATAACAGAAACAGCTACATCAATCAAGATCTGATGGGATCAGGACATCAATCAATGGACAGTACGCCGAGATTAACTCAACTTTCTTTTCCATCAAGTATTCGATATATTATCATTATGTAATTCCCTGACTTATAGGTTGGTATGAGGCTGTCCCCAGATGCTGTAAAAATTCGGTTCACTTTTGCCAATGCCACCCCTGTTTCAAGGAAGGTCGCTAAGAGTTGTAGGGCTTATGTTCATTTGAGATTGGGGGTTTGTGTTGTCAGTCCATATACGGTATGTGTGGCGCGAACTTATACGGGTCTGATTATGGGAATGTATTTAATATGAATCTTAAATGTAAACATATCTTTACAACTTAGATAACTGGTTATAGATAGATACATATTATATAACATAACACTTTTATGTAAGGATCATTTTTAATCTTAAATGCAGCAGTGCCGATGAAAACACGTTAGTTTAAAGTCTGCTGTGTTGATTTTTTTTGGTCCGGATTTCAAAGTGTGTATTTAAACAGTTAGATTAATATTGAAATTACGTTCAAAAGAGATAGACGCAAAATAAAATTACACGTTGTATTCTCAAATTATTGTTTTAAAAGAAAATATGCATTGATCCTTGACTTATAGGTTGGTATGCGGCTGACCACCCATGCTGTAGAAAATGATTCACTTTGCCAATGTCACCCCTGTTACAGGACGGCAAGAGTTGCAGGGTGTATGTCAATTTGAGTTTTGGTTGTTATATTGTAGGTTCACATGCGGCATGTGCTACCGCGAACTTTTTCGTGCCTGCTTATTATAATGTGAATCCATAATGTTACATATATTTGCAATGTTGCTTAGATAATTAGTTAAAAATTCAAATAGGTACTAGCTTAGATAACATTAGATTAGATTATGACTGTTCAGGGAAGGTCGGCAAGAGTTGCAGGGTGTATGTTAATTTGAGATTAGGGTTTTTATATTATAGGACTACATGCGGCATGTTTAAGGGCGAACTTAAACATGTTTGTTTTGTGAAAATGCATATAATGTGAATCTCTAATGTTACTTATATTTTGCAGCTTAGATTAGATGAGATAACATGATGCGTTGTACGATTGAACTGAAAATAAAATGCAGTACCTTTTGACGAACACTCGAGTTACGAGTGCTTATGTGTACAGATCCGTTTTTTTTACTTTTGAAGATTTTCTCAAGATCGTCAGTTGTTGGCATCGAATGAATACAAACTCTGAAACTCCTACCGCTTTTCCTTGAGACGAGGGTGTTATTGATAAAAGTGAACTTTTAACAGTTTGAATGGTCAGCTTCAAAACAACCTATTAATCAAGGCACAAGATCAGTCGAAATCAGTATGGAAGGAAAGGTCAGAGGTCGAAGGTTCGGGGAGGCGGAGGGGGGTGGGTCATAAACAGCAACTATTGCCTCCTGTAGTCTGTTATCGGGTGAGATATGTGTCCGCTTGTGCATACAAATTGAAGGAATACGGGATGTGCATGTTTAGACATTGATATATTGCATGTCTATGAGAGTGAGCAATTTATTGGCTGGTTTACAAATGGATCCAAATATACAAATTATATACTGTCAATTCAGAGTATTATGTATATTGTATTTAGTATTAAGTTTGTGGAATTTTAATAAGTAGCTTTTGATTCCTTCATCTTTGATATTCATGAACTTTCAAAGTTGGTAGAATGTTTTCGTCTACACAAAAAAAATCATCATCACGCTTGTCTCTAATGATTCCCCGTTTCTGTATTTATTTTAAATCCAAAATGAAAAAATACCGGCAAGGCTTACTCAGTCTTTACATACGTGAGTTTGAAAAATGCTGTGAAGTGGTTGGCGTAATACCAGCCTTCTTATTTGTGAAACAAATGTGTTACAAACACGACATGTAGGTACAAGCACTTACCGACAAGATTTAACTTAACACTTGTGCGTAATTTTTACTATATAAAAAAATACACTATCATAATTATATGCAAATGGAAGGTTGTGGGTTCGAGTCCCGGCGGAGAACAAAAAACATACCATTTATATTTTCAAATTTGCTCTTCGGTGGGTTGAAAAATTCATAAACCTTTACCAAAGACTGGTCATACAGCAACTGGGTCTTGCTTGAGAATTGGTGCTTTATACACACAAAAACAGAGCTCACCAAATAAATTAGCCTATTTTTTTTATATACGTCTCACCAATATGCTGTTTTAGTATATACCATAATCATGTCATAGTTTATACGAGATATATAATATATAATTATTCCTTTATACAAACATATCGCTAGTATGAGAACAAGCCGGGTTGGCGACAGCTTCTGTACCCCGAGTATAAAGAATTGCATAAAAGTATATGATAACTTAACGTCTCTCTAGGAGTGCCATCGTAAATTCCATACATTTCTGATTTACGCGATCGAGGTGAGATTTACGCGACGTTTTACACTGAACGTGCTACCGCGAAAAATCCAATTTGCGGGCCCACTTCAGCGGGAAATTGTCTTTCGCGCCCTGGCCGGCCTTGCGCACCCATTCACATCAATGTGGCCAATCTATGTGGCCAGGCGGCCTACAGGAGGCCATTATTTTTAAGCGGAGTGGTGAAGAGATTCACAACTGTGATGCGGAGAGTATGCCTAAAAAAGAAACACATAGAAAACGCACATCTTTTGAAATTAAAAAATAGATGAAAGAATTTGTGATGTTTTCTATAGCGCCGTTTTGTGATGTAGTCACTTCAAGGGCGCTTGTACATACGATGCGAGAAATTTGCTTGTCTTCAGTGCATTTCGGATTTTTCCATGGTCCTCTAGCTCTCTCACATAATGAGGCAGGCGGTTCCAGGCCAGAGGACCAACAACTGCAAATGCACGCTGTCCAAACAGTATGTTAACTTGTCTAGTATTGTTCTAGATTTGTCAATGAATTATCTCCTTTCAGCTCAGACTATCAGCGTTATTCACCAAATATTTAATTTATAGATGGCCGATGGATCATCGTTTTTTTGTACGTGGAATTCAGCTTAGGCGGCAGATAAGCCATGGGTGTGCTATGTGGGAATAAGACCGTTTGATTTTTGAATAAGACCGGTCCGTAGTCCATCGGTAACATTTCGGACTCATGAATGGAAAATTCATACACCTTTACCAAAGACCGGTCATAAAAAAATCCACACAGCCTTACAACAATTGGATCTTGCTTGAGAATTGGCGCTTTGTAGCGATGACCAAGCCTGTACATCTCTGCGGCACTACAACAAGTGTCATAGACTCCAAGAGTCTTTAGAATCTAGGGAGTCTCCCGCACAGGATTTCTTAAAAAAAAAAAAGGATGTTTTAATTTTATTTCTTTTGAAAATGGCTGATTCTAAAAATGATTGAGACGCAATTTATAACATACTGTTACGAAATTAGGGTTCAATTGTCTTCAAATTAAAAATACACAGGTCTTCTTCAATAGTTATTTATTTTACACTGTTACAAAATTTATTTTCACACTACTTTCTCGATTATTCCATTGGTTTCGGTTCACTGATCAGATGGCTTCGATGTGTTTGTTAGTCGCTATGATACTGCCCCGCTCTGCAGGCCATTCGCACCTTTATACTCTTCAGAGCAGTATGATCCAGAACTAAAGTCGCCAGACGGTTCCAGAGTAATTATTACTTCTCGATGTTTCACGTACTACCTAGACACAACCAAAATCCTACCTACCAATGCAATACAGTATTCCTATAATTATAGCAAATACCTACTTAGCCTAGAGAATTCTACACTTATACATAATTATCGATCTTACCTACCAATACTTTTGAGGATTCTTATAACTATAACTACCCATACTTATTTCAATATTTATATTTACATAACACTACCCCCCACCTAGACTGTTTCGTCCCGGAACAGTCTTGACTCTGTGTAGGTAGGGGCATGCTGATCCACGTCGACACCCTGTGGTCAGGAAGAAGTGGCAGTCCACGGATTTCTCCCCACTGGCTCTCGGCTGCGCTTGCTCGCAGCACACCATGACGCTGATGCCGACTCCCGAGAACACTGCTTCAATCATACTCCGGATTATCCGCCAGTCTCGATTAGCGCGGCCGCCACCCATCTTCGGTATTGCCAGACGCGCCTGCTGATCCTCCAACATGTAGTCACGCAGCTCAACAAGGCCGTCCCACAATGCCTTGTAGTCCTCTTCCAGGTTGCTGGAATCCGGGACAACCAGGCAGTATGCTTGTTGACGCCCCTTCGGTAGTCTCAGAGCTCTTCCTTGCGGGCTGCTCGAGGGTTGCGGTTCTCCGAATTTGTATCGGAAGACCCGTGCAATTCCTCTAGACATATCTAGATCTTCCGGTACACTGCATGCCAGTGTGTGGTCCCTAGTGACCTCAAATAAGTCCTTGTGGACTTCTGTGGTCACTCCATGGCGAAACTTCTGCCCTGCCTTCGCGTTCTCCCAAAACGTCTCAAAGGCTGGTGATCTTTTGGATGCGACGCACTGTCGTACTTTTTGGGCTGGTTGGTCATCATTATCGCCTAGGTATGGTGAGAGGCGATTGTAGTGCACGACCCTTGGTTTTCCGTTTGGTCTCTTTTTTATGCGGTAGACCACATCGTTGATGCGCTCCAAGATCTCGTACGGCCCGTCCCAGGAACGCTGAAGTTTCGGACAGTATCCTTGGCGCCTCTTGGGGTCAAAAAGCCACACCCAGTCACCAGCTTTGTACCCCATGCTGTCAGCTCTGGTGTCATAGCGCTCCTTCATTTGATCGCTGGCTTCCCCGATGTTCATGCGGACCTGATCATGGATGTCATCCAGCCTCCTGCGAAGGTCTGTCACATAGTCTTCTCCGGCTAGGTCTTCACCTGGTTTGCAGCCAAATGTGAGATCACAAGGAAGTCGCATTTCTCGCCCAAACAGTATGCTGCTGGGAGTCTTCTTCGTCGTTTCCTGAACAGCCGACCGGTAAGCCAATAAGAACAAAGGCAGATGTCGGTCCCAGTCCCGCTGATGGCTGGACACTACTTTGGCTAAGTACCTCCCCACGGTACGGTTCATCCTTTCCACCATTCCATCAGACTGTGGATGTAGCGCAGTGGTCCTGGTCTTGTAGATCCCTAGCCGCTCACACATTTGCTGGAAGATAGCAGCTTCAAAGTTCCTTCCCTGATCAGAATGTAATTCCAGGGGTACGCCAAACCTGCTGATAAATTCGGTAACTAGAACTTCAGTCACGGTTACGGCCTCTTGGTTAAGGATTGAGTAAGCTTCCACCCACTTGCTGAAGTAATCCATCACCACCATGATGTACTTGTTACCCTTCTCAGTTGTAGGAAATGGGCCAGCTATGTCGATGGCAATTCTTTCAAAGGGGCTGCCAACATTGTACTGACGCATTGGTGCTCGCCTTTTCCTTTGCGGTCCATTGGCCGTTGCACAGGTTACACATTTTCGACACCAATCTTTGACGTCTTCGCTGCAGTTGATCCAGTAAAATCGCTCTTTCACTTTCTCCAGCGTCTTCTTAACGCCTAGATGTCCTCCAGAAGTTCCTCCATGCAGTAGTCCAAGGATTTCCGGTACTCGGCTCCTCGGAACGAGGGTTTGCTTTCTTCTAAGTGTGCCGTCTTCCTTCTCGATCTTTCGTTTCAGAAACCCTCCTTCTATCACTATGGATCCCCATTGAGCCCAATAAGCCTTGACAGTTGGTGATAAGGGGGCGAGTTTTTCCCAGGTTGGCCTTTCTCCTTCTCGCGCCCATTCCATCACATACTTCAAGTCCGGATCATTCAGTTGGTCTTGCGCCAATTTTTCATCTTGCCAGTCCTCATCTTCGGTGGTCGTCCTTTGGACAATTGCTACCTTGTCCTCCATCTTGCTGCAATGTTTGCAGTCACTGGCGCATGGTCGTCTGGATAATGCATCCGCATTTCGATGAAGCGTACCAGGTCTATGTTCGGAGTCATAATCATACTCCTGGAGCCTTTCAATCCATCTAGCCACTTGCCCTTCTGGGTTTTTGAATTTCAGAAGCCAAACCAGTGCAGCATGATCAGTCCGTAGTGTGAATTTTCTCCCGTACAAGTATTTGCGGAAGTGTTCCACTGATTTTATCACGGCAAGAAGCTCTCGTCTGGTCACGCAATAATTTCGTTCTGGCTTGGAAAGCACTTTACTGAAGTAACCCAGAACAGTCTCATGCCCATCCTGTATTTGGGAAAGGACGCCTCCTATCCCCACATTACTAGCGTCGGTATCCAGGATGAACTTTCCATCTTTTCGTGGGTAGCTCAAGATGGGGGCACTTGTTAATCTTCCCTTAAGCTCTTCAAATGCTTGTGCGCAGGAATCACTCCAATGGAAGCGAGTGTTTTCTTCCGTAAGCTTGGTGAGCGGTTTTGCAATGTCCGCAAATCTTGGCACAAACCTCCTGTAATAAGTGCACAGCCCCAGGAAACTCCTAGTTTCATGTTTGTCCTTCAGCACGGGCCAGTCTCTTACTGCCTTGATTTTGGCAGGGTCAACTTCAACTCCACGTTGAGAAACTATGTGTCCCAGGTAATTTACTTGTTTCTTGAACAGGTTACACTTTTTCGGGTTGAGCTTCAGTCCAGCGTCTTGTAGTCGCCCGAAAACTTGCTCCAGATTTCTCAACTGATGGTTGAAGTCCTTTCCCAGGATGATTATGTCATCCAAGTATACCAGGCAGGTTTCCCATGACAGTCCTCGCAGCACATTCTCCATCAGCCTTTCAAACGTGGCGGGGGCATTGCATAAGCCAAATGGCATCACGGTGAACTGCCAAAGTCCAGATCCAGTCGAGAATGCAGTTTTCTCCTTATCTTTGGCATCCAATTCAACTTGCCAGTAGCCACTTTTCAGGTCCAATGTGGAAAAAATGGTGCATCCTGCCAATGTGTCCAAGGTGTCGTCAATCCTTGGCAGAGGGTAACTATCCTTTTTCGTAACATCGTTGAGCAGTCTGTAGTCCACACAAAATCTCGTGGTACCATCCTTCTTTTTCACCAGTACCACCGGGGATGTCCAAGGGCTACTTGATGGTTCTATGATGCCATCCTTGCTCATGTCTTTGATGATCTTGTCAGCTTCTTCCCGCTTTGCAAAGGGTAGTCTTCTTGGAGCCTGTTTTATTGGTCTCGCTTCTCCGGTGTCTATGCTATGTCGCACTACCTTGGTTCTTCCCAGACGGCCATTAGAGTCCTCGAAAATGTTCTGGTAGCGGCAGATCAAACTCCTCACTCTCCGTTTGTTTTCCTCGGTTAGACCTTGGGAAGCGTCGTGGACCAGGGCTTCCAATTGTGTTGACAATTTGTTTCCTTCGCATGACATGTTTGTCATCTGTTGCACAATGGAAGTTATCCTCTCACATCTGCCCAAAACAAAACCTTCATTCATTTTAACTGGGTAGCTGTTCACATTCATGATCTTGACAGGAATGGTCTCCTTTGCGCGAATCACTGTTCTTGCCACCATGACTCCTTTGTTAACATTGTCCATGTTCTCCGGTTCTATCATACAGATTTGGTCATTTGTACTACTGGAATCCAGGCGGGCACTCACTATCATCTCGGATCGCCCCTTCACTTCGGTATTCTTGGCTAGGATAACACGTGCAGCCAGTTCTTTCCGTCTTTGCAGGATGACTTCTTCATTTCCAATTTTAATGGACCCTTTCTTTAAATTTAAACTGCACCCAAATCTGTCCAGTATGTCCATTCCCAATATAACGTCTTCTTCAATGTTGGCCACCAACGTCCGATGATCAAAAGTGGTGCTGCCAATTTGGAAGGTGGCAATCGTCTCCCCATACACCTGTGCTGACTCTCCCGTGGCGGTGTGCAGAGACCACTTTGTTGGTGCAATCTGCTTACCTCGTGCCACTATGTCGCGTCTCAGAATTGTCCTGGTTGCTCCCGTGTCCACCAGTAGTTCACGAGTTACTCCATCTATTATGCCATTGATAAAAATGCTGCTGGCTTTTCCTCTCACGGTTGCGACAGTAGCAGCAGATTTCAGGGCCTCTCCAGCGTGGGTCAACGGTTGCCCCTTCCCATTAACCCTTTCTAGTTTTCCGCAGCCTGTTTTCTGGGTTTCTGAGGCTTGGGACACTTGGTGCTAAGGTGGCCCAGCTGTCCGCAGTTCCAGCAGCGTGGGTCTCGTCTTCGAGGTCTCAGACGTTCCAGCACTTTTTCAATTAGCTCCTCGGTTGTAGGTAGCTTGACCTCCTCTGCCTCGACTGCACGAACCCTGGCGTGGCCCCTGATGGACTGTTTGACAGCCTCAAACTCGAGAGCTTGGCTGAGCGCCTCGTTCAAAGCCTTGGGATGGGCCAGTTTTACGGCTTGTTGCGTCTCCCATTCCCGCAATCCATTTAGGAACTTGTCCACTGCCAAGCTCTCACAGATGTCGTCGGAGGCTGTCGGGTAAGCGTCTCGTACCAGGCGGGCGATGTCCATTTCAAACTCCTGGAGGCTCTCGTTGGGCTTCTGCACCCTTGTGTTCAGCTGCGACTTGTACAGCTGCTCCAGGCACTTGTGGCCATAGCGCATATCCAAGCGCTGCTTCAGCTGCCCAAAGTCACCACGGTTGTCCAGGGGTATGGCCTGCAGAACCCTGAGAGCGTCTCCTCGGAGCGACAGGCTGAGAACCGAAGCCTTCTTCTGCTGGCTCCAGGCTCCCATCATGGCAGCCGTCTCAAAGAGGGTCAAATACTCCTCCCACGACGTCTTCCCGTCGAAGGTCGGAAGGTTGTGCTTCGACAGCGAAGGGTCGTCATCCCCTCTAGTGACCCTGGTTGGAGTTGAGCATCCCTGGTCGGTCTCGTCGTGAAGGCCGTCTTTGGGGGATATTCTGGTGGACTCCATCTGGCACTTGTCAGCCAGCTCGGCACGCAGACGGTCCTCCAGGCTTGATATACGAGTCTCCATTTCCCCCTTCAGGGCTGTCATCTTCTCTTCCATTTCTCCTTTCAGGGTTGTGAGATTTCGGGACACCTTTTCCTCCAGATTCCTGGCGTTGTCAGCCATTTCCACCTTCAGGTCGGTCACCACTTCCTTCAGGTTGGTGGTCATCTTCTCCTCCAGCCCGGTCAGGTCCTCCTTCAGGGTCTTGGCGTTGTCAGCCATCTTCTCCTCCATGGCAGTGAAGTTTCCCGTGAGCTCCTCCTTCATGGATTTTGTGATGCTGATGTTCAGCTCCTCAAGGGCGCGGTCCCCTCCAGACGCCATGACAAAATATGCCGGGTCTTCGCCTGACTGTTCCAAGGCCTCTATGAGGCGTGCTTGTAAGGCTGCCTTTCCTCCTGAGGTCTCCAGGTCCCTCTCCAGAAGCTCATTTTTAAGCTCAGTGACTTTGAGGTCCTTGACGTTCACTTTAGTTGCCATTTTTTTTTTCAAAATTTACGTCAAAACAAAAATATTTTCAAATTTATTTAATACAAGTTATGAGTTTTATATATAAAGTTATTTTGAATACGTACTTTAGCAAAAATAATAATTTGTCTGATTACACTGATTGGTAGGTAGGTACTGTCTTTTAATATTTATTTTTAATTCACCAATATTTTTAACATAATAATGTCTGATAGTACATAATTATTTATTTCGTCTCAAGTCTTTCAAACACACAGGTAGGTACTTAATGTACATTCACACACTTGTAAACAAAGGATAGTTATTCAAAAACTTTTTCTCGATGAATCTGGAACGTTCTTTTGTAATATTTTTCAAGATTTTTTTTTTATTTTTTTTATTTTTTTAATCACACACAATAATAAAAAAACTATGGTCCAATTTGATGACTTTCTCAATGCGGTAAAATAGTCATTATGTTATGTCCAGAATTATGTCCAGAATTATGTTCCATATGATGTTCCAGAATTTATAAGCAACTTGCTTTTGCGTCTTTTCTTTTAACAAAAATTTATTTAAACACTTGTTTTCACAAAAGTCAGTTCACACAAAGTTCAATTTGAATAAAGTTCATTTTAACACTATTTAATTTATTTTATTTATTTTTAGACAGAAGATCTTAATTTTTCTTGACAATTCCGCACCTGACGCCAATTGTTACGAAATTAGGGTTCAATTGTCTTCAAATTAAAAATACACAGGTCTTCTTCAATAGTTATTTATTTTACACTGTTACAAAATTTATTTTCACACTACTTTCTCGATTATTCCATTGGTTTCGGTTCACTGATCAGATGGCTTCGATGTGTTTGTTAGTCGCTATGATACTGCCCCGCTCTGCAGGCCATTCGCACCTTTATACTCTTCAGAGCAGTATGATCCAGAACTAAAGTCGCCAGACGGTTCCAGAGTAATTATTACTTCTCGATGTTTCACGTACTACCTAGACACAACCAAAATCCTACCTACCAATGCAATACAGTATTCCTATAATTATAGCAAATACCTACTTAGCCTAGAGAATTCTACACTTATACATAATTATCGATCTTACCTACTAATACTTTTGAGGATTCTTATAACTATAACTACCCATACTTATTTCAATATTTATATTTACATAACAATACTCTCTTAAGGACAGCTGTTTGTTTCAAATGTGTGAAATAACCCTTAAAAAACATATAAACACAACTAGAAAGAAAGACCTTTTTACTACCATTGCGTTAGCTACTAAAAGTTTACTGGAAGACGTTTCAAAAACGAGCTCAATATATGTTTACATGGAATCAAAGGCGGAAACCTAGGATTTTAAAGAAAAATTACAAAAAATAAAGATACGAAGAGCAAATAATTTCCTGTATTTTAGTACCACATTTTATTGCAAAAAATATATCCTAGATTACCGTCTTTGTTTCTATACGAGACATAAAATGGTGGTTGACAGGTTTTAACGATGGCACTAGGGTGGGTCACATATTTTCAGGAGTATAACAGTGAAAAAAGAAATAAAATACATGGGTGGTTTCATGAAGCAAGAAGCACTCATACCCAAGAGTACATAGGAGGAATGAAAATAATGCATACGAGTACTATAATAAAATAATAAAAAATAAGCGCCTAGAAAAAACAAACAAACAAAAAAATAAACAGGTGACATATCTTCTGACATTATTGGACCGGTCCGTAGTCCAGTGGCAACACTTCGGACTCGTAAATGGAAGGCTATGGATTCGAATCCTGGCCGAGCGCAAGATATACCGTTTATATTTCCAAATGTGCTTTTCGCTGGGTTGAAAAATTCATGAACCTTTACCAAAGACCGGCCACTGAAAGGTCCATCCAACCTTACAACAACTGGGTCTTGTTTGAGAATTGGCGCTTTCTACAGCGACGACCAAGCTCGCAGAGAGTTCTTGAGGTATAATACACTGAAGTTCAACTGAAGTGGCTCTTACCTGTAAAAATAAATAGGTTCCACTCGCCGTGTGCCAAACTCTTCGGGGATAACGTGGCAAGAAGTTACTGTATGTGTGTAGCTTATTTGCGAGTTGTGTTTTAGATTTGGCCATGATATATATAGATTTCGTCTTGTCGCTGGCGCCAATGGCGACGCGCTGTATCACCAGAGCTCCGCGCTTTAAAATTAATTTAAATAATATCTGCAGGCGGACTATTGTTAATCCTGTGTTTCATTTTATTTTTTGAATTTCGAAGATCATTGTAGTGTTTTAATTTTTAAATGAATTACGTGTTAGTTTTATTAAATAAAATAATATAGTGTCGAGTACCGAGTGACCAAAAGTTATTCCATTTTAAACTACCCACTGAACATAAAAATAATAATAAGTGACATTTTGTTTAAAATCAAATATAACAAATTACGATCGAAATTTACTCGATAAAGGAACTCTCTGCACTAAAAGACTCAACATATTTAATAAGTGATTCGACTCTTAAAAATATCCCTGAGAATAACTTGTGCAGAGGAATTAAACGAAGACCGAGAGGCAGACGAGGCGGCCGCAATGACCGCAGAAACCCGGGGACAGCTGCAGACAAGGAGGGGCCCGTGGAAGCTGACAATGTCCACCGCCCGGAATCGAAGGAAGTGTCAAATGGCCTCTGCGGAGGTGTCGAAGCTGACAATTCTGTCAGGAATGGAAGTGTGTGTAAAAGGAAGTATGTGAAACAAGAAGAATGGAAGTTTGCGACATGGAATGTTAGAGAATGGAATGACTGTAAAGACAATGAAATTTCTGATATTATGGAAAAGAGAGGAATACAAGTGATGTGCGTGACTGAAATAAAAATGATCGGGGATGGAGAAAAGGTATTGAAGAATGAGGAGTATTTTATTTGGAGTGGAATTAAGGATGGATATAAGAGACAAGGCGTGGGAGTAATTTTGAGCGAACGGGCTAAAATATGTGTAAGTAATTATGAAAGAATATGTCCTAGGATTCTGTTGGTAAGAATGAGATTAGGACGTATGAAAATCCTACTGGTAGCTTGTTATGCTCCAGTAGAATCTGATAGCAGAGAAGAAAGAGATGAATTTTGGGAGAGTGTAAATAATGTACTAAGAATGAAAGAAGAGAATGAACGAATTATTCTATTAGGAGATATGAACGGATGGATTGGTATGAAACGAGATGATTGCGGAAGGTTGTGGGACCGAGTGGTAGAGGAATGATCAATAATAATGAACGAAAGCTTGTCAACACATGTATAGAACACAGACTTTTTGCAACAAACACCTGGTTTAAACACCAAGACTTGCATCTCTATACATGGCAAAATAGGGCAGGCAATCGAACAATTATTGATTATATATGCGTGGATGAAAGAATGAGAGGATGTGTGAGAGATGCAAGAGTGTACCGTGGAGCTGAACTCAGCACAGACCACTATTTGCTATGCGCGAGAATAATGGTAGGGGATTGTAAAAAAGGAAAGAAAAAATTATTGTTAAGAATGAAAAGAATAAAAGTGGAAAATTTGAAAGATGACAAGGTGCAACATGAATATCAAAGTGAGATTGCCAAAAGATTAAATATGGATGAACTACAAAAAATGAAAGATGAAGGATGTGTGGAAAAAGTGTGGCAAATGATGAAGAAAGAACTGACCGAATCTGCTAGAATGACATGCGGAGAAACAAATGTTGGTAAGAAAAAAGGTGATGCCTGGTGGAACGATGGAGTGAAAGAAGCAGTAGAGCAAAAGAAGGAAGCGTATAAGAAATGGTTGAAAGGTAAAGGTAATTTGAATTTGGAAATGATGTATATAAGGGCAAAAATGAATACTAAAAAGCTTGTGTATGAAAGTAAGATGGAATTAGAGAAGAAAAATAATGAAAGGGCACAGCAGGACTTCCACACCAACAAAAAAATGTTCTGGAGTTGGGTTCGGAATAATAACGAAAGTGTGGGAGCAACAACTCCGGGCATAAAGAATGCGCAGGGAGTCTTGCTGTGGGATGAAGACGATGTATGTAACAGATGGAAAGAATACTTTGAAGAAATATTAGGACAGGGCGAAAGAAATTTATATGAATGTGACCCTACAAATGAAAGTAATGAGGATATTTTGAAAGAGGAAATAAAAGCAAGCATAAAAGAGCTGAAGAATGGAAAGGCTGCAAGTATGGATGGATTGAATGCCGAGATGTTAAAGGCAGGAGGAGAATGTGTGGTAGAGTGGATGTTTGAATTATGCAAGATGTGTATGAAAGACAGGGTAGTACCGATGGACTGGAGAAAGGCGGTCATTGTCCCTATTTACAAGGGTAAAGGGGACAAGAAAGACTGCCGTAACTTTAGGCCCATTAGTCTCCTTAGTATACCTGGGAAAGTCTTATGCAAAATTGTCATAAAAAAAATGAGAATGGCCACCGATCACAGGGTCTCTGATATTCAATCTGGTTTTATGCCAGGACGAGGTTGTGTGGACCAAATCTTTACTCTCAGACAGATTGTTGAAAAACATCTGGCTGTGGGGAGGGTGGTCTACGCAGCCTTCGTGGATCTCGAGAGGGCCTTTGACTCGGTGGACAGATGTATGTTGTGGAATGTTCTCAGGAAGTACGGTGTGAATGACAACCTTCTGAATGTGATACGTGCCATCTATGAAAATAGTTCGGCATGTGTAAGAGTGGATGGGAGATATAGTGACTGGTATGATGTTTATAAGGGAGTGAGGCAAGGCTGCGTGATGAGTCCATGGTTGTTTAATATAATCATGGACAGTTGCATAAAAGAAGCTGGAATATCAGAGAGCGGAGTGAAAGTGGGTGAAACAAGAGTTGGAGTACTTCTTTATGCTGATGATGCTATAGTTTTAGCTGACTCGGCGGAGGAACTCCAAGCGATGTTAACCAAACTGAATGATGCATTTTGTAAAAATAGCTTGAAAGTGAATGCGAATAAGACAAAAATATTAGTTTTTGACAGGAATGAAGTATGTGAGGAACTTACAGTTAATTTGAATGGAAAAAAAGTTGAAGTAGTGAATGAGTTTGACTATTTAGGAAGCAAGTTTGAGGCGAATGGTAAGATGACGAAGGAATTAGAGAAGCGTGCCAGCAAAGGAAGATGCGTGATAGGAGCGTTTGGTAGAATAGCGAAGAAAAAAGGATACCAAAGAAAATGAAAATGGCGGTACACAATTGTATATTATTGCCGACCCTGATGTATGGAAGCGAGTCATGGACGGTGAATGAAAGAGAAGTAAATAAGGTATGCACCGTAGAAATGGCTCATTTAAGAAGTATGACAGGAAAAACACTGAAAGATAGAGTGAGAAACGAATGGGTTCTGAATGAATGCGGAGTAAAAGAAAGCGTGAAAGTGAAAGTTCAAAGAAGTGTGATGCGATGGTTTGGACATATTGAAAGGATGAATGAAGACCGACTGACAAAAAGAGTGTATAAAGGGAATGTAATAGGTAAGCGTGGAAGGGGAAGACCTAGAAAAGAATGGATTGATCAGATAAGTGAGATTGCGAATGAATGGAATTTACAGAGTGGAAACAAGAGAAGAGCATGCATGAAAAGAGTGATGAAATTAGATGAGATGAAAGAAGTATGCAGGGACAGAGTCAAGTGGAGGCACTTATGTGGAGGTACTGGCCTTCCCTAGAGGAATGGCGGCAGGATACAAGACAAGACAAGACAAGACTCGTTCGGCCTGTTCTGAACTGTCTCCTGAATACTTTGTTCGTCCATCTGTTATCTGAGAATCTAGCGACACGCTTTCCCAGCCTCTTCTGATTGACACACTGCTGACCTCTCAGCTACATCACTTACTTTATTTTTTTCTTATTTCACATTAGCTTATTTTCTTTCCTTTAACGTTTTTACATCGTCCCTCCAGCGCTTGTTTGGCTTATCTACCGTTTGATTTAAAGATGGGACTTAACATGACATGGAATGGACCATGTTTCATTATATTTATTACATATCCAATGAAAATCTTAGATGAGCTTATTCCATGACTTATAGGGTGGTATGAGGCTGACCACCCATACTGTAAAAAATGGTTCACTTTGACAATGTCACCCCTGTTTCAGGGAAGGTCGGCAAGAGTTGCAGGGCTTATGTTCATTTGAGATTGGGTTTTTATATTGTAGGTCCACATGCGGCATGTGTGAGCGCGAAATTATGCATGTCTGCTTGTAGGAATGCATTTAATATGAATCTCAAATGATACATATCTTTGCAACTTAGATTTAAATTTAGATTATAGACATGCAGCACACTTGTACGCGCGAATTTACACGCTTTTACTTGTGGGCATCTATTTAAAATGAACATTAAATATTAGTATATCTTTGCGACTTAGATTATAGAGATTATATAATGTAGATATAACACATACAAGTGAAGACGATTCACAAGTACAATAGCAATTAATCATTGTGTTTTTGCTAGAAGACCGTGACTCGTTTCAGCGAAGAATTTCAGGAAGCTGTAATATGAGCGAGCATGAGATTCCGCCCTAACTATTTCATACCACACCCTTTAAATAGAAGCCCCTTTTTGCTTGAGGGGTTCATACTGTTAGAAGATGCTGAATACGACTTAGGCCTAAAATTATGAAGAACGCTGTATCTTAAATAGCATTACGTATAAACTCAAACATATCATTTTACAAGAAAATGTATGGTAATTAAAATAGCGCCTCTTGTGAGCGTTTTGTATATATTTTTTAGTCTTGGAAGCGGTTGTCATAAACATAATCCTTTCTAAAAAACGATTTAACTTTTAAACCAGTGTAAAGTATATTCCTTGACTTATGGGCTGTTATGAGCCTGACCACCCATACTGTAAAAAATGGTTCACTTTGCCAATGTCACCCCTGTTTCAGGGAAGGTCGGCAAGAGTTGCAGGGATTATGTTCTTTTGAGATTGGGTTTTTATTTTTTAGATCCACATGCGGCATGTGTTAGCGTGAACTTAAACATGCCTGCTTGTGGGAATGCGTTTAATATGAATCTTAAATGATATTTATCTTTGCACCTTAGATTTAGATTAAGATTTAGAAAGTAAATTTTCCCATACTGAAAAGTGGGTTAAACTCTAATTTTAGGTTAAACCAATCTAATAAATAAAGTCGATGGAGATTAAGTTACTGTTACTGTTACTGTATCCTGCCGCCGTTCCACTAGGGGTGGCCGGTACCTCCGCAGATGCGCCTCCACTTTTTTCTTTCCAATTTATCCATCTTTTAAATGATTTAACAGAGCATGTTATGTTTAATATCGAGGGGTACCTGGCAATGTACCTATGATATGTATTACTTGTTTTTACAATTAAAAAACTATAATTGGCTTTAAATATCGTAAACTTTCATTCTGTACATGCTATTATGTGTGCTGTTGTTTTTCATATACTGAAAAAAAACTTACTCCTAGCTTACTTTCATCGCCATCATCTCTCAGGGCTTTTCATGTGATACTTAAAAATAATAATAATTGGCCAATTACATATAGCGCCGTGGAGGGGATGACCGAGGGGACTAACTCTAGGGGACGCCCCCACCAAGAATACCTGGAGGACCTGTTGGTAGACGTGCGCTGCTCATCATATGCAGACCTTTAAAAGTCGCACAAGACAGGGAAGAATGGAGGAGAAGAGTGAAAGAAATTGCTGCAAGCCAATCCCAGGATTTAAACTAGAGAAGAAGAAGTGGCACAGCCACCCCAAGGGCGTTAAGTTTGTAATATGGAAATACTTTCATTTGATCGTCTTCTTTATTTTTAGTGTATTTAGAAAAATAAACGAATAGCCTCGTTACGTTTTTTTAAACATTTTTTTTCATAGGTTATTCCTGCAAAATTATTTTTGTATCTTCAAATGTCAAAATGAGATTGTCGTCTATAAAATCTAGTTTCAGAAAATTGTAGTATTGACTGCAATTTACTGTCATAACCTCTTAATGTTACTTTTCAATGCATTCCTTTAAAAAACAACATCATCTTTGAGACTATTTCTCTAGCATTCCATTACTTGTTTTTTTTTTTTCAATTTTTACAGACTCAATAACTGTCTCTGAAATATACACTTACAAAAATGAAATATAAAAATTCCCCCGGCTGACTACTTTCTGCGAGGGATTATATCGAAAAATGGAAAGTTCACGGTTGAGAGGGTTATTTGAAAGGTTAGCTATACGATATCACGAGCACAGTATGCTATTTCTCTTGCTCTCTTTCTAGCAGGAGTCACACAAGTGGAGATCCGGTCTTTCCTTCCTGCGAGCGGTTCACTCTTTTTTGCACTCCTTTTTCTGCAAGTTCATGCTTTTTGAACGGAGTGATAGATCAATGAATGACTCTGATAAAAAAAAACGTGAAGGTATTTATTTGTGATATTTCGAGAATGAGTTTACACATTTTGCGATATCACAAAAAATTTCTCTTTCACTTTTCGTAAAGTGAAATTCCTAGAAATCTTCAGCCCTTAATGTAGGTAGCTTCAAATCAAAGAGCAAAATTATTTTCTGTTTTCAAAATTATCTACTGAAACCTTGGATTTCAATTCTAACTAATGTTACAAATATTTTAACGAAAGGTAGAATTTGCTATGAAATTATGTCTCAATCAAGAAAAAGCTTTGATATGAGGATATTTTAAAGGGCAGAAAGTAATGTGATTGTAGGTAAAACGTAAAAAAAGATTCTTAAAACATTAACAATTTTAGATGAAATGTTAAGCAAGTACTAGCGTTCTTCTTTTGGTGTCTAAATCTAAATCTAAATCTAAGCTGCAAAGATATGTATCATTTGAGATTCATATTAAATGCATTCCTACAAGCAGACATGCATAATTTCGCGCTTACACATGCTGCATGTGGACCTACAATATAAAAACCCCAATCTCAAATGAACATAAGCCCTGCAACTCTTGCCGACCTTCCCTGAAGCAGGGGTGACATCGGCAAAGTGAACCATTTTTTACAGTATGGGTGGTCAGCCGCATACCAACCTATCAGTCAAGGAGTACAAGCAATTAATACAATCAAATAATATATAAAACAAATAAATTCTAAGCAATTAAACAGTAAAAAAAAAAAAAAAAAACTACAACACATATTTTTTTAATTTAAAAGCCTTAGCTTTAACCGCCAGCATTACAGATCAACCGCCATTTCTTTCGATCCTTGCATACTTCTTTCATTTCATCCAGAGCCATAACCTTTTTCATACAAGCTCTCCTTTTATTATGACTCTGGATATCCCATTCATTCGCTATTTCGAAAATTTGGTCCATCCATACCTTTCTCGGTCTTCCTCTTCCACGACATCCATCAATTCTCGCAGCATATACTTTCTTCGTCAGTCTTTCCTCATTCATTCTCTCCAAATGTCCAAACAATCTAAGCATACTTCTTTTAATCCTTACTTTCACACTTTCTCTTACACCACATTCCTCTCTAACAAAATCATTCCTTACCCTATCACTCCGTCTTTTCCCAATCATACTTCTTAAGTAGTCCATTTCTACTGTATGGACTTTACTAATCTCACTTTCACTCACCGTCCATGCTTCACTTCCATATATCAGAGTGGGCACTAGTATACCACCGTATACATATATATATAGTGTCGCTTCTATCAAAATCAGCAATCATCATGGATATTTTTACTTTAGATGCTGCGGCTCAAAATAGGTACTTGATGCTCTTGTTGAACCATTGTCGTAAGTTTTTCAGCCCTGATTTCCTTCGACACCTTTGAGTTCTTCATTTCTCAATTTTACCCTTTATTAACTGGCTTCTTGAAAGAGCAATTATTATTTAATAAAACTAATTAATTTTTGACATTCACATGATTTCTTATTGAAAAATAAATCCGCGAAGAAGAATGCAATTCAGAATCACATTATTTCTTAGCCTGAAAAAGGTATTAATATTATCAATCAACAATTCATGGATTTGTGTTGAAGGAAACTCTGTAACAGAAAATCTTGCCAGAGAAGTTCTGATTCGAATTCAAGCCTGCAGTTCTAAGCGCAAACGGTCTACCATTCCAGCGACCGACACATTTAAATATGTTTGTGGAAAATAAATCGTTGTACATAAATTGTCAATTTTTTGTTTTTCTTTTAAAATTAATATCACCTTCGACATGTCAATTTACAGTAAATCTATTTAATAACGTAATAAGAACATAAACAAACAGTTAACGTCAAAAGGCTTGCGGGGTCGTGGACATTAATTATTTATTTTTATGGTGGGAAAATAAAACGTAATGGCACATAAGAAGTCACGTGTGCCACGACAGCAAAAGGAAATAATGACGCCTTTTTATTAAAAGCAAACCAAGGGTTTTTTGTAAATAAATTGCATGGTATTTTTATTAATGATTTGATGTTAAATAAAAGTAATTTAAAATAATGAACTTTTTCAGAATTTTTTTCTCAATCATGTTATTAATAATGTTTTATTGACTTTTTTCCAGTAAATTTCAAATTAAATAATATCTGTATTTAATGTCACGTGAAAGCCAAGATTTGAGCTGCAGCTGGGAGCTTAGGTAGATACAATTCGTTATTGAAAATTATTTTACATACATAAATAAAACGCAACATCAGCCTCTTCTGACACGGTGTTCTTGTCAGCAGCTTAATTGTTATGGAATCTTTATTTCATGATAAACATTCTGAATTTTTTTAAGTTTTGCTGTTCGTGACATTTCCATTTTACTTGTAACTATTAACATACAAGTAAAAACCTTTCTCAAAAAAAAAATTATAATTATAACTTAATTAAATATTATGAAGATTTTGTGTCGTTTTTATAAATCAACTAACCAGAAGCTGCATGGAAAAAGAGATCGTATATTAAAAAAATTCAATAATGATTACGGTCGTTAGACATTTTTGGGATGAAAAAAAAGGATGTTGCTGACCGTGGAAAGATAATTAAATAAAAGAGAAATAATTAAACAGTTCGTGTTTCTTTTCTGTAGAAGACACACGCTTCCTGAAGACGTCGCATATGTTTCTGTCGAAACGTAGAGAAAATAATTTTTCTCTTTCCACGGTCAGTAACATTCGTTTTTTTCATTCAAAAGATTGTATATTCCACAACTGAAACTGAATAACGCTGACTACATTTGTGATATAGTTTTTTACCCGAAAGATTCGTCCGACTTTTTTCGGAGTCAGTCATCCGCAGCGGGTAAATAGGACCTCTGTAAATAGTAAATTCTTTTAGTGAAAATAAAAAGAGCGACATCAAATGCAGGGCGGCCATAAGAGCGATGAGGTGGGACAGAGAAAACCACCCCGTCTCCCTCATGCTGCGGGGTTTCCAGCAATTGCGGCACATTTCAGCGGTTACCAACGGAAAACCTTATCTTGATTTAAAAGCAGTTATTTTATTTTATGTAGATGAAGGTAGAAAGTGTGAAATTGAAAAGTGTGAATGATATTATTTTGTTCATTCTCTTGAAGCGAATTTTCAAAGTGGAACACGGTTCACACTTTTATTTTTAACCAATTATGAAATAATGTGAGATCTTATGATATTCCAAGGCAAGCGTTTCTTTGCAGTTAAACCATCAAAATTATAATTCAAATATTCTCAGCGTCATAATACTAAAAACTTCAATACAGTTTTTTGAATAATCATTTTTTTTTATTTTACTGCATTTTCAACGGCACTTTACAATTCAACATTTATATTCAGTTGTTGATCTCTTGAACGCTCATCTGCGACTGACGCTACGATACTCAGCGTTCCTTTTTATACTCATTTCTCCACTCGGCTTTCGTTGCATCTTGCTGTCAACCAATCAGGACGCGCTAGTCGCTACGCTGCATTATTCGACAGGTTATTTAACTTTGAAAGTCTAGTAGCGTATCAGTAACTAAGTGGTGTGACCAAAATTAGCAAATTACAAATATTTAAGATATTTTTGGTTTGTTTATTTTTTTTAAGAGATCCTGTGCGGGATATTCCCTAGATTCTAGAGACTCTTGGGGTCTATGACACTTGTAGTGCCGCAGAGGTGTACGAGCTTGGTCGTCGCTACAAAGCGCCAATACTCAAGCAAGACCCAGTTGCTGTAAGGCTGGATGGACTTTTAGTGACCGATCTTTGGTTAAGGCTTTTAGGATTTTTTTCAACCCAGCGAAGAGCATGTTTGGAAATATAAATGGTATATTTTTGTGCTCCGCCGAGATCCAAATCCACAACCTTCCATTTAAGAGTCCGAAGTGTTGCTATTGGACTACGGACCGGTCCAAGTTTATATGAAAGCTGGCTGGGTTGTGTCTCGCTGTTGTTTTCCGTCAATTTATAACATAAACAAAGCATGACACGGGCAGGCCTGTAGCGCGGACAGTTTTTGTCTTACTTTATATCATTCCCCGCCGCATAAATAACACACGACGATGTGTTTATGAAAAACAACGGGGAAAAAGACCGACCAAAAATATCACCAACAAATTCCAGAAACATTTCTCAGAATCCAGCCGAAAATCATGGAAATCTTTGCTAGATTCAAATACTTAGAAATTGAGACGACTGAAGTTTTTCTTGCGTATTTTTGTCGCTTTCAAGTTTTCAATAAACAGTCCAAACTGCATGAATAAAATAATAAAGCATAACAAAAATTTACTTGAGTTTTTGTAAAAATATTGTGATTAAAAAATAATTAATAAAATAATTATATTTAAGAAATTGTGATTATCGGAAATTTCTAGATAATTGCAATACTCGCAATATGAATAATTGCAATATGATCGGTTCGTAGTCCAGTGGTAGCACTTCGGGCTCGTAAATGGAAGGTTGTGGGTTCAAATCCCGGCGGAGCACAAAAAATATACCATTTATATTTTCAAATTTGTTCTTTGCTTTTTCTGGGAGTGAGGGGACCATGGAGGGAAGCAGCACAAGACAGAGAGTCCTGGAGGATTGTGGTGCGGGAGGCCCTGAGCCTTCAAGGCTTATGAGCCGAAGAAAGTAAAGTAAAGTAAGTAAGTAAGCTCTTTGCTGGGTTACAAAATTCATAAACCTTTACCATAGACCGGTCATTAAAAGGTCCATCCAGCCTTACAGCAACTGAGTCTTGCTTGAGCATTGGCGCTTTCCACAGCGACGACCAAGCTCGCAGATGGCTCTTGAGTTGTGATGTACACAAAAACAGCACTCACCAAATAAATCAGCCTAATTTTTTTTTTCATGGTATCGATACTTTAGGTGTCAATTTTTCTATAGCTTGAAAATAGTGATTTTTCAAATATTATCAACTGTTATTAAATAAGTAATCATTGTTTAATTTTCTATGAAAAATTCCGACCTTAAATGAAATAATAATTATTTTTGTAGTTATGTATTACCAACTCACTAATCACCTTTCGTGAAAAAAAAAATGGGCGCAAATAAAACTACTAAATCCTTTGACACAGTTGTATTTTAGCGAGAGAGGGAAAAGAGGATTTTGCCTCCAATTATTGACGCAATAACAACGCGCCAAAAAAAATGTATAAAATATTTATCCGCCCCAAACATTTCACATAAATCCACGTTACCGATTTCGTTTTTTTTTCGGGAAAGAGGAAATATATATTCCCAAACATAAATTGGCAGCTAGGCCGTGTATACTTCTAATATATCACCTTGGTGCTGTTATAACTCACGACTTATCAACTCTTGTCGGTTGAACAACGAAAAACAATTGCCTTTCACGTTTGGTGATACCTACCGCATCCCAAGTATAAAAATTTACCTGTAAACAGTTTACCAAAAAATGTACAAAAAACTAACACAACGTTTCAAGTGGATGTCTTAGTTGCTGTACATTTTGGGTAAAACTCTATGATCTCGTTTAAGCCTGGGTAAAGTTTTATACTTGCGCCTTTTGATCTGGGATGGGTTGCTCGGGAAGTGTGGCAATATTTTGCCGTCATTGGAAATCCGGTGATGTATCTAAGCTTCAAAATAAATGCCTTTTTTAGTTTATGATTTTTTATTCTTTCAAGGAACTCGAAAACTTTTCAAGTTTACCTGTGGTAAAATTATACTTATTCCATAATCATAGAAATTGAACATCTTTTAAAAAAGTGATCTTCTACCTTAACTGTTTCATTTATATTTTACCCGTATATTAATTACCTGTACGGCAATTTGCATTTTTATTGATATCATAATATTCAACATGTAAACACAATATTTTACCTGTTTCATAATGATGAAATTTTACATGCAATTAAGATATTTATCCCATTATTCCCGTTGTGATATTTTACCCATACCGTTTTAAGGATATTTTACATAATCAATAATGATGAAATTTTACCTGCAAATAAATGAATAAATGAAAATGAATTTATAACATGAATCCCATTATTCCCGTAGTGGTATTTTACTCATACTGTTTTAACGATATTTTACCTGCAATTGTGATTTTCCACGTGTATTGTAATAAAGATATAATTGCTACCGCCATCAGAGGTCTCTGTGATGAGGGTTTGACTTGTATTATAATAAATCTCATTCGCTACAACCCCGAAATCTATTAGGTGGAATGGGGTAAATAGAACCCCTAGTATCAAACTTTACCTACGATATAACTCGGCCATATCGTTTAAACAAAAAAATATGGGAGCTAAGTCACTCACAAGAGGCGCTTTTCTATTACAGTGCATTTTCTGGTTAACGCTTGTGTTGAGTTCAAAGGTAGAATTTTATACTCTGGTTACATAAATGTTATAAAGCCATCTTGTTTGTTACAGAAACCCTCAAACAAATGGTTCAAACCAATGATTCACCTTGTCTAGAGTGAGGTTTTGTTAAAATTTAAATTAAAGACAGGCTTTATCTATCCCTAATTTTGTTTATCAACATCATTATCATTTCCATCATCTCCAGAAGCCATGGCGCCCTTGAGATGGTCCTGGACCATTAAATGGCGCCACAGGAAAGAAATCATCCATCATCATCATCATCATTTAAATCGTCGCATTTTAACTGCAATCTAAATTTAAAATCTAAATCTAAGCTACAAAGATATTTATCATTTAAAACTCATATAATATTAACGCAATTCCAAAAGCAGACGTGCTGCATGTGGCCCTGTAATATAGAAACCCAATCTCAAATGAACATAAGCCCTGCAACTCTTGTCGACCTTCCCTGAAACAAGGGTGACATTGGCAAAGATAAAATAATTTTTATACCTATTTCATTAACTTATGCTTCAGTAGAACAGATCCTTAAAGCTGATGGACAGTTTTAATTTATGAATAACAGAAGCCTTGCAGAATTGAAATTTGATCAAAACTTAAACATTTCAATTGGCGCTCTCTGAATACACTCCTTAACCAACAGTTTCAAATTATCGCTCGTGGGATTTGTGGTTTCCAGCCTGAAGGACCAACGATAGAACATGGTCCATGGCGTAGTACTATGGATAAAAATTGAAGCACCATGACGCTCCGTTTGAAAATTGAAACTTTCAGTATCTGGTTACTTCAATAAAATATCACATTTCCTGAAAACAAGGCCAAACACTAAAACCAAACATTTCATGATTTTATTATTGCAAATATTTAAATAACAATTTATTTGCTTTATTATTTGTTCTCTTGAGTTTTTGTTAGTATTTTGCAAGAACACATTCAGAATTTGCATCCGCAAACTTGCATGTGTTTTGAGCGTGCTTAAAATAATAATCTTAAATGTTAATACATGTACAATTTAGCAGCTTAAATAAAAATGTATTAAATTTTTGTCCGATGGACAACTAAGTCAGTTGGTAGAATGCTTGCGTAAAAAAACAGAATACTAGAGTTCGATTCCCACTGAGGGTGTCACACATGATTTCCCGTTTACATGTTTTTTTTGGCATCTCACCCTCGAAGACGTTAGAGCCGTAGATTAATCTTTTAGTTGCGAAAAGGTTTATAAATTAAATTTAAAAAGTTGGGGATAATTTTACATTTTTATACAGTTTTTAAGAATCGATATCCGGTCGATAGCTCAGTTGGTAGAGTACTTGCATTCCATGCCGTGAGCTCGGGCTCGAATCCCACCGAGGGTGTCAGAAATGATTTCCCGTTTCGGTGTTTATTTCAAACCCCAAAATAAAATACAAAATAATCATAAAAAATGGTAGATAAGCCAAAAAAACACAGAGGAGACAAGTTGTTGCCGTACTGTATAGATTACATGAAAAAAACACAATATTACTTTCCCACGGACTTACTAGCAAAGTTTTTCCGAAAATAATCAGCTTTTCCAGAAACCGAAAAAAATCCCGCATTGCCGCCTACCCACGGTGGTAATTCTATCTACGTCCCTGTTTGTATAGAGCTACCTTTAATGGAATCTACATTTAGTTTCTTTACTTTTAAGTATTTGCATAGGGGCTAAAATCAAGAATGAAAAAAATCCACCATTCATCTTGTCTGTCGATTGACCTAGAAAGTTCCATTGTAGCTTATTACCAATGTAAAAGCCAAATCGAGGCGTCCCGATAAGACCCATTAGTGGGGACACAGTCTTTCTTTGTATATGTGGAGTCATCAGTCTGCCAGGATCTGATAAAACTGAAAAATCTACTAAGTGACGTCGAAGAATATTCACAATTTGTCATGCTTCTGTTTGCTTTCTGTTTTCCATTTTTTTCACAAAAAAAAAGAATCGATGTTATTCTCAAACAGCAAAGCCATGGCTCATCCGCAGCCTACACAACATTTTTCATTTGAATAAAAGATCCGTAGATCAGTTATGCATCGAATGTTCTGTGAATAGAGTTGTTTTGCTCCAAAAAAGATTCTCATCAATCTCATCTAAATCTAAATATAAGTTGCAAAGATATGTATCATTTGAGATTCATATTAAAAGCATTCCCATAAGCAGAAACGCATAATTTCACGCTCACACATGCCGCATGTGGACCTACAATATAAAAACCCAATCTCAAAATGAACATAAGCCCTGCAACTCTTGCCGACCTTCCCTGAAACAGGGGTGACATTGGCAAAGTGAACCATTTTTTACAGTATGGGTGGTCAGCCTCATACCAATCAATTAGGTATAATATTTATCATGAGTATTCGCAACGCCATGCAACTGAGCTGTAAATATAGTGAAACTTCTTACAGCCTTGTCACCGAAGAAGCTGCATGTGGTGGGTGGAACCTTTTTATTTTCACAGGTCAGGGGGACGTCCTACGCCAACCACTTTTGTCAAGTAAATGCTTCCCTGCAGTCGATAGTACAGGTTTTCATAATATATTGTAAAGTCCAACAGTGCTATTCTTAGACGCTTTAGTCCCCCGTTGAGCCCAAGCTTTGACAAACTAATGATGCATTTGCATGAAGACCTGTCAATCCAAGATGGCCGCAAGTCAACAGCTGATTAGTCTTCATACAAATATTACCAAAATTTGGTAGGTAAGAATGACCGTGGTGATGAGACTTTCAGCCCAGGCATCATAAGTTTGTTAAAGCGAGGGCTCAACCGTCGACTAAAATGTTTAAAAATAGCCCCGTAATAAACTATGCCTCTATAAGTTCAAATGCTGTAAGTAAAGATTCTCGTGTCTGTTTGTGGGCATGCATTTAATATGAATTTTAAATGTTAATACCTATATCTTTACAACTTACATAGCGCTGCCTTAGTTCTTGTTTCTCGTATAGACCATTAAGCTAATTTTACATGAGCAATGTTTGCATGTGTACTGAACCAATGTGTCTTTTGAAAATTGGAAATTTATTTAAAAAATATTTAAAACAACTCTCACATTATCGATTTTAACGTCTTTTCTTAGCTCAGATTGTGTAGAACTTGATTTTTAAGACAGCTGCATTAAAAAGTCATATTTGACAAAATTGGTTTCTACGGCTAACAAGAACTGGGGGAACGATAGTTTAAAGATAAAAAGAAGTCTTTTTTGTTCAAAAAACACACAAAAACCCTTGTTACTTTGTACTATTTTAATGGATAACAAAGCAGTCTTTTAAAGTCCCCAAAACCATCAATCCCCATCAGCCGCATTTTTTCTCCACCCAGCGCTATATAATTTCACTTATACGTTTCCCTTTATGAGCTTGGGCTTCGTTCATACGTGAATAATGATCTGGAATGTCAAAAATAACAATGCGAGATACATTTTTCTTCGTTTTCCGGCTTTGTAGAACTCTACCTCGAGTACAAAAACTAAAGTTAAAACTCAACCGTAGCATTTTATCACAAAAATGTATGAACACTAGAGACACCGCCTCTAACGTCGCGTTGTGTTTTATAAGCATTTTTAAGAAAACGCTACGATTGTGTCGACACGTAAAGGTTTATTCTTGTCGTACTGAAATGTACACGTGAAATGATTTGAAAAACGCTTTCAAGGACGCTTTGTCATATAATCTATTTTATTTTTATTTGTATTTTCTATGAAAGATATATCATGACACTAAATATTGGAGTTCGCCTACATTGATTGAAAAGAGATTTTACCTTTTCTATAAATTAAGTGATAAAGACCTATTCACATTTCAGGTTCATATTTAATACACTTTTAAATGCAAATTAAATCTAATCGAATATATTTAGAATAGATAAAGGTTTTTTATTGTAAGTCCATATGCAGTATGTTTAAGCGGAATCTCATACGTGTCTGCTTATGAAAATGCATATCAACGGTTCATAAGAAGTAAAGTTAAAATAAGCGACGTTTTAGTCAAAAATGAGTTATGAATGCTATCCTACATGAAATTTTCCGTTCTTTCTAATGCGCTAACTTCCATAGCTTTACAATGATTCTTGTTGTTGTTTATGCCCAAGAACAACTGCGTTTTCGAAGCATGGTTTTGGTGTAACCGAAAAAAATTTGGCCTTTTTTGTCCTAAAGGCGCTTGTGACGTAAAAAAATCATACAACCATATTAGTAGGAATGCAAATAAATGCTTTATTTTTTTTTTTAATTTTAGAGCTGTTCTGAGTTTAACGATATCTCTGATCTAATCTCTAATCTAATTGTAAAGATATGTTACATTGGAGATTCGCATTATTATTATTATTATATTATATGCATTCTCACAAGCAGACACGTACAAGTTCGCGCTTGCATCCATCTATTCTTGCAACGTATACTTTCTTCATCAGTCTTTCCACATATATTAAAAAAATAAAAATAAAAAAATGCCATTTTTGTGCAATCTCAAACTTTAAACTGCTCTCCTGAACAATTTAGTTTTTGTCGCTCATGCCCTACTTGCTTTTAACCTTCGATATAATGTTGAATCCTTAATGTTACATATCTTAACAACTTAGATTGGATGAGAATAAATAATTTCTATGCCGTATTACACATTAAACCAGAAAATGAATGGGGACGCCAAAATGAAGTACCACCATATGTTTTCCACACACAACAATTACCCAGTACTACACCATTCCAGTGGCTTTATCTACAAAGTTTGTCCATCTTCTTGCATGGCTCCTTCCATAAATCGCCAAAGGTAAAAAGGTCCACAAGTTGTGTGCTGGGTGTGCGGACCTCTGGGCGCCCAGGACCTGAAGAAACACCAGAAAACAGATGGTCGGGGACCCGGAGAGGTGACGGGCATTCTAACGCAAAGCTAGGACCTTTATCAAGCGGGTCTGCCTACACGATTTATGGAGGACAGTCTGTAGTCATAGCATACGATACACAACTGCTTAAAATAAAATGACTTGAAAATGGCAAAGGTTGTAATGTTTATGTTCATTTGAGGTTTGGATTTTATTTGTAAGTACACATTCAGAACTTGTAAGCGCGAACTACACGTGTTTGCTTGTGGGCATGCCTTTGATATGAGCTTTAAATAGAATATAGACTTATCAAAAATTTCTGAAATGTGAATCCAGAAAGAAATAGTGTTTGATCTGTAATGTTGATCTGTAATGTGGGTTGTAATGTTTAAACACATTATTATTTGTCTTTTTTTTAAATGTAATTTGTTGTGTATGTTCCTTGCTTATAGGTTGGTATGCAGCTGACCACCCATGCCATGTAGAAAATGGTTCACTTTGCCTATGTCACTTCTATTCCAAGGAAAGTCGGGAAAAGTTGCAGGGTGTATGTTCATTTGGGGTTTGGGTTTTTACATTGTAAGTCCACATGCGGCACGTTTAAGCGTAAACTCATACGTGTCTGTTTGTGAAAATGCATATAATGTGAATCCCCAATGTTACATATCTTTGCACTTTTGTTGAGAATTGGCGCTTGTGTACGGCCCAACTAGCAGAGGGCTCTTGAGGTGAACTAATTGTTTTAAAGTCCGATGTAAAAACGTGTCTGTTCAGGAGATGCTACTCTTAGCATTTACTGAAACCCCACGCTTCATAGCCTTACGCCAATCAATTATCTTGATGTCGGCATATCTCTGTTTCCGAGCGGACAGGTTTTAATTTCTTGTGAAGGTTGAGCAGGTAAAGGGGAATAAAAGACATTTCATTGAATAACATATCTCATAGTAAAAATACTGCTGAAAACAAGTGTTACAATTTAGTTCTAAAAATTCCAATTTCTATCTGTAACTGTAACTGTAACTCTGTCGCCATTCCGCTAGGGGTAGCCAGAGCCTCTGCAGATTTGCCTCCATTTTTTACTATCCTGACATACCTCTTTCAATTCCTTCATATCCATCACCTTTTTCATGCATTTTCTTCTTTTACGCTCACTTTGTATATCCCATTCTTTCACAATCTCCACAATCTGATCACTCCTTTTTTTTTCTCGGTCGTCCCTTCCCTCTTTTTCCTTTCACACTTTCTTTGTATACATACTTCGTCAGTCTATCATCTTTCATTCTTTCCACAAAACCAAACCATCTCATCACATTCTTTTGTACTTTAACTTTCACATCCTCTTTCAAATTACATTCTTTGTTTACCCATTCATTCCTAACTCTATCCCTCAAAGTTTTTCCTGTCATACTTCTCAAATTCTTCATTTCCACCGTACATACTTTACTCATTTCGCTATCATTCACTGTCCATGCTTCACTTCCATACATCAAAGTCGGTAACAACAATAACAGTAACAATATCAAGTTTAAGAAATCCAGTGCGGGAGACTCCCTAGATTTCAGACACTTTCATGACACTTAGTGTACCTAGCGCTGCAGGTGTGTTCTCTACGAGCTTGGTCGTCGTCGCTACAAAGTGCCAATACTCAAGCAAGACCCAGTTGTTGTAAGGCTGGATGAACCTATAGTGACTCTCTTAGGTAAAGGTTTTATAAATTTTTCAACCCAGCAAAGAGCATATTTGAAAATAGAAATGATTTATTTTTTGTGCTCCACCGGGATTCAAGCCCACAACATTCCATTTACGAGTCCAAAGTGCTGCCACTGGACTATGGACCGGTTAAGTTATTTTAAACAAATTATATTTTCTAACTGTCTATACAAGTTTTTTAAAGAAGATTTGGCAGTGTGTCTAATAATAAGACTAGGAGATGGCATAGAAATTTCTAGTTTCGCAAAACATCGTATTTCAGGGCACAGAGTGGTGTAGGTCTGGGACAAGGAATTCATTAGATACTCCTTGTTGTTAATCAAAGGGAAGTGAACTGAAAAAATCCTGCAAAACGTTTTATCATTGGCTGGGTGTCAAATACATAGACTCTCTAACTTAAAGTTACAACAATGATTCGATTAATCTTCTGAGATGAACTTTTTAGTAAGTAATTTAGTTTGTTTTTATTTCCAAAAATTCAGTTGAATCAAGCTTTACATTAATAAATTTTACTCGCCCCGTAACCACATACAAATTGTTTTCTATATTTTAAAAATGAAAGGTTACAAAGTGAATGTCTCATCAATTAATGATTAGCTCTCCATTGTTCATTAATTTAATATATTTATTTATTTTTTGTACCCCAATTGACTTTTTTTATAACATAAATAAAATCCAACCCTCAAATTAACATAAGCCTTCCCTTAAGCAGGAGTGAAATCGGAAAAGTGAACAATTTTTTACAGTGTCGGTGGTCAGGTTTATACCAACCTGTTAGTAAAGGAAATTTCTCTGATCTACATATTTTTTTTTTTAAGAAAAATCATTTATGTTCCAGGAAAAGGTAGTAAGAGTTGAAGCTTTTTAAATAGTTTTTTCTTGGAATAACATAATAACGCATGTAAAATGTCTCAAAACAAACTTACAAGTGCTTTTTTGCGTACTTTGATGAAGTGAATCGTGTTGAAGCACTTTTGGATGTGTAAGAGTTTTTCGAAATTAAGAAAATCATGAGTCAGGACAAAGGTTTCCGATGTCATCAAGATGGCCGCAACCCTCAAGTGGCGATGGGCGGGACATGTCGCTCGCGATCCAGATGAAAAGTGGACAAAGCGACGGCTGTGCTGGTGCCCAAGGACGGCAAAGCGTGGAGTTGGGCGCCCACAGTTGCGTTGGCGCGACGATGTTCAGAGAAGTGCGGGACTTGCCTGGATGCGGATCGCTCAGGATAGAAACGAATGGGAAATGCGAGAGGAGACCTACGGCCAGGAGTGAACGATCAATACAGGCTGAAGAAGAAGAAGAAGAAGAAAATCATTCTCGGTGTTTCCATGAATTTATTTTGTTTCATAAACAAGTCCTATATTACCGCCTTTACTAATAATTATAATAATAAATCTTGATTTCATCCTAGTCTCGCGGAGGGTGCAATACGTGACCAGCGATATAAAAAATACATTGATCAAAAATTACACACAGGGAAATAGAAACAGAAACAAAAATATAAAAAGAGAAAGAAAAAAAAGAAACAAGAAATACAATATAATAAGAGAAAAAAATCGATACCTTTGATTCAATACGACTAAAGTGTAAATATTACATGTAAGCATATATTTGAGACTAAGACTGTGGGTTGCTTACTTTTTATTTCTCTGATTGATGATGATTTTCTAAATTTTTCCAACAACGTTAAAAATTAATTTTCTTTTAATTTTCCTGCTTTACATTTTGTACAGCCGGCGCGTTACAGAGTTCCACACATTTTTAACCTGACAGTGATAGAGTGATAAGTCAGTCCCTTTACCCACTGCTCCACATACTAAATACATTCATTACTTTACTCATGTTTTATTCAAGAAAAATGTGTAAAATTGAATATGAATTTTCATTTTTTTTTTTTCAACTTTTATTGATGAATGAAAGCGAAAATTAATTTAAGAATTCCTTCATTTTTTTTTACCTTTTTGTGTTTATCCCTTGGCTGACCACCCATGCTGTACAAATATTGTTCAGTTTGCCAATTTCACCCCTGTTTCAAGTCAGGTCGGTAAAATTTTCAAAGCTTATGTTTATTTGATGTTTGGATTTTAATTTGTAAGTACACATTCAGCCTTTGTAGAGCAAACTGCACGTATCTGTTTGTGGGCATGCATGTGATATGAGCTTTGAATGTTAGTACCTATTTCTTTGCAAATTTGATTACTCATATTATTATATACTAGCAGTACCCGGCGTGTTTCACTACGCCATTTGGGCATGTGGTATCAATTTTTTTCTACAGATAAAAGAGGAAACAACAGGATCAAAAAAAAAAGTGTGCTAATCGGAATCAAGCTTCACACAATTTATCTCTAGGTTTATCTTCACGTTTTCTAAAAAAAAAGGTCTAGGTACAACTGTTAAGCAGCAGAGCCAAGCATAGGGAAAATCGATTGCGGTGCTCCATTTATATTTAAGATAAAAAAATCGGCTATGTAACGTCACTCATCTAATCTATTCTATGTTGCATGGATATAATTGTTACATTTGGAATTCACATTAAGTGCATGCCCACAAGCAGACACGTATAAGTTCACACTTGCACATTCTGCGTGTGAACCTACAACATAAAAACCCAAATCTCAAATGAACATACACCCTGCAACTCTTTGCTGACCTTCCCTGAAACAGGGGTGACATTGGCAGAGTGAACCATTTTCTATTTATAGTTGGTCAGATGCATATTGACCTATACAAGAAAAGAATACAAACAATAAATTAAATTTTATAATCATACAATTAAAGAACTAATCTATAAAATTCACTATACTCTTTGAGCAAAGTGAAGAAATAAATGTATTCCAAACAATCAGGAATATTTTTCAATGTAACCGCACTGTGAAACGTATGCAGTTGGGGAAAATGCTTCATACAATATGATGCACTTAAGTGTTTTTTCAACTATCTCCATAAAAGTGGTTAATTTATGTTAAATTTTTGACTCCCTGTCCTGTCTTTATCCCGGCCAAGTGAATTCACATTTTTTCCCCACATTTAAAATGTGCTCTATCCATTATTTCAATAAGTGACAGTTTTAGGTAGTGCACACGGAACATTTTCTATTGACAACAAAATTGTAAGTCGCACGGCCGGGTTAGGTAAAAGGCAAACATTTTGTTTATCTTGGTTGCTTTGGACCATTGTCACATAGAAGAAAGACGTTTAACCGCCGAGAAAAAAACGATCTTTAAATTTGTGGTGAGTATATAATTTTACAGAAATGCGTTTTTTGAAAAAACAACTATATTATGTATATTTTAATTAAAAGTATGTTTCAATAAAAGGTTTTAATAATAATAATATATTTCAATATGGTCTTCTAGTTGTGACCTACGAACTTTCGTTTATCGTATTTTTTATAAGTGCGGGATATATTTTCTTTATTTTTAAATTTACATCATATTCTGTTTTGAGAGCAGTATTTTTTATTTTTTTTCTTGTAATTAGTTACTTGTAATAACCATCTTGTAATTATTTCCAACTTCCTAAATTTGATATCCGTGGCAACATATAATTGGCCATGTTTTTTTTGTAATTGCTACTATTATATTTCTTATGTAACGCTGTTTGTTGTCCTATTAAAATAAAATAAAAAAATAAAAAAAATAAAAATAAAATATAAAAGCTTTCTTACATTTCTAAAATTCAACTTGGAATACTTGAATAACATTTTTTAATTTGGAACTTTTGTCTAGGCCAGGGGTCGGCAACCTTTTGAGTCGGAAGAGCCAAAAATTACAATTTACAAATTTCAAAGTTTTTCCTTGACTTATAGGTTGGTATGAGGCTGACCACCCATACTGTAAAAAATGGTTCACTTTGCCAATGTCGCCCCTGTTTCAGGGAAGGTCGGCAAGAGTTGCAGGGCTTATGTTCATTTAAGATTGGGTTTTTATATTGTAGTTCCACATGCGGTATGTGTGAGCGCGAAATTATGCGTGTCTGCTTATGGGAATGCATTTGATGTGAATCTCAAATGATACATATCTTATTTTGGATTTGGATTTGTAAAGAGCCACAAATGTTTTTTTGCCAACAATAAATAGCGTCGATGGGGCGGGGGGAGGGTGGGGGGTGAAAAGCGAGTACAAGTAGCGGAGAGATCGTTAATCGATTCAGAACGATTTAGTTTTTTTCGATCAGAAGTATAATTCTGTGTTTTTTTTATATTTGCGTATGAAGCTAAAGAGCCGTAACTTCACACCCAAAGAGCCGCATGTGGCTGGTGAGCCGCAGGTTGCTTACCCCTAACCAAACCGATATCGATCCACCATATTTGTAAAAAGTCCGGTCTATAGCTTAGTTGGTAGAGTAACTGCATTCCATGCCGAGATCTCGAGTTAGAATCCCACTGAAGTTGTCAGAAATTATTTCTCGTTTCAGTGTTTATTTCTAACCCAAAATAAAATACCGGCAAGGCTTACTCAGCCTTCATAAGAAATGAGTGTCAAGCCACTCAGGAGCTGAATAACATCCATTTCAAGTTGGCGTAAAGTAAAAGTTACTGGGTTGTTCATTTTAGATTTGGATTTTAAATTATGAGTAGGTACACATGCAGCATTTGTAAGCGTGAACTTACATGTGTCTACTTGTGAGCATGCATTTTATATGAATCTTTAATGTAAATGTATATTTGCAACTAAGATTATGTATTGTAGTTGAATATAATGGTCTTCTTCTATTGGGTGGTTTCAAAATTTACCGACCTCGTTGCTGAAATATTGAGAATTGAGAACCATTGTTTATTTGATCACCATCAAACTTCACAGGATTCATTCTAAAAATATGTTACATGTTTCCTGAAAATTTTGTCAAAATCGGATGAGCGGTTTATGAGTATAGGGAACATGCATACATACATACATACATACATACATATATACATACATACATACATACATACATACATACATACATACATACATACATACATACATACATACATACATACATACATACATACATACATACATACATACATACATACATACATACATACATACATACATACACACATCCTTCTTTATAGATATAGATAGATAGATTGCATTCCATGCCGAGATCTCGGGTTAGAATCCCACCGAAGTTGTCAGAAATTATTTCCCGTTTCAGTGTTTATTTTAAACCCAAAATAAAATACCGGCAAGGCTTACTCAGCCTTCATAAGAAATGAGTGTCAAGCCACTCAGGAGCTGAATAACATCCATTTCAAGTTGGCGTAAAGTAAAAGTTTCTGGGTTGTTCATTTTAGATTTAGAATTTAAATTATGAGTGGGTACACATGCAGCATTTGTAAGCGTGAACTTACATGTGTCTACTTGTGAGCATGCATTTTATATGAATCTTTAATGTAAATGTATATTTGCAACTAAGATTATGTATTGTAGTTGAATATAATGGTCTTCTTCTATTGGGTGGTTTCAAAATTTACCGACCTCGTTGCTGAAATAACGAGAATTGAGAACCACTGTTTATTTGATCACCATCAAACTTCACAGGATTCGTTCTAAGAATATGTTACATGTTTCCTGAAAATTTCGTCAAAATCGGATGAGCGGTTTATGAGTCTATAGGGGACATACATACATACATACATACATACATACATACATACATACATACATACATACATACATACATACATACATACATACATCCTTCTTTATAGTTATAGATTTATCATCAGTTTTTGACAACCAGGGCTTCCTACAACAACGAAGTACAATCTAATCTAATCTAATCTAAGTTGCAAAATATAAGTAACATTAGAGATTCGCATTATTTATATATACATTTTCACAAAACAGACATGTTTACGTTCGCGCTTAAACATGCCGCATGTAGTCCTACAATACAAAAACCCGAATCTCAAATGAATGCAACTCCTGCCAACCTTCCCTGAAATAGGAGTGACATTTGCAAAGTGAACCATTTTCTACAGCATGGGTGGTCAGCCGCATACCAACCTATAAGTCCAGGAACATACACAACAAATTACATTTTAAGATAATTATACATATTTGTATTTTTTACTTTTTACAAAAACTTTGAACGTTAACCGTTGAACTGCGGTAGGTCACATTAATGAATAAATTCAATTTTCTACCTGTACCATGTCATGGACTTGGCCTTTTTTCAAAGCAATAAAATACATATAATTATCATAAGAATGTGTTTTCTATTTCAAATTGCATGCATTTAATTTTCTATTGCGTATTCGAAAGCTGCAAGTTGCATGCAGTTCGTAAATTTGAATTATTCCTTCCATTTGCTCCTACTTATGGTAGCCGGTAAAAGTGTAGTGGTCAACGCCTCTGCCTCTAAATTTGTAATTTAAAAAAGTAATTGGTTCATCTATGAGCTGTGATTTTGAATCCAAGCTGTCTTTCCAACTTTGGAGGACGTCTGCCAGATGGTTTTTACTGCATACAAATGTAGACAGAATCAAACTAATCAAACCCTAGATAACCTCTGGCTTTGAACGTGAGAATTTTCATCGTAGATCTATATTATATATTCTTTAATCTAAGTTGCAAAGATACATTAACATTTAAAGCTCATATCAAATGCATGACCACAAACAGACACGTGTAGTTCGCGCTTACAAATGCTGAATGTGTACTTACAAATTAAATACAAACCTCAAATGAACATAAGCCCTGCAACTGTAGGCGACCTTCACTAAAACAGGGGTGACACGTGTTTGTTTGTGGGCATGCATTTGAGAGCCTTATCTAATCTAATTTAAGTTGCAAAATATAAGTAACATTAGAGATTCACATTATATTCATTTTCACAAAACTGACATGTTTAAGTTCACCCTTAAACATGTAGTCCTACAATATAAAAACCCGAATCTCAAATAAACATACACCCTGCAACTCCTGCCGATCTTCCCTGAAACAGAGATGACATTGGCAAAGTGAAAATTATCTACAGCATGGGTGATCAGCCGCTACCAACGTATAAGTGAAGGAACAAATTATGTTAAAAATTCTCTGCAACTTAGAATATAGATTATAGAGCCTACAATTTTTTTCATGGAATTATTGTTAATAAGGGTAGTAAGTTATCATGTTTCTGCAACATTGTAAGAGAAATGTATGAATTATGTAATGTCGGAGAACCAATCGTGGTGGATGGCATGACTGGCAGCCAATCACGCCATGCGATCCAATGGAGGATAAGAATAAAGAGCCTATTATAAAATGAACACCATTAACTTTAAAAATGTATTGAGGTAACATACAGCTAGGTTACTATTCAATATTCAGTGTGACCATCAACAGTGTCTTTTTAATCAATTGACTGAAATCAATTAAAAAATTTCAAAATTTTAATCAATTGACTGAATCAGAGTGAAAATCTGATCAACACAGCCTCTACCGGCCATAAAGCCGGACTGTATATCGGAAACCCTTTTGCTAGTAGTCAGAATCACATTTTTTATAATCACCTTACAGAAGACTTTTCCTGGTATACTGAGTAGACTGATTGGTCTGAAGTTCTGACAGTCTTTTTTGTCCCCTTTACCTTTGTAAATGGGAACAATGACTGCCTTCCTCCAATCCATCGGTACCACTCCTGCATTCACACAAAGCTTACATAATTCAAACATCCAATCTATCACACATTCACCTCCTGCTTTCAACATTTCACCATTTATACCATCAAACCCAGCAGACTTCCCATTCTTCAGACGTGAAATAGACACTTTCATTTCTTCTTTCAAAATCTTCAATTCATTCTCTTCATCTGTCTGTTCATAAATTCTTCTTTCACCCTGGCCAAAAATTTCTTGAAAATAGTTCTTCCATCTCTTGCATACTTCTTCATTCTCCCATACCATCTCACCGGCAGCACTTTTGACTCCCGGAGTGGTCAATGCAGAAGATTTATTTCTATCCGCATTGATCCACCTCCAAAATTCCTTCTTACTGTCGGTGAAACTTTTGTTAATCCTTTCATCAATCTTTCTTTGTTCATTCATCTTGCTTTCATAAATTATAGTCTTTGCCATTCTCTTAGCTATCTTATATTCGTCTTCTAGCTTTCTATCATTTCTATCATTCAGCCAATTTTCATAACACTTTTTCTTAACTTTCACAGCTTCTTTCACTCTATCATTCCACCAGGCATCTCCTTTCAATTTTCCACCTTTCGTTACCCCACATACTTTTTTAGCACATTCAATCATTCCTTCCTTCAGATCTTTCCACATGCTTTCAATATCTTTTCCACACACATTCTTCTCAAGTTCATTTACACTTAAAATTTTGTGGAGCTCTGATACATACTTCTCTTTCACATTTTCTTCATTCAGCCTTTCTACTTTTATTCTAGTCATTCTTACTTGCTTCTTGCGTTTCTTCTTTCTTACTTCACCAAGCATTATTTTAGCACATAAGAGATAGTGATCACTGCCTATTTCAGGCCCGCGGTAGACACGGCTATCTCTTACGGCTCCTCTCAGTCTTTCATCCACACAGATGTAGTCAATGATTGTGCGACTTCCCACAATCTGCCTCGTGTACAGATGCACATCCTTATGCCGAAACCAAGTATTCGATGCAAAAAGACTGTGCTCCGCACACAAAGCAATCAGATGTCGCCCATTATCATTGACTACACCTCTCCCACCAGGACCAATAATTTTCAAACATTCATCCCTCTGCGCACCTATCCATCCATTCATATCACCTAAAATTACAATGTTTTCATTATTCTTCCTTTCATGCACAACCGCATTCAGCTCATTCCAAAAACTCATTCTCACCTCCATACACTCTGAATCAACAGGAGCATAACAGGTCACCAAGAAAAGTTTCAAACTGTTAATTTTCAATTTAACAACCAAAATCCTGGGAGAAATTCTTTGGTAACCCGCTATGCATCCCTTCACACACTCACTCACAATCACACCTACACCCTGCCTTTCATTCCCATCTTCCACACCTGACCAAATATACAATTCACCATTCGCTAATACTTTCTCACCATTCCCTTTCATTTTTGTTTCTGTCACACCCATCACTTTTATTCGTTTCTCTTTCATTACATTCATAATTTCTTTCTCCTTGCAATCATTCATCTTCCTTACATTCCATGTCCCAAAAACCCATTCATTCTTTCTATGAAAATTAGTGGTGGCATTTCCACAATGTACAGATTTAAAATTATTGTTGGTGGCCATTGCTACAAAACAAAATGACAACTACGACAACTTGTTGAAAAACAATTGTCGGTGAGGGGGAAACTATTCACGGCCTTTGTGGATCTGGAAAAGGCTTTTGACTCAGTGGACAGAGGTATGTTGTGGGATGTTTTGAAAGCATACGGAGTGAATGGAGCTCTACTCAATGCGGTGCATGCGAACTATGAGAATAGTATGGCTTGCATTCGTATTGATGGTGAGTATAGTGAATGGTTTGAAGTTTTTAAGGGTGTAAGGCAAGGATGTGTGATGAGCCCATGGCTATTTAACATAGTCATGGACAAGTGTGTTCGAGATGCTAGACTTGATGATTGTGGATTAATGATAGGAGAGAGCAAAGTAAGCGTTCTACTGTATGCGGATGATGCAGTCCTTGTATCTGATTCAGCAGTGGAATTGCAAATGATGCTCTCTAGATTGAACGAAGCTTTGAAAGGTAATAATTTGAAGTTGAATGCAAGAAAGACGAAAGTTTTGATTTTTGAAAGAGATGATGAAAATATGAATTATGAATTTAAAATTAATGGAATGAATGTTGATGTCGTAAATGAGTTTGTATATTTGGGAAGTAAGTTTGAAAAAGATGGAAGAATGGCCGGTGAATTTGAAAGAAGAATAATGAAAGGCAGGTGTGTACTGGGTGCGACCGCTTGCATCGCCAGGAACCAAAATCTCTCAAAAAATGTTAGATTGGCGGTGCACGGTGGTATACTAGTGCCAACCTTGATGTATGGAAGTGAAGCCTGGACGGTGAGTGAAAGGGAAATTAGTAAAGTCCATACAGTAGAAATGGACTATCTAAGAAGTATGATTGGGAAAAAACGAAGTGACAGGGTGAGAAATGATTTTGTAAGAGAAGAATGTGGTGTAAGGGAAAGTGTGAAAGTGAAGATTAAAAGAAGTATGTTAAGATGGTTCGGGCATTTGGAGAGAATGAGTGATGAAAGATTGACGAAGAAAGTATATGTTGCTACAATAGATGGATGTCGTGGTAGAGGAAGACCGAGAAAAGTATGGAAGGATCAAATCTCTGAAATAGCGAATGACTGGGATATCCAGAGTCATAATAAAAGGAGGACTTGTATGAAAAAGGTTATGACTCTGGATGAAATGAAAGAAGTATGCAAGGACAGGAAGAAGTGGCGGCTAATCTGCAATGTTGATTTCTAATGTTGGTGTATTCATTTGCTACATTTTTTGCATAGGAAATTTTTGACTTTTTTTGTATAGATTTCTTTGTAAGGTTTTGTTCTTTTTTATATTTAAATGTTATTTATTATTCATATTCCTTGACTTATAGGTTGGTATGAGGCTGACCACCCATACTGTAAAAAATGGTTCACTTTGCCAATGTCACCCCTGTTTCAGGGAAGGTCGGCAAAAGTTGTGGGGCTTATGTTCATTTGAGGTTTGGATTTTATTTGTAAGTACACATTCAGCATTTGTAAGCGCGAACTACACTTGTTGGTTTGTGGGCATACATCTGAGAGCTTTAAATGAATATATCCTTGCAACTTAGATTATAGATTATTATAGACTTAAAAGAGTCGAAGAAGATTATAGTAACAAAGTAAAGTTCAAAAATAATTTTAGCAAGATAATAATATAAAAGCAGGTTAGAAGCGCTTGAGGCTATAATCTCTTCTTCTCTAGTTCCAATCCTGGGATTGTCTTGCAGCAATTTCTTTCATTCTTCTCCTCCATTCTTCCCTGTCTTGTGCGGCTCTTTTAAGGTCTGCATATGATGAGCAGCGCACGTCCACCAATAGGTCCTCCAGGTATTCTTGGCATGGGCGTCCCCTAGAGTTGGTCTCCTCAGTCATTCCCTCCATTATGGCATGCAAGAAACCTTCTTGTCGTATTACATGGCCGATCCATCTTGCATGTCTTTCGGACAAGGTCCTGAGCAGATGCCTTCCTCCTTCGATTCTTTGGAGAACCTCCTCATTTGTAGTGTGGTCTTTCCAGGAAATTCCTAGAAGTCTTCTATACGACCACATCTCTAAAATCTACATATAATAGCAAGGATATGTTAACATTCAAAGCTTATATCAAATGCATGCCCACAAGCAAACACGTGTAAGTTCGCGTTTACAAATTCTGAATGTGTATTTACAAATTAAAATTTAAGCCTCAAATGAACATAAACGCTGTGACTTTTGCCGGCCTTTCCTGTGACAGGAGTGACAATGGTAAAGTGAATATTTTTTTAAAGTATAGGTGGTCAGCCTGATACCAACCTTTAAGTCAAGGAATATGCTGACGGAATATGCTGCTGATCTCATGAAGTGATATTGTTGCCAACAGGGAAGCCACACTGCAACTGCAACTAAGCTACACATGTAGTGTATCTTCTTGCCTGCGTTATTCCCGAAGGGGTCACATATTGTGGCGATTCTGAACCTATTTATTTTTACGGGTAAGGGGGCCGGCCTCACACCATCCTATTTCTGTTGAAATGGGGGACGCCATCCGACGCATTAATACCATTGTAGAACTTCTGTCAACTATCAAAAACAGTAAATTCGATTTTTTTTCGACAGACATGCTATAAGGAACAAATAATAACACCTTCTCTATCGTATTATACAATGAAAATGAAAGGATTAAGAAAGACATCGTGGTTGCAAAAATTATGAAAATTAAAAAAAAAACAATGTACAAAACTTCTGATGGTAGAAGCAGTATTAAATGTGTAAATAGTTATTACGATTGCCTATCTTTGAAAGAAGTGCAATCAGAAGAAGGATAAGTGTTTAACATCTTGAAATAAACGTAAACAACAAAGTCTAAATTCATTTGACATTAAATTTGTATCCGTTCATTAGAAATGTCTGCTTTAAATGAGAAATGTCAAGGTTCTTTTTGTAAGTCAGCCCTTGTTATAGTTAATGTAAAAGTCGTGACGTAGAAGGTTACATCCTTCTCAATATCTTCCCACTCGCGGTCTGGTATGTTCACATTTCTGAGAACTGGATTCATTCAAATCTTACTTGGAACAAAATAATAATATAAACCTGAATTTTCATCTCTAGTTTTGGTGCTATTCTTAGACATTTTGCTAGTCCGATGAGCTCACGCTTTGACAAACTAATGATGCCTGGGCTGGAAGTTTCATCACCACGGTTATTCTTACCTACCAAATATCGGTAATATTTGTATGAAGACCTGCTAATCCAAAATGGCCGCAAGTGAACAGCTGATTAGTCTTGAAAAAAAAACGGGATATAAAATATTAACGTGAAACGTCAAAACGACACAAAAATATTACGGTTGCCTGGAAACTGATTACAGCAAGACCTCTTTTTGTGCAAAGCGTGCGCCCTAGGCATGTGCACGAATTCTTTTTGGGTGAAAAAAGTGCTTCAGATTCTCCATCTATTTATTTTTTGATGATCTGTCAGTGGTTGATCAATGAGGTAATGTAGTAATTTATGATTTTCAAAGCAAAAATGAAAATAATGATGGCGTGGATGTCGTGGTAGCGGAAGACCGAGAAAGGTATGGATGGACCAAATATCCTAAATTGCGAATGAATGGAATATCCAGAGTCATAATAAAAGAAGAGCCTGTGTGAAAAAGCTTATGACTCTGGAGGAAATGAAAGAAGTATGTAAGGACAGAAAGAAATTGCGGTTGATCTGTAATATTGGCGGCTAGGGTTTGTTAAATTAGAATTTGTTTACTGTTTAGTTTTGATATTATTATTTACTGAATTATAAAATGTAATTTGTCGTGTATGTTCCTTGACTTATAGGTTGGTATGCGGCTGACCACCCATGCTGTAAAAATGGTTCACTTTGCCAATGTCATCCCTGTTACAGGGAAGGACGGCAGTAGTTGCAGGGTGTATGTCCATTTGAGATTTGGTTTTTATGTTGTAGGTTCACATGAGGCATGTGCAAGCGCGAACTTGTACGTGTCTGATTGTGAGAATGCATGTTATGTGAATTTCCAATGTAACATATCTTTGCAACTTATATTAGATTATAGCAAAACTATAATATGTCTTATTACACCGTCAGGAACTGTAAACAATATCATATCATGTTGTTTTCTAGGAATAATCTGTTCCGAGCTGGCATTGCCTTGTCACTTTTACTTGAGAAAACCCATTTTACTTGCAAGAGTTGTGAATAATAACGCAACCCAATATTCCTGCGGCTTTACAATGAGAGAAGTTTCTGAAAAACACGCAAACAGAAGCAGACATTGCAAAATAAACAGTGCAGAAGAATGAATTCAATGAATGAAACCACGAAATTATTTTTTCTGCAACTTAGATTATAAATAACCCATATGACTTTGGACTTATAGGTTGGTATGAGGCTGACCACCCACACTGTAAAAAATGGTTCACTTTGCCAATGTCATCCCTGTGTCAGTGAAGGTCGGCAAAAGTTGTAGGGCTTATGTTCATTTGAGGTTTGGATTTTATTTGTAAGTACACATTATGTATTACAAATGTAAGCGCGAACTACACGTGTTTGTTTGTGGGCATACATCTGAGAAGCTCAATGAATATTGTGATGACCAGCTTTGAAGCGCGGCCCTGCTGGGCCCCCGCGCTGCCGCGAACCGTCACCTCTTTGAGGTTAGGTTGCGCGCTTTTGCAGTTGCCCGGCTAGCTAAAGACTCCTCAGGGTGGTGTTCAGGCCCAACACCTTGCTCGCTTTCCACTGATGCTAAAGAGGTTAAAAAATATAGGTGATGGAGAGAAAAACCGGGTAAAGGAAAGACGGGATTTATTTTAAATTATGAGAAATGAGAGCATCACCACGCTAAACTGCACGACTGACTGGTTCTAGGTGAAATTAGATAATGTATTTAAAGGGTTTGATTAGCTCACGAGGATGGAGAGAAGTCTTGGTGCTGGGATGCGGGTAGTCGATGCTGGGGCGCCGGCAACGGCAACGCTTTTGGCGGGATGTCGGGCTCCACACTCCGGAGGAATTGCGGCACGGGGCTCAGCCCGCGATAAGACGGGAGCGCTCGGCTGGACGGGGCAGGCGCTCCGTCCTCCTGAGGAACTGTGGGCACGGGGCTCCGGATATCAAGGAGTAGCCAAGCGGGCGCTGGCGATGGGTAGAAAGCAGGGGCTCCTTCCTTCCGAGGAATCCGCCACGGGGGACCCAGGCGCGGCCAGGGGCTGTGTAGTGCAGGCAACAACGGCGACTCAAGCCTTCTCCGATAGATGTTCTTGGCCACGCCTGGTAGGTGTTATTGGTTCAGGTGTTGAAGAGCTTGTGTCCTCAGAGTTTGTGTCCTCGATTGTGGGAGGTCGACGCCTTTTATAAACTCCCTACCAGCGCGATGCGGAGCTTAACGGGGGATTTTAAGTGTTTCCCTCCTAACTGACAATCTCAGCCTGTCTTCTTCCTCTCATTTGGATCCGGTTCAATTTCTGTGGCTAAAGATGCGCTTCAATTTCTTTCAAGTTGGTAATGACATTATTTTTCCTGTGGCAGGTATAATGTTTTGACAGATCATGTCTTCTTCTTCTTCTTTTTTCCCACAGGTAGCTATCTGACATGCTAGCTACCTGACATTCCCGCTCGTCGCTGAGGCAAAAACGCACCTCGCGCAGAGAATCCAGCGAAGTGAGCTTTTTGACGTTGTGTTCAGACATAAGTTAGTTTAAAATATATGTTTAACAGTATACCAGTCAGTGCGAAGCGTAGGTGGCGGTGGTTGAACAAGACATACAGAGAAGAGGTCGTACGCAGACGACATGAATTGTACACAGGTAGCTCTGAAACAGGTTTAAAATATGTATAAGAAATGGTGTAAAATATTATGAGACAAAGCAAATTGACACAGAAACAAATTTGTACATTACATAGTTAAGACAAAATAAAATGAAATTGTAAAAGTGATGTTTTGTTCTTGTAAAATAATAAAAATTTAAGTCATGATTATTAAGTTGAATTTGGTCTTTGTTCTAAGTTTAAATGGTGGCACACAATTCACATTTGGGGTACAGGACCCTAAGCACTAACGAGTCTAGCTCGTTTTTCACTTATTGCTCTTGAAAACACAAAAATTTTGCCTTGGTACACAGAATTTTATTTTTAGGTATCTACCTGCCTAACAGACCAAAATCATCCAGCAAGCAGTCAATAAGTACAACGTGGTGAGCTCTCATACAAAACAATAACAAGTTGTCTGTTACATGTGGGTTACAAAAGGAAAGGATCTAACTACTTATGATCCTTCGGTTCGATTCACACTCTTTTGGAAGAACCGATAAGAAACCAAGAGAGGCGGAACGGAGGTAGGAACACCATGGAAAAACAATGAGGTGGCCCGTTCATTGGCCAGTGCAACGCAAGAGGGCGTGGCACACTGATCTCACTATTCAACACAGGTAATCCTGGGATTGGGAAGTACAGGTTATACATATTATATACATGAAGTACAGGGTATACATATTACATACATGAAGTACATGAGAAAATACAAAAATATATGACAGATGTTGTAGTATTGAAGTAGAGGTGAAGATCTCCTGCTCGAGATGTGACAATACCGGTCTGAAGACACAGTACTGACCACACTCTGTCGGCATTTCTTGACCGCTCCGACCAGCGACGATTTAGGACTCTAGCCCTAGTCACAAAGTTGGGTGCTAGGGTTTTTGCTTCAATGAACAACGAAGAAGCGTTGATCATTGCCCGGGCAGGTATAGGGTGGTAACTAGCGTACGCCCCGAAGCAAGCCCTTCTGAGGGGTTTCGAGTGAGTCAACATTCGGTATATACTGCCTGAGTGCAGTATACGCCGACGTACATGACAATAACTAAACTCCCCGGCAAACACTACGCCGTGGTGACTGTCCCAGCTAACAATGCTTTTAGTAGTCTAGGCCTGGCTTCAGGAGGTGGTCAATCTTCATACCACTCTTCTCCTTGGGTTCCAGTGTGTTCTCAGGTTTTGCCCACATGGCGAAAACCTTCCTTCCGTCAATAAATAACATGATAAATAAACACAGGGATACAATCCGTTGGCGCCATCCGAAGATGCAAGCCTGGCGTACCCATCACTCCAAGGTGATTTCAAAAAATGAGTCAGCAGACTCCCCCAAGTCTCGTCAGACTGGTACCAAGTCCCGTCGGACTTCAAGTCTCGTAAGACTTCCAACGCACTCCGGCGTTGCCAATCCCGTTGGATTGCAGGAGTATCCCGGTTACGTCAAACCACTCCTCACGCTTCTCCCAAGCGCCCCACAATCATCCCAGATTGTGTCCAGTCCCCTTTGACTGCTCCAACGCACTCCAGCGTTACCGGCAAGGGCTCCACCCTTTCCCAAGACGTGCTCGCTACGTCTTCCCACGCATTCACAGCGTTCGGCAGCATACCACCTTTGTCAAGGTGTATTGCCTATGATGTTCACAGATGTTCTCTTGATGTCTACATCTGGACTAGCTCAGCTCTCCTTCTCGTTCCCTTTTTGAGCGCCACCAAGTTTTTATCAAAACTTGGAAAGTTGAAAAATCATGCAGGCAATAAACGTAGACAAAGTAACAAAATACAAAACAATGAAACAAATTAAAGAAGGTACAGTGTTGGATAAACAGCTGGTGACCTTGGATTGTGACCTGGCCAAATTACCTGACATCACTCATGAGAGTGTGTACTTTGAGTCCGCAATCAAAAGACAACCCGCGTCCAAAACATGTAAACAAGAAAGAAAGTACAGATCCATTCTCCGAAGAGAACCCGCTGGATTCTGACTCACGACCTGGCCAAATTACCTGATCCAACTCGCAAGAAGTTGATACTGTGGGTCGGAGACAAAAACAGACAGTTTTCTGCAGTTGAGCATAAATGAATATGCGAGTTGAAAGAACACATGAGAAGAAAAAGAAACATTCATTTAAATAATAAAAAAAATATATGGACACCAACCAGGTCTCCCTGGAGCAAACGCGTAGGTATTGATGTAGAAAGATTTTGATGCTAAGAAAGATTAACGGAATGACTCCGAACAGTGCTCCCTGCTGAGGGCGCAATTCAACGGGGAACGGTCAAAGTCATATTTCAGGACAAAAATGGAATTTGCAAAAATAAGATATGGAGTAATTAGTTTATAGATAAGACGTCATGCGTGATCATTGCAGACATCTAGGTGTTTGTAAATGAGTTTACGCATCTACTTCTCGTTTGCTCGTAGGAAAGTAGTTTACTCTTCCGCCATAGCAGGTCCAGCTCCGAGAACATCCTCCATGTGATACTCTCCCAGCTGAAAAGCCAAACAGCTTTTCTCTCGCCCTTCACGTCCGCCTGTCTGCCCTCCGTACATCTCCAGAAATTCCTCGAATTCCTTGGCGATGGATTGTTTACCGTTGTCCCAAACAACGGACCTCGGCATTCCCCGGGAAATAAAGATGCTTGACCCAAGCTTCTTTATTATTGCTGCTACTTGTGGCATACTTTAATAGAAATATCCAAAAATATTTCGTGAAAACATCCACTACCCCAAAAAGGCTCTCCTTGAAACTTTCGGAGAGTTCTTGTTGCAAAAAAAAAATTTTTTTTTTTTTTTGAAAATGTTGAGAACCCCTTGAAATTTTTTGTTGAGAAAATTTAACGAATGGTTACGCCTCTGGAAATAGAGACCCCCAAAAAAAAAATTGGGAAGAGAGAAAAAAAAAATTGTCAAAATATTTACGCAAGTTTGAGAATGCTTGTCTGCATTTTCGAATTACGTAACTCAAATTTTGAATTCGTCCAAATATCATCAAACCAAGAAAAACGGTTAACAATCCTCAAGATGATAAAGCATAACCACCAAAAACACAAATATCCCAGGTGGAAACGACTTCAAAGTACCACAAAACCCGAAACACAAAAACAACACTTTTCCGTTGGAACACAATTTGCTGAAATAAAACTTTATTTGTTAATGGGGAAAATACAATGTGGATCGAGCAACGGTGTCTTTTGTTAAGGCGCCACTGTGATGACCAGCTTTGACCTCCACTGAACCTCCCTGGAAAGGCAGACCATTTTGAGGTTAGGACGGGTTCTACTGACAAGGGGGCCCTTTGAGGTTAGGTGGCGCGCTTTTGCAGTTGCCCGGCTAGCCAAAGACTCCTCAGGGTGGTGTTCAGGCCCAACACCTTGCTCGCTTTCCACTGATGCTAAAGAGGTTAAAAAATATAGGTGATGGAGAGAAAAACCGGGTAAAGGAAAGACGGGATTTATTTTAAATTATGAGAAATGAGAGCATCACCACGCTAAACTGCACGACTGACTGGTTCTAGGTGAAATTAGATAATGTATTTAAAGGGTTTGATTAGCTCACGAGGATGGAGAGAAGTCTTGGTGCTGGGATGCGGGTAGTCGATGCTGGGGCGCCGGCAACGGCAACGCTTTTGGCGGGATGTCGGGCTCCACACTCCGGAGGAATTGCGGCACGGGGCTCAGCCCGCGATAAGACGGGAGCGCTCGGCTGGACGGGGCAGGCGCTCCGTCCTCCTGAGGAACTGTGGGCACGGGGCTCCGGATATCAAGGAGTAGCCAAGCGGGCGCTGGCGATGGGTAGAAAGCAGGGGCTCCTTCCTTCCGAGGAATCCGCCACGGGGGACCCAGGCGCGGCCAGGGGCTGTGTAGTGCAGGCAACAACGGCGACTCAAGCCTTCTCCGATAGATGTTCTTGGCCACGCCTGGTAGGTGTTATTGGTTCAGGTGTTGAAGAGCTTGTGTCCTCAGAGTTTGTGTCGTCGATTGTGGGAGGTCGACGCCTTTTATAAACTCCCTACCAGCGCGATGCGGAGCTTAACGGGGGATTTTAAGTGTTTCCCTCCTAACTGACAATCTCAGCCTGTCTTCTTCCTCTCATTTGGATCCGGTTCAATTTCTGTGGCTAAAGATGCGCTTCAATTTCTTTCAAGTTGGTAATGACATTATTTTTCCTGTGGCAGGTATAATGTTTTGACAGATCATGTCTTCTTCTTCTTCTTTTTTCCCACAGGTAGCTATCTGACATGCTAGCTACCTGACAATATATCCTTGCAACTTTGACTATAGATATTATAGATTATACCACATTTATTTTATTAGTTGGCGGCATATTTATTCATAATTTTATGTTTTCTTTTTTGTAGACCAATTGGCTTTTTTTGTATAGATTTATTAGAATGATTTTTTTGTTTACCTGTTTATACCCGAATGTTATTTCTTATTTGTATTTATTGATTTATAGGTTGGTATGAGACTGACTACCCATACTGTAAAAATGGTTCACTCTACCAATGTCACCCCATGCTTCAGGGAAGGTCGGCAAATTTGACGGGTGTAGGTATGTTCATTTGAGGTTTGGATTTAAATTTTTAAGTACACATTCAGCATTTGTAAGCGCGAACTTACACGTGTCTGTTTGTGATGATGATGCCGACTTGGTAAAGCGCCGTTTCGTGAAGATTGTCACTCCAAGGGCGCTTTTTGTGTTATCGCGGCGAAGTAGTGTGTCTTGAGGGTTTTTTTGAGGTTTTCCCTGGATTTTGATTCTCGAACTTCCGGTGGCAGTTGGTTCCACGAAGAGAGACCCGCAACAGCAAACGCACGATTGCCATTGTGGGCATGCACATGACATGAGTTTTGAATGTGAATATATCTTGGCAACTTAAATTATAGATAATAATCTATAATCTGTAAGTTATTTTTACACAATCTGAGTTAAGAAAAAAACGAGCAACAGGATGATGTGAGAGTTGTTTTAAATTAATTTTCAGTTTTCATAAGACACATCGATACATTACCTCTCATAGACATAAGACAAACAAGCACTAAGGGGACGAATATGTCTCCTGAGCACGTTGGTTACGATACCAACGAAACGTTGGAGATAAAATGTCTCAAATTCCGTTTCATCCAATTTTTAATGTGATTTTTATTCAATTTTCACGTTGATGCTTTTAACAAAAAGTATAAAATAATTACATCATTATTTTTAATTGCGATTTGTTTACTTTCAATACTTGTTTTTGCACAAAAAGATCAAAGGCTTTAAAATAATATTAAAAAAAAAACAATTCGAAACCAAAAACGGGAAATAACAAGAAAAGAAAGTGGCTGCCGTCCGTCCTACTTGAATTCATTTTGAACATTTTAAAGCGGGAAATAATAAAGTTACTCAGGGAATATTTCAAGAATTAATTAAATAATTTATCAGCTCCTTGGGTGAACCAAACTCCGACCTCCAAACCAACACTTTGAGGGAGTTTCTCTTCAAAGAAGGGAAAGCGTCTTAACAATGGATGGAGCCCCTCAAAGTTACTTAATTATTAAAATATCCAACCAGGGAATTTTTATTTAAACAATAAATTAACAATGAAGATGTTTTTCAACCTTGTAAAAAAATACGTAAATTTTTTTGGAATTATATTTAATGATTTCTTTTATCAGCGCCGTTTCGTGACTCAATGTCACTTTAAGGGCGCTTAGTAGTTAAAAAAAAAGTATGTCTTCATCCTCCTCTTTAGCTCCTCAATCATCCTGGACCTCCGGATTTCTGGTGGCAGTGAGTCCAAGTTGCAGGGCCGGCCACCGCAAAAGCACGGTCTCCGAAAACAGTGGCAATTTTCCTTCTAGGTTCATTTAGCAGGGTTATCGCTCCGTTCTCTGCTGATCTCAGTGTTTGTTCCCCTGAGGAATCAAAGATTAGTGAATGTAGACGTTACGAATTATATTTGTTTTGCGTAAATCACACCTCAAGAGCCGGCTATGAGCTTAGTCGTCACCATTATCACAATAATGAGTTTGAGAGTAGAGATTTTCTTAAGAAATCTTATGCGGGAGACTCCCTAGATTTCAGAGACTCTAGGAGTATATGCCACTTGTTGAAGTGCCGCAAAGGTGTTTATGAGGTTGTCCGTCACTATAAAGCGCCAGAACTCTAGCAATATCCAGTTACTTAAAGGCTGGATGGACCTTTATTGACCGGTCTTTGGTAAAGGTTTATGAATTTTTCAACCCAGAAAAACGCGTATATTTGAAAATAGTTTTTTTTTTTATTGTATATCTTATACTCTGCCGGGATTCAAACCTACAACTTTCCATTCAGAGTCCGAAGTGTTAGACTGAACTTCGGTATCCATATTCATAAAATCTGAAACTTCATATCCATGTACATCTCTACTCGAGGGTATGGTCTGATGTCCCAACGGGCGTCCGTAGATCTTACAGTATCTATTTGAAGGTAAAATTCTGTATTACATTTTTCTCATTTATATTTCTTTCATAATGAGTTCTTTCTCTACAGGAAAGGAAGTATTTTTTTGCCTTTAAAAAAGAATCACATTTTTAAAAAAAGTAGTTAAAATTCTACGCTAGTTTGTTTTAAATTTTAAATGATAAGTGAAGGAAGTTTAGTCTCCTAGACAGCGCAGTAGCGGAGATGAAGTTTTCAGAAGTTAAAATTTATGAATTTATTATAAGGAAATGCTCTCTTAGTCCCTAACTAGCCAAGAAATAGAAAATAGTAAAGTTTGCGCCAGAATACTCCACACACACAAGTAATTGCTAGACTCTTCCATACACAAATACATACTGTGTAGTGCTATACATACAGTAGGTACAGCTATTTACTGAAAGGTGAAATTTTTACTTTACATGATGCAGCTCTGGTTAGGGTTTCAGTGGTTTTGTTAAACCAGCTTCACTTCTTCCAACGTTATCTCTGAATGGGCTGCATTTAGTGAAAATAACCAATATTTTAACATCAAAAATATTTTTTGTAGAGAATCGCAATTCACTAACCTATTTTTACAAGCCTTAAACAGGTATCAATAAATAAATCATCATTTTATATTAATTAATATTCAATCACATCTTTTGAACTAGGGTCAAAGTTATACGCAGGCGGCCAGGCGGGAATCGAACCAGCGTTATTCTTTTCCAATTATTAATACGCTAGGCAAGATTAGCGACTTGATGCCCAAGTGGTCATTTCAGATTGGAATAACGGTCGTTCGACATTTTTACAATAATAATTATAACTACACACTTAATTTTTTTTTATCGGATATTAACCGTTAATAAACCGTTATAAGAACTTACATTAATCTCGACGTTTCGTTAGCGACGTAGCTAACATCTTCAGGAGACACTCTCTCTGCATGATGACTGAGGATGAACATCAGACCACGAATACTGAGGATGAACATGAGTTCAACATCAGTCGTCGTGCAGAGAAGGTGTCTCCTGAAGACGTTAGCTACGCCGCTAACGAAAAGTCGAGAATAATGTTAGTTCTCTTATAACGGTTCGTGTAATATCCGATAAAAAAAATAACTGTGTAGTTATAATTATTGTAAATAAACCAGCCAATGTGTAAGTTACTGTTCACAAAAAAGTTGAACTTCATTTCATTGATGGTAGAGGGCACCTACCTGAAACTATGATTTTGTGGTCAAAATTAACACAAAAACAAAAAAAAAACATTTCTGAAAACATTATTATTCTATTGTTATGTAAATAGGTAATGTAAATATTAAAATATGTATAAGTATTAGCTATAGGAATTCTTTATTGTATTGGTGGGTAGGATTTATAATTGTGTGTACATAGAGAAGTCACTAGATTACTTTAATTATGTATGTGCTTCGAGAACAGTCTAGCAAAAATGTGTTCTCAACAGTTCTATCTTCTTAGTATAAAAAGGGTGCAAGTTGCTTGCACTAGTCAGTCAGTCATCTGCGAGCTTCACCAATACATCGAACAAATTTGACCAGTGAACTAAAACCAGTGTAATGAAATAAATGAAAGTGTATTTGTAAAAATAAATATAAACGCGTAAAATAAATAAGTAAAAAGAAGAGTAGTGTTTTATTTTAAAGTATCCGAACCAAAAATCGTAACACTATCAACCAGACATTATGATTCTAATCTAATCTAATCTAAGTTGCAAAGATATGTTACATTGGAGATTCACATTACATGCATTCTCACAACCAGACACGTACAAGTTCGCGCTTGCACATGCCTCATGTGAACCTACAACATAAAAACCAAATCTCAAATGGACATACACCCTGCAACTCTTGCCGTCCTTCCCTGAGACAGGGGTGACATTGGCAAAGTGAACCATTTTTACAGCATGGGTGGTCAGCCGCATACCAACCTATAAGTCAAGGAACACACACACACGACAAATTACATTTTATACATCACTAAATAATAATATCCAAATACAAAATATCCATTTACAAATAAAACAAATTCCAATTTAATAAACCCTAGCCGCCAACATTACAGATCAACCGCCATTTCTTTCTGTCCTTACATACTTCTTTCATTTCCTCCAGAGTCATAATTTTCTTCATACAGGCTTTTCTTTTATTATGACTCTGGATATTCCATTCATTCGCAATTTCGGATATTTGGTCCATCCATACCTTTCTCGGTCTTCCTCTACCACGACATCCATCTATTCTACCAACATATACTTTCTTCGTCAGTCTTTCCTCATTCATTCTCTCCATATGCCCAAACCATCTTAACAAACTTCTTTTAATCTTCACTTTCACACTTTCTCTTGCACCACATTCTTCTCTTACAAAATCATTCCTCACCCTGTCACTCCGTTTTTTCCCAATCATACTTTTTAGAAAGTCCATTTAAACAGTATGGACTTTACTAATTTCACTTTCATTCACCGTCCAGGCCTCGCTTCCATACATCAAGGTGGGTAAAAGTATGCCACTGCGTACCGCCAATCGAGCATTTTTAGATATGTTTTGATTTTTGGCGATACAAGCTGTGGCACCCAGTACACACCTGCCCTTCATTACTCTTCTTTCAAATTCACCGGTCATTCTTCCATCTTTTTCAAACTTACTTCCCAGGTATACAAACTCATTTACGACATCAACATTCATTCCATTAATTTTAAATTCATAATTCATACTTTCATCATCTCTTTCAAAAATCTATACTTTCGTCTTACTTGCATTCAACTTCAGATGGTTACCTTGTGTTAAATTACCCTTGGTTACCCTTGGTTAAATTGCCGGGTATAATCTGAGTTCTAAGATTGTCCTTTATAAGTGCGGAATTTCGTATCACTATTACTCAGCTGGGATCAATTTGTCCGACATCGTTGCGACAAACTTGTCCGGAAAACTTGGTATACGACCACTTTAACGTTGGCCCGATATCAAAAAGGAGCGCTATCGTATACAAGTTGCAACGGGCCGAGGTGCAACTTTAAAAAGGCGATTATTGGTGTTCAGAAAGTTTGCAATGCTTTTATATCGCGGCCGGAAGCTAAGGGAATACAAACGCTTTCAACAGGAATATTATTGTAAAATCGAGAGCGTTCTCATAAAAACAAAATTGTAGTTGCAGGTCTAAGTAATAATTAAATCCTAAATAAATTCCACTACGTGTAAAATTTAAGAAAATTCGGCAAAATTTAAAGCGTATTCAAGCTATGCTAATAGTTGTTTTATAAACTTTTCGTGCCTAATATGTATATCTCATGTACCTACCTATATATGTGTTGTTTATCATTAATTAAGTGCAGGTGATGAGTATATTATGATGATTGTCGGTGTTTTGGCGGATGGGACCAAGTGGCCGATCTTTATAGCGTATTTGGAATAGAATAAGGTTGGTTCTATCGTGGTTCTATCCCAGCTTGGGTCACTTGACTTTAACTTTGACCCTGGTTCAACAGATGTCATTTTTTTTTTTTTTTTTTTTTTATTAATACAAGACATTTTTAGTACATTTTGATTTTTTTTAAACTTATTTCTACTACATAATAATTCAATTGTTTTATATGCTGTACTTCACCAAAAAGAGTCAAAGCTCTTGTGTGTGGTGAGGGATTCACATTTATTAATATAAACAATAATGAATTACTAATTGATGATATTTATACCTGTTTCTGGCCAGACAGAATAGGTTGGTGAATTGCATTCCTCTTTACAAATCCATTTAAAAAATAAATAATATAATGATGATAATGATAAATTAGACTTTTTCTTTCACCGTTTCGTGACACTGTCACTCAAAGGTTGTCCCAAAAGACTGTGTGAACAGATCGGTATTGAGACATCTGTTGTGGTGACTGCTGTCGGTAAACTTTCAAACCACAGATAATAATAATATAATAATAATATCAGGCTAATTTATTTTAAATTACAAATGATAAGAGAGCGCCGTTTTTGTGTGTGTCACACCTCAAGGGCCCTCTCCGATCATGGATAAGACTTTCTTAAAAGGTGTGTCTTGAGTGCTCCGCGAAATACATCCATAGATTTGGAGTTCTTCACTCCGGGTGGCAGTCTGTTCCACTCCACCGGACCCGCAACACGGAAAGCGCGGTCTCCGAAATTTGTACGAATCTGACGGCAGTCAGATGGCAGCGAACAGATGGCAGTCAGTTCCATGCCCTTTCTATACCCCACAAAAATTCTTCAGAGTCATCTCGGATTCGATTCATTAGAGTTGAGACGAGATATGGCCCTACTCAAATTTATAATTAACGTACTTCGTGGAAAAATTGATTGCTCGCCACTGCTGGGACGGACTCTACAGCTTTACGCCCCTAGCAATTATAGCAGAGCAAGAAGTCATGATCTTTTCGCGATCCCCGCCTGCCGAACCAATGTTCTCCGCCAGTCTCGGGTACTGCGTGCGCTGTCGCTGCTCAATACTCTGACCTCCTCAGCCCCACACCTGTATATATTTACAACTGGTGTGGATCGCTTACTATCAGAGTCTGTATGTTTATTAGAACGACGTGTGGATGCGTAGAATTATGTATCTGTGTATTGTTCTCTTATGTCTGCAATGTTATATGTATTGTGACGTTTTGGTGTCTCACTGTCAGTCCTGTACATACTTGGTAAATAAATAAATGCCTTTGGAGCTACCACTGCAAAAGCACGCTCGTCTAAAACCGTTGCGGACCAATTTTCTAGCAAAGCGAAAAGTCAATTGCCTGCTGGCACCTTCTAATCCATAATCTGAATTTGCAACCACTAGACTATCAACGCTTTAATATAAAACAGTTGATTACACCAGGATATTGACAAAACATAATTAGATGGATAGATCGTGGCTTAGCTCACCTCTGGCTCTTGGTTTGGTCATCAGCTTCATGACCAGGTTGTCGTAAGCTATTTCCTCCGCCACCCCTGAATCCTTCACCAACTTTTCCTTGATGGCGATGCAGATGTTGTGCTTGGAGAGCAAGTCTTCCAGCTCCTCGAAAGCCTGCGGACAAAAAAAAAAGATTATTACAAAATAAAGAGCATTGCTAGGTTGCGTCTGCAATGAACACATCTAGAAAGTCTGTGAAATTGAGGACATAGTGAGATGGAGTAGATCAAGGATGTGGTTTTGGACAAAATGTGTTTGTTGAGAGAACACCGATACACAATTCGGGACTCATCAGGAAAACAGGTTTCTTCTTTTACGCTCGCTTTGTATATCCCATTCTTTCACAATCTCCTCAATCTTCACAAATCTATGAAAAAAAACGCTATTATGATTGAAACGCTATTATTACGCAGCAATAAAAAAACTGTAGGATTGGTAATCTCCGATATGAATAGAACTGAAACAAGATGAATTGTAATATTGTCATTATGGTTTTGGTTTCAGATCACGTGCGACTCGTAATCCACGTATAAATTTCGCAATTTCACGTGGAAAAATCCGTCATCCGGTTTCGGTAATTCCCGCGCAATTTACGGAGCCAATTACGGGAACGTAACCGTTTACTATTTATCGCGATGACAATAAATATCTGTATCTGCTCCAAGTATACAACATTGAGTGTAAACTCAACTGAAGATTTGACCAAAAACACATGGAATCTAAAACAGCATCTCTTGCGAGCATTTAATTTTGTATACATTTTTGGTTGAGTTTATACGAAACGTTCAGTACTGAATAAGATACGAAATATTCGTTGGAAGATTGTTACATAAAGTATGTTTATTGCTTTCCAATAGGTTATCATGCTAAAAATACATTAGTATCTATATTATGTTGGTTTGTAGTAGTATAATATGTAGGCCTACCCATCGTGCTGTACAAACTTGGTTCACTTTTGCCAATGCCATCCTGTTGCGGGAAAGACGGCAGAAGTTTCAATTTTTATATTCACGTCAGGTTTTGTATTATGTTGTTTGTTCACAAAACACATGCAGCATGTGCATGCATGAAATACGAGCTTTCAAAATAAAATTTATTGTAAAATATATGAAATATTAAAGAAACATTTATAGAACCGAAATAATTCAAAAGTAAAATCGTATATATTTGACAAAATGTTTTTACTTGTTATATCTGAATATCAGTCTGTCAACCCCACATTAAAACGCCGTACACATACCTGACCCCAAAAAGCAAACAATTTCCAAATCCAAATTCAATCCCTTTGGTTTCTTTGTAAAGGGTCACGTTAACCCTACGATGTTCAATGATTTGATAAAGATTTGAGTTGTACAACCTGTACACATTTTTTTATTTTATAAAGTTTGCATATTAGCAGTGTGATTTTTAATATTTAATAAAACTAACTTTTTTTAGACAACCTTAAATTAAATTTTCTCAATTTCAAGTTAAGGTTTACTCAGCCTTCACAAGAAATGAGAACCAGCCCTCTCAGGAGCTGGGAAACCCCCACTTCAAATGAAGTCGTTGGCGTAAGGCCGGCCCCCTTGCCTGTAAAAATAAATAGGTTCAACTCACCACATGCGATCCCTTCGGGGATAACGCGAAAAAAATTGCTCTATATTATGTAAAGCTTAGTTGCGTTTTTTTGCGTTGCGTTACGTTTAAGTTTATGTGCTTTCTGTGTTGCGGGTCCGGTGGAGTGGAACAGACTGCCACCCGGAGTGAAGAACTCCAAATCTATGGGCATATTTCGCGGAGCTCTCAAGACGCATCTTTTCAAAAAGACTTATCCGTGATCGGAGAGGGCCCTTGAGGTGTGACACACACAAAAAGGCGCTCTCTTATTATGTGCAATTAAAAATAAATAAGCCTGATATATATATATATATATATACAGATATGCCTAAGAAATATTGAACTTTATGACTTTCTTATAGCTAATGAGAAAAATGCAATAAACACACGAAAATGATCAAATATTTCAGCCTTATTCATAAGATGGGTGTTACCTAAATTAAACTGAACTGGTTTAAATATGAAAACATTTGAATGAATAAGGGGGCTTAGGTTTATTTTTTACATCAGGTTTATCGTTTTTTAATAGTGTGTCCTTCGATTTTCTGAAAAAAAAAATGCCTTTCACTGGTTTCTTAAGCTTATTAAAAAATGTCTGAAGATGCGGACCGATCTGTTTGTTGAAAATAAAATAAAAACGCCTGAATATCATGGAGTTAATGTTTATTTTAAAATCATCCCTTGTACGAACACATCCGAATAATTTCTGGCATATTTCCCTAAGGGATGAAAAAGGTACAATTTCTAATTTTTGAATCTGTAACATGGCAAGAAATTTTACTGTAAATTTAGAGAAATATTTCATTGAAGAGAATTCATTGTACAAACATGTGAAGCTAAAATATTTGATATTGGAATAGAAAGGAGAATATACTCGTATATATATTATTATGTTATATAAATAAGTTTAAAAAAAAATGTGTTGTATTAATAAAAAAAAAATTAAAAATATATATATATGAAAAAACATGAAAAACGTAAAATAAGTCTACGTATAATACGTAAATGTAATTTGTTGTGTATGTTCCTTGACTTATAGGTAGGGACTGGAAAATTTCGCGATCGCGATAAAACGAATTTATTCGCGAATTTTGATGTTTTTACGCGAATAACGCGAAATTTGAGGTTTTACGCAAAATATCGCGAATTTTCGTACTTTTGTTAGAAATTGTGCGAAAAAGTTGTCATGTGTCGCTTTTGCAACGCAACTATTTTGTAAGAAAGAAAAAAAATCTGTGAAAACCCTTTGCAAGGTGCAAAGCACAGGAAAAATGGTCGGTGTTATAGCCGAGGGGGCCAAGTGGGCTGATCTTTCAACGTTGAAACACGCTAGAACGCTAGACGCGGGGTTCGATCCCCGCATGGGTCATTTGACCATAAATTTGACCCTGATTCAATAAATGTAATTGGGTAATTATAAATTAATAATTAATTAAAATGAACAATACTCGTAATGAATTTTTCATTAATGATATTAATACCTGTTTCTGGCCAGGCAGAGTAGGTTGGTGAATTGCATTCCTATTCACAAATCTATTTTATTAAAAAAATAAATGATAAGCAGAACTGTCCTGGACATCCAAACAGACTTGAATCGTGACATCAATAAAATAGGAAATACATCAAGGAGTGAAGCTGCTGCTGGATTAGCCAAGAGCACAACTTGAGGCTTTCATAAAAGCCAACATCCCTCGAAAAAATTAGATAACCCTCATCTAAAGAGACTAAATTTAATATTTTAAAATGATATTGCAGGGTATTCGGAGTGTCATTAAAAAATTAATACTTTTTTCAATCAATGGTTTTTTGTAAGTTGTAACTCGTATTGATTCAGATGTTGTTTATTCATTGTTTTTGAAGGTACATATTGTTGTTTATATAATAAATTGTAAATATTAGTAAAATCTATAGTTTTGCAATTACATAAACCTTTATTTCGATCAAATCAACCCTAAAAATTACACCGAATCTCCCCGTTTATCATAAAAAATAACGCGAATTTCCCTGTTTTTGATAAAAAATAACGCGAATTTCCCAAAAAAATAACGCGAATTTCGCAAAAAATAACACCACTTTTTTCCAGTCCCTACTTATAGGTTGATATTCGGCTGACTGATTCGATATTATTATTTAGTGATGTATAAAATGTGATTTGTCGTGTGTGTGTGTTCCTTGACTTATAGGTTGGTATGCGGCTGACCACCCATGCTGTAAAAATGGTTCACTTTGCCAATGTCACCCCTGTCTCAGGGAAGGACGGCAAGAGTTGCAGGGTGTATGTCCATTTGAGATTTGGTTTTTATGTTGTAGGTTCACATGAGGCATGTGCAAGCGCGAACTTGTACGTGTCTGGTTGTGAGAATGCATGTAATGTGAATCTCCAATGTAACATATCTTTGCAACTTAGATTAGATTAGATTAGACTACCTATGCTGTAGAAAATGGTTCACTTTCCCAATGCCACCCCTGTTTCAGGGAAGGTCGGCAGGAGTTGCAGTCTCTAGATACCGTTAGCGGGATGCTAATAGAGTAAAAATTAGCGTAACTTAAACGCAACCAAGCTGCACATATGCTGCCACTTCTTACCGCGTTGTCCCTGAAGGGATTGCATGTTGAGTGCGGACCTATTTATTTTTACAGGTACATGGGACGACCTAAAGCTAACCTCATTACGTCAAGTGGAGTTTTTCCCAGCTCCCGAGGAGGCTGCCTTTCAAATCTTATCAAGGCTAATAAAACGTTGAAGGTATTTTGTTTTTGAGATTGAAATATACACTGAAACCGAAAATCTTTTCTGAAAATCTTGCTGGTTATCGAACCTAAGTTATTTTACATGTAAAGCAAGCAATCAACGAAGTGAGCTATCAACCAGCCCCATTTATTGTATTTGAGGGGTCTTAATCTAAATCTGAATCTAAGTCTAAGTTGCAAAGATATATATCATTTGAGATTCATATTAAATACATTCCCACAAGCAGACACGTATAAGTTCGCGCTAACACATGTCGCATGTGGACCTACAATATAAAAACCCAATCTCAAATGAACATAATCCCTGCAACTCTTGCCGACCTTCCCTAAAACAGTGGTGACATTGGTAAAGTGAACCATCTTTTTACAGTAGGATGATCAGCCTCATACCAGCCCTCGTACCCAGGCTAGGGGTAAAGAAAAAAAATAATACCGAAAAATATGTTATAAATAAAATGTAATTTACAAATAAACTTAATATTTCGTAAATTCTAATGTAGTTAGGTTTAAGTTAGAATTACGGTCGTTTGACATTTTAACAATTATATTAATTTGTAAAACTGAACAATTTCAAAAGTTAATTTAAATCGGATATTAACGAACCGTTTAGAGAGAACTTACATCATTCTCGACGTTTCGTTTCAGTTCATCCTCAGTCGCCGTACAGAGAGGATGTTCTCCTGAAGACGTCGGCTATGTCGCTGACGAAACGTCGAGAATGATGTAAGTTCTCTCTAAACGGTTCGTTAATATCCGATTTAAATTAAGTTTTGAAATTGTTCAGTTTTACAAATTAATATAATTGTCAATTCGAATGTATTTCTAAATAAAGTTGTAAACTTTCACTTTCACGGTCGGTGTTCAATGATATAGTTTTTCACGGGTTAGACCATGTTCTACTTGCCAGGTGCCAAAAGCAATCGGAGGATAAAGGTGCCCAAGGTGCTTCGAGCCTTGAAAATGTTCCCCGCTCGAAGGAATGAAACGTCGGCAGACAAAATAACTGTAGAACATGGTTTAACCTGAGAAAAACTATATCAAATGTATTTCTACCCTATTTGTAAATAAGGAACTTTCACAAAGATACTGGCAAACCTTAAATAATGTAATTCGTTGTCTGAATGAAAAGATTTGCAAAACGTGATTTATTTCAACACAATATTTGATCTTAAAATATTGAATAAATTTCCACAATTGCGAAATCCACGTAAAGTATATATTTAAGCAACAAAAAATATATCAATTGAATGAAAATCGTTCGCAGCGCTTCGACGAATGGAAAAAAACGGGTAGAATGTCGAAATCACATTAGCGTCGGATACATTTTCTTACGCGGGCGAAATAAAAATTTCTTCCTACCTTTTGGGGGGGACCGGGAGATTTGACGAATGCCACAAATAACCACCCCCTTGCCATTCCTACCCCCATATACCTCATTTTACCATTTACCAAGTTGAATTCTTGTATCTATAGACACTATAATGCCATCTGTTCTGATGAAATATTCTCACCGTTCCTTGGCTGATAGGTTGGTATGAGGCTGACCCCTCGTGCAGTATAAATCAGTTCACTGTTGCCAATGCCACCCCGGTTTCAGGGAAAAGCGGCAGGAGTTGCAAGGTTTATGTTCATGTGAGGTTTTGTTTATTTGTATGCTCGCATACATAGTCCAGTCGATAGCTCAGGTGGTAGAGTGCTTGCATTCCATGCCGAAAGCTCGGGTTCGAATCCCACCGAGGGTGTCAGAAATGATTTCCCGTTTTGGTGTTTATTTCAAGCCCCAAAATAAAATACCGGCAAGGTTTACTCAGCCTTCACAAGAAATGAGTACCAGCACTCTCGGGAGCTGGGAAACCTCCACTTCAACTGAAGTGGTTGGCGTTAGGCCGGCTCCCTTATCTGTAAAAATAAATAGGTTCAACTCGCCACATGCGACCCCTTCGGGGATAACGCGGCAAGAAGTTACACTATATGTGTAGCTTAGTTGCGTTGCGTTTGCGTTGCATGCAGAATGTGTAGGCGCGAACCTACACGTGCCTGTCTGTGGGCATGCATTTTATATGAGCCTTAAATGTTAACATATCTTTGCAGCTTAGATTATAGATTATAGATAGATAGATTTCTCCTGCTCTCGTCTTAACAAGAGCAACTCAATTGCTAAAGAACTTATATACGGAGCTGCAAAGTCCTGCCACATCACTCCTCACCTTCAAGCTCTGCATTGACTGAGAATCCTTGAGAGGATCACCTTCAAAGTCGGCTTGCTCCCCTTTAAAGCACTGCGTAGGAGTGCTCCGGGGTACCTGATGGAGCTGGTCTCCAGCAACTACAACCTCGCGCGGACAAACACTGAGGTCAGCTGCATCAAGAAGCAGCTGCCTTGACATCCCTGCAAGAAAGCCCCGCACTGTTTTTGGAGACAGGGCATTCAAGGCGGCCGCTCCAATGATTTGGAATGCTATTCCCGCCTCACTGAGGGAACTGGATTTGGAGAGACTGTTTAAAAGACGTCTCAAGACTCACCTCTATGTCCAATCATATGAACAAGCGCCTTTGAAGTGCCACACTGTCATAAAATGCGCTGTATAAATTTATAGTTTTAACTCATAGAACGGTTCACATTCACTCCTTTGCAGTCGTTGTATAGACTATGAAACTTTGGGATTTTCACAACACATTCATATGCCAAACTGCCCGTTTATTTTTCCCGAATATCCGGTCGATAGCTTAGTTGGTAGAGTGCTTGCATTCCAGGATTTGGGCTCGAATCCCACCGAGAGTATCAGAAATGATTTTCCGATTCAGTTCAGTAAAATACCGGCAAGGCTTATTCAGCCTTTACAAGAAATGAGGACCAGCACCCGGGAGCTGGGAAACTTCCACTTCAACTAAAGTGGTTGTCGTAAGGCTGCACCATATTACCTGTAAAAATAAATAGGTGACACTCGCCACATGCAAAAGCCTTCGAGGAAAGCGTGGCAGGAAGTTGTTTTAATGTGTAGCTTAGTTTCAGCTTAGTTGCGTTTTTATAATAGGAATGAATCTATTCAATTAAAAAAAACACTTTTGACCACCCCAAGGAAAATAGTGAAGGAGATACGGTCACAGTGTTACCGCGTTTTAGTGTTTCTACCCCAAGTTACCGAAAAATTTCACCGTGTAACAATTTTTCATCAAAACAAAATAAATCGAATTGCCTCAGCGTGCCAGGAATAATTTTTGTCATTTTAGTATTCAAGCCTAACACCTGAAATACACAAATTTACGTTTGCACTCAACCACAACATTTTGCAAAAAAATTACGAAAGCTTAAACGCTCTACAGAAGCGCTGCTCTAAGTTCTTTGAATAAGCGCCGTGGTGGAGCTTACATTTTTTTTTATACCAGAGGGGGCAGGTGCGTTGGTTGGCAGTTTTAATGCCTTAGTTTAATGAAAAGTAATTTGGGAATATTTGAAATTTGTCACAGATTTATTGGAGGCTTTAAAATTTACATCATTTTTGTCTTAGTTTTTTTTTCCAGATATTTTTAATTGAATAAGTTCTAGGTTTACACGGCTGATGATGCTGGAGAGGAACTTTACGGGATCTGTTGGCCTGGTCTGTAGGAGCTGGAGCTTCCGGTAGGATGTCCATCGTAGACATGGGCGAAACGTCCGGCAGCTTCATCACCCACACACCACGGCAACAGATCCCGGAAATCAATTCTCCAATAATTTTGTAAGTGATTTTCTTAAGCAAAGAAACCTACAATTAAAAATACAAATGAAAGCAAATTAAATAATTAAGTTGCATAACTTAATGATATTTTTATTTTTTACAATATTTTGTTTTTCCTTAAGTAGGTATGTATTTAATCTAATGTGAGGTTTGGTGTATTTTATAAATACACATGCAGCATGCGTAAGCGTGAACTTTCGTATCTGTTTTTGGACGTGCATAAAATGTGAACCTTAAATGTCAACATATATTTGCAACTTAGAATAAATATTACATAAGCTTGATAAAGGTGTGATTGTTGTGCGAATTTTTTTAATAAACTTTCTTTAATGAAAATTATGAACTTGTACATTATTTTTTGGAATCGAGTACTTAGTGAAAAGCGAAATATATCTGTACCTTAGAGCATAAGCAACGGTAGTCACATTTAGTAAAATGTGCAGGATAAGAGTTTTAGTGAAAATGTGCACTTTTATAAAACCATCATAACTTCTAAACTAGACGAGATATTTTTGATCTGTAAAAACTGTTTATCTTCTTTTATCGATATTTATTTAATGTGAAGTAATGTGAACAACGTATGTGGAACTTCCGTGGTTTATGCTCGCACTTTTATGTGCATCCAATATTTATAACACTTGATATCTCAGTAACTATGAGTCCGAGGACTCCAATATTTTTACCACTTATAGAACAGCTAATTATAAATATTTCTGCATCACTAACTCAAAACCGCAAAAAAGTGGACTTCCGTTGTTTATGCTCTAAGCAACAACATAATATCTGTACCTTAGAGTCTACGGTAGAGTCTAAGGTACAGATATTATGTTGTTGTTTATTTATTAAGTTTTTTTACAAATTTCTTATTATTTCTAAATCAGAACCTTCTGGTAAATATTTTGGTCTACAGTCTATAACGTTTTGCCTACCTCCTGTGTATTTAATTCCGCTCTCAAAATATTGTGACAAATTATTTGAAAAGGCATTAACGTCGCGAGATAATTGAGTTTCCAACGAAGTAGGGAAAGACGGAGAATCTGCCTGCGAAGTAAGAAGAAACTGATCAAAATAATAATCAAGGAGACAAAACAATGCGCCCGAATATCTCCTCTGATGAAAAACTGTCACATCGAATCTAGCGAGGATAAAGCTAGAATGAAACAAAATAATACAAGTATTCTGAGAATTTGTTTTATGTCTTGAATCATTTTTTTGGTTTACACGTGTGTCTGTGCTTTTTGTAAATCTGTCATGAGAAAAACAAAGAAAAGAATTCAAAGATATCGAATACTGTAACTGTAACTGTACTGTTACTGTAACTGTAACTGTAACTGTAACTGTAACTGTAACTGTACTGTAACTGTAACTCTGTCGCCATTCATTTTTTCCTATCCTGACATACCTCTTTCAATTCCTTCATATCCATCACCTTTTTCATGCATTTTCTTCTTTTACGCTCACTTTGCCATTCTTTCACAATCTCCTCAATCTGATCACCCCATAATTTTCTCTCTATCTATTGATAAAATAATTTTTAGGTCTTAATTAGGTTGGTATGAGGCTGACCACCCATACTGTAAAAAATGGTTCACTTTGTCTGTCACCCCTGTGTCAGGGAAAGTCGGCAAAAGTTGTAGGGTTTATGTTCATTTGAGGTTTGGATTTTATTTGTAAGTGCACATTCAGCATTTGTAAGCGCGAACTACACGTGTTTGTTTGTGGGCATGCATTTGAGGCTTTAAAGGAATATTATTATAGATTAATTTTATCGACTTCACGAATGTCGGTAATTTTTGTTTTTCATTCATAGGGACAACAAAGAAAATTTAACCGAAAATCAAAAATAGAAAAACGTGTACGTTTTGGTTTACAGGCTTTTGTCGGCAACTGTCGTGTTTAAAGTACGTAAAGTTTTTATTTATTAAAAGTTTGGCTTGAATTTGACTTCGCGACAAAATGAAACGGCAATTGTTTGAACTTTGAGAATACAAAGTGCCCTTTAAGCTTTTGAAGATATTATCCATTTAAACGTTGTAAAAAAAGAACAATTGCCAAAAAACAAAAAACAAAAATTGCCATACCAATAAAAATATTTTTTTAATCACAAAAATTCATGAAATGAACATTTTTAAATACGATACTCAATTCAAAAGGTTATAGACTAATTGCTAAGCATTTAATAGTGCATCTCATCACCGCGTTGTCTCAGTAAGGGTTGAAAGAGTAACTTATTTATTTTTACAGGTAAGCGAGTCATTTTTACACCTATCGTTTATTAAAAGCAGAGGCTCTCGAGAGTGCGAGTTCTCAATTCTTGTGAAGACTTAGTAAACTTTGCTAGTATTGAGATTTAAGGTTTGAAATGAATATCAAAACTTAAAATCATAACTGATCTCCTTGATGGAAGTCAAACTTCAGCCCATCGGGTTTAAACACAAGCGTTACATGAATTGGACTTATTTAAAAACGAAAATTAAGCCGAAAACATGCCACTTTTGTTCGGAAGAAAGTAAACTTTTCTCACATTTTTGTATTTTTGTGTTAGTTTCAATTTACAAGTGAAGATGGGAAGTAGGTAATGTTTCTCCCAAAACTGGAAAAAATAGTTAAAACAAAATAAAATTTAATTTAAACACTTCCACAGAGTTACTGCTGAAAATCAAAGTCTTCTAACAAAAATCTAAAGATTGACTCATTTTTCTATGTTTCCAAAACAAGAAATTATATTTGTAATAAAATATTTACTCTTTTCTAATGCAGTTCATAGTTATTTTCATCCCCTTATTCTGTTAATTTAATTTCTAGAGTAATTGCTTTGAAATATGATCCTTCAGAACCACGACTGTACTGCCTGGTACACTGCGGGTTCATTATTTGTTACATAACTTTATGACTGTAGATACCAGATGGCAGTCGTATAAAATTCATAGAAAACTCGATGCAATGTTCTATCAGATGTAGAAACTAGTGCAATCACGAAATTACTTTAAGTTCTGGAAATTTCTCGACGATATCGAACGAATACAATGCAGAAACCACGAGGATTGGAAACTACGCAGAGAACCGTGACGTATAAAAATATTATGTTAAATAAAAGAAAAATGCTGTACGTTGGTAAGTGCATAACCAGAGATCTTAACCAATTTGACTGTTTTTTGTTGTTGTAAAATATTGTTTATGTTTTGAGGAAAGGTGCTTTGCAAAAATACGTGGATTTTTGAAACTCACATTGTAAATATTGTAACGAATATGCAGAATACTGTTAATTGTGTTTGGTTTGTCTGTGTTGGTTTGATAGTAAGTCTATGAAGTCAATAGAAGTGAAAAGAAACATTGGTAGACAACTTATAATAATTTATATTTTTTCTAGATTTATTAAGTGTTGAATCAAAAGTTCGTTTGAAGAAGCACGGTGATATGTGTGTAATGATTCTCCATTTTTTTAGAATGTTCTTTATAATCTGTATACATTAGGGTCAAAATCGTCTGGAAAGGAAATAATCAATAAATTATAATTGTGCAAATATAATATAACTCTGTCCGAACCAAAAATGCATAAATTGAGTAAAATAAATAAACACCAGTTTTTATTAAAAAGAACCCGCTTAAAAACACAACAAAACTTATACGTAGAGACAAACGGAGCTATTCTTAGACATTTTAGTCGTCGGTTGAGCCCACGCATTGACAAACTAATGATGCATTTGTATGAAGACTTGTCAATCCAAGATGGCCGCAAGTGAACAACTGATTTGTCCACAGTTCTCATCAAGATCATCATCATCATCACCATACTTCACGCTGAAGAAGCCCATCGTAGAAATGGGCGAAACGTCCGGAAACTCCAGCTCCCACAGACCACGGCAACAGATCCCGGAAAGCATCAATCCAGCATCAACTGATTTGTCTTTATATAAATATTACAAAATTCGGTAGGTAAGAATGACCGTGCTGATGAAACTTCCAGCGCAGGCACCATTAGTTTGTCAAAGCGTGGGCTCAACCGACGACTAAAATTTCTAAGAATAGCCTCGGTTATTTTTTTTGTAGGGCTAAGTTGGAATAAAAGATAAAATATTTTGTATTTTTATTTTTCGATTAATAAAATAATTTTATTAACGTCGTATAAGAAGCTTATGATTGTGTCTAGACAAGGCTTACACCGACAAAGAGGATGAACTGAAAGGACCGCTCTCAGTATCATAATTACAAGTATTCTCTTTTAAGGTTTATATCTTTTTGAGAATGAAAAAATAGAGATTTTAAGTAAGTACATGAAACAAATCGACATGTATTACAGCAATGGATGCATGACTTTTAATAATTAAAAGTCATGCACCCATTCGTAATTCCAATTATTGGAATTACGATTTAGTTAACCAGTTGACATTCAATAAAAAGTATGATGCGAAGTGTGATTGTAAGAAGGTCAAATTACTTAACATTTCGTTAAAGTCATATCTAACGTCATCAGATTCGTTTCTCTTTTACGGCGATGATGCACGAACTCTATAAATAGACTTCCTAAAAGTATATTTACAATAATTATAACTACACAGTTCATTTTTTTTTTTGATCAGATTTTCACGAACCGTTATAAGAGAATTTACATTATTCTCGTCGTTTCGTTACCGACGTAGCTAACGTCTTCAGGAGACACTCTCTCAGCACGACGACTGAGGATGAACTGATAATTACTTCTATACAATTGTCACAAATCACGGCATACATTTGAACGAAGGTAGTAATTATGACTTGGTTTATCACGAATATTTAGGTACGCCGGGATTTGTGACAATTGTATTGAAGAAATAATCAGTTCATCCTCTGTCGTCGTGAGAGAGAGGATGTCTCCTCCATATAAATACGAGCAAAGATTCTGTGGGACAGACAGAGTCACTTTGACCACTGTAACGCGAATACCTGTAAGGAGAGTGTGAAGAGTGAACAGCATATTGTAACCGATATTGTTAAAAATATCTTGAAAAATAAATTTAAATCGCGATTTGATTAAAGTACCTAACCCAAGTAAAAGAAAAAAAATAAGTTGAGAATTTCAGAAAAAAAGGAAAATTTGAGAAATTGAGGGAAAAAAATCGAATTGAATTGTGTCTCAAGACGGAAAGAGCAAGCCTGACCTTGATTCCATAGTTGGACTCCTCGTAGATGATGCTGACATAGCTCCAGCCCAGCTCCCTGACGATATCCACCATGGCCTTGACCTGGTAGTGGTCTGAGGGGATGGTCCTGGAGAAGTACTCGAAGCGCTGCTTGTTGGAGAGCTCGGGGCTGGTGGAGAAGAAGGAAACCTGGAGACAAAACAAACATATTGTTACGTACTATGAGTTTGTGTGTACCTAGGCACGTAGTTCGCTAGTGTGCGTAACTGGAGAAGTATCGAACAGCTGGTAAAACGCAACTAAGCTACACATATAGTGTTACTTATTGCCGCGTCCCCGAAGGGTTTTGCATGTGGCGAATGGAGTATTTTTATTTTTACAGGTAAAAGGCCGGTCTTACGCCAACAACTTCAGTTGAAGTGGGGAATTCCCAGCTCCCGAGAGGGCTGGTACTCATTCTTTGATATAAAATAACATTCAAAATATTTATGAAAAACCTTTTCTTCCTTTATTTTTTATTTCTTAGTTTTATTTTCTCTTCTTTATTCTTTTGTGTTTTTATGTCATAAGTTCACATGCGGCATGTGCAAACGTGAACTTACACGTGTTTGCTTGTGAGAATACACTTAATATGAATCCCTAATGTTGCGTATCTCTGCAACTTAGATCAGATTAGATTAGATATTTATAAACTGAAATTTTTATATTACACAACCGAATGAATTTCCAACCTAAAAATACCATTTTCCATCATAAAACATTCACAGTATTGACTTAAACTGTTTTAAATTACTTATCACTGAAAGATATTCCAGCTTGAATTCTAGAAGTCATGTAAAACTATTGAAATGGAGTGCTTCTATTCGGAAGCCGACACTACGCCCTAGTTGCCTATCCCTAAGGCCTTTTGGGTCCCGGAAAGGCCAGAAATGTTGCCTACAAATCAAGTCCCTGTGGCGCTTTGTTAGGGTACTTTGACATTAGGACTATGTTCCGTGAAACTATAACCGTGAGCGTGTAAGGAGGCACTGAAAAGGTTCAAAGGGATTTTTTAGTGAGACCATATAAGGGTTCTATGCGAAATTGATGGCAGACAATTTGAGTCAATTTCCTATTGGACGTATTGAGTGAAAGTTTTTCTCTGGAAAATAGAGGAAATCAGTTTAAAGATTGAAGTTCTGATACGCTTCTGTAGTCTGGAATCGAAGTTGCAAATCTATAATATTAGCTGTAAAGATAGGCTAACATATGAGGCTCATATTAAATGCATGTCCACAGACAGGCACATGTAGGTTCGTGCCTACATATCCTGCATGTGTGCATAGAAATAAAAATAATAAAAAACCTCGCATGAACATAAGCATTTCAACTCGGAACTGAAACTGGGTTGGCATCGTCAAAAGTGAACCAATTTTTACAGTACGGAGGGTCAACCTCATACCAACCAGTCAAGAAGCAAAGAAGTAGGTACACCAAAAATACCCATCATCTGTAAATAAGCACAAAAAAAGGTCAATTTCTCTTGCTGCTTTTTCCTGAAAATCCGGGTGGTATGTTAATATGTTTATTTATTGGGACTACAACGATTCAACTTTATAAAATACGATGTGTCTTTGAGAGAGGAACAAAATATATGCATTTATAAACACCAGAATTCAAATTACGTATTAAACTTAAGGCGCAGCGATGTTGAAGGAAGATGGTAAATTTTTATTTCTGCTATTCAAAACATATGAGTCGTATTGAATCAAAGGTGAGAATAAAAGATTGTTTTTGGAAATAAGAAACATGAAATAATAGATGGAACTACGGGAAATAATTTTCTTATCGTTTTCAAATATAATTGGATTTGCAAATCTTCTTAAAAAAAACGCAGATTACTGTCTTCATTTTATGCGAATTTAATACTGATTACAAAAGTCAAAAGGTCACGAAAGCAAAGTTTCAAAATTTAATAAATTTGAAATATTTTTGTTTGCGGGTCAAGATTTAATAATCGTCTTCATTGATTTTAAGCGAAAAGTTCAAACATTAAAAAGCAAGTTTTAATTATAATCTAGATATTAAATGAAAACTGAAAGATTGAGTGAAATTGTGTAAGAAATTTTCTCTCGTCGAGTTAATGTTGATCTTGTTGAAATTTATTAAGGGCTGCTGAAATGAGCGGTGGCCAGAAAGTGGAAGGAAGATAAAATTATAGCGAGAAAGATGTATAGGGAAAATGAAGAAGGGATTTTAAGATAGAGGGAGAAGCACGGAGAGAAAAAATGTTAAGAAGAAACAAGCAAGTAAGAGATAATGGATAATGAAATAAAATAATAGAAAGTAAAAAAAAATTGTGAGAAATAAAAAGGTCGAAAAACAGTGAGAATAAAATAAAAAAATAGGAGTAAAAAGGAAAAATAATGAAAAAAGTGTATAAAAAAACAGGGAGAAATTAAGGTATGCTAAAAAAACTAAAAAAAGGGGGAAAGGAAGAATTAACAACAAAAAAACATGACTTTTGAAAGAGAAATACGACTAACGTAAAAAATATGGAGAGCAATAGAGAGATAAATAGAAACAAAGGAATTAGAGAACATTATTGAGAATAAAATATCACAAAATGAAGAAAATCCGAGCTTAGTAAAAACATAGAAATATAGAGAATAAGAGAGATAAAAATTAGAAAGAAATAAAGCAAGAAATACAGATAAGTTGCAAGAACAATGATTGAGGGAGAAAAAAATGATGCAGTTGAAATATTTTGAAATAAAATTTAAAAAAGTCAAAAATATACAAACAGATAAATAATAATGATAAAATAAGAAAAAATCTCTTAATTTAAGAAATTCAGAGAATCAGAGAGAAATACTGAGAGAGTAGGAAATGAGGAAAGAGAAACGAGGGGAAATGCAGAAAGGCAGAGAGATTATTTTCAAGATTTATTAGGTTTCAATTAAGCAATGAATAGTCAACCAGTGTTAATTAAATTTGCGGTTTCTACGAAATAATTATTAAACTCGAATCCTTTACGAGAAAATTTTCTTCGCAGAAATTTCAGCTGTATTACTAGTAAAAAGTCAATCTACATAAGTTGCATAGATATTTTGACATTAAATGCTCATATTTAATGCATGCCCACACAAATGCACATGCAAACTCACGCTTACACACGCTGGGTGTGTACAAAAAATACCAAGCCTCACCAAAAACTACCAAACTTTACATGAACATAAACCTTGACAGCTTTCCTGCGATCTTTTCCTGAAACCGCGGTAGCGTTGGCAAAAATATATCATTTTTTGTACAGCATGGAGGGTCAGCCTCATACCAACGGTAGTCAAGGATAGACCCCAAAAATCTGTACAAATACATGACATTGGCTGGATATGCATGTAGTTGACAAAATAAAATAAGATAAAGATATTTATAGATTAAAGAAATACAAGTTGTTGTTATTTTTTGTTATTTTTTAAAGAACATTTAGAATAAAGGAATTGTGTATAGTGCATGTTTAATGGGCAGAACAGAGCCGAATGGTCACGGAAGCTTGTCGATTGTCGCTCGCCAGTTCTCGGCAGTTCTAGGCAAGAGTTCGGCGACCAAGCATCAAGCGGTGCAAGGGCATTTCAATGGAGCTCCCTCCCCTTCTACTTGGAGCATCCGTCATCCAAGGCACACCCACCTTATGGACCGGAGCCTGGTGCAGAGGAGCCTCCACCCTGGGGCTCCACGTGTTGAGGCATCCGCCTCATGGACTGCGGCTCTCGGGGGGGCGAAGCCCCGAGCCGTGATCATCACCTCCCGAGCTTAATGTCAGCTCGCCTAGGACTCCAGCCTACAGATCAGTTCTTCGTGAAAGTGAGCCGCCAGAACTGAGATTGTGTTAATACAGGTCTGGCTGTTTCCTTCTCCACCCTTTCCCTTTTTATGGATTTAACTTTTATATTTGGCTTTAACTGATTAAATCTCTTTTTTAACTTTGTTACAATTCACTTGAGTTTTATTTTTTATTTAAAAAAAAAAAAAAAAAAACTCAAGTGAATTGTAACAAAGTTAAAAAAGTATTTTAATTAATTAAAATGTGCTTTCACAAAGTTACTGCCCAAAACCTAAATAATATGATTATATCTCTTTTGTTAACATTAGCTTTTGTCTTATCAATATACAGCCCTTCCCAAAATACAAGGTGAGCAACACAAAGAAAGAACCCCACGCCCTGAGAGTGATGCCGATGATAGCTAGCCGGAGTGAGTATCCTGTAGGTGCATCAGAAGGTAGGTACCTTTCTATATAACATAACAAAGTGTTAAACAAATAGGCAAATTTTTTGCATTCTATTTTCAACAAAAAATTGCTGAAAAATTTAGCAATAAGGTGAGAATAAAAGCATAATTGTACACTTATTTTTATCTTTGAACGTATTCCAAAAATAAACCAGCCAATATAAACAACACCTTCCAACAATACTGTATTCTTACAGAATTTTTGTTTTAAATTTGCTAATCCTTACGTTTAAACTTAACCAAAACGTTTTACAAGAAATGTATGAAAACAAAAACGCTCACTAACAACGCTGTTTTTTTTTTAATGCACATATTGGATAAATACTACGTATGGGTGTAAAAAACTTGGCCTACTTATCACAAAACGCAGGATAATTTTGCGATTTTTATTTTTTGGAAAAAAAACTTTTCTCAAAGTAACAAGATGGTGATATCACCGCGAGATACTGAGTAGCAATAATGATAGTAATAAAAAATACGGAAATATCTGTACCCAACAATACAGTTTACAAAAAAATATATATTGAATCTAAAACAGCGCCTGTAGTGAGCGTTTTACTTTTCCTACATAATTTTCTACGGTTGAGTTAAAACGTGTTTTATTTTATTTTTAAGAATCTCACAGAGAATGTAAACGAGTCTAGATGGCAGAAAAAGATCCGCATTTGTCTCTAGGGAATTGAGGATTTTCCAAAATATTTGGTTCACCTTTTATTTCAAGACGTTTTTCCGATTTTATTTTTCAGGAAAATATTTGTTTTCATTTGTAAAAAAGAAAGAAAAACAGAAAAGTACTTTTTCCATGTCATGTGATTTTTTGTGAATTTGAAGTCTCAAAATTATAAAAAAAAATCGAAATAATTTTTAACTCCCCTTTAGGGGATCAAGCCAAAGCCAAAACAAAGATACAATTGTGACCTCACATTGGCCGAGTTACCAGAGAAAAGGTATATATTTTGTTATTGGTTGTCTTGGACCGGTCCGTAGTCCAGTGGCAACACTTCGGACTCGTAAATGGAAGGTTGTGGATTCGAATCCCGGCGGAGCACAAAAATATACAATTTATATTACCAAATGTGTTCTTCGCTGGGTTGAAAAATTCATAAACCTTTACCAAAGACCGGTCACTGAAAGATCCATCCATTCTTACAACAACTGGGTCTTGCTTGAGAATTGGCGCTTTCTACAGCGACGACCAAGCTCGCAGAGGACTCTTGAGGTTTGATACACACAAAAACAGCGCTCACCAAATAAAACATCCTAATATTATTATTAAGACTGTAGTTCCATACATGTGTGACATTTGCCCGCAGAGGAAAAAAGTTCTAATTCGTAGAAATTGTGCTGAAGTAAAATACAACAAGCTTTTCTATTGTCCTTAGATAAACTACGAATAAATAAACTTGCATACTTTACAACAATAAGTCTACGTAGTGTGAGGGTTTTTCCTCTGTCCTGCTGATTGACACAATTAAAAATATAACAGCCACTTTAATATGTTTACTTTTATTCCTTTCACAATGTATACACAATAAACCACAGCACAATAATATTAAAAAATTGATTATTTTTCAATAAAAATTAAAAAATAAAAGAAATTAAAAACTTTGTTTTATTCCACTTTTATTGTTTTTGAGTATGTTACAAACGTTTTCGGAATACCTTCCATCATCGGGTAACAACAATTACTAAAATCAAACTTAAAAATTAAGACATGGGTGTGGGATCCCCTCCCTTACCACCAATAGATCCCACACCCATGTCTTAATTTTTAAGTTTGATTTTAGTAATTGTTGTTACCCGATGATGGAAGGTATTCCGAAAACGTTTGTAACATACTCAAAAACAATAAAAGTGGAATAAAACAAAGTTTTTAATTTCTTTTATTTTTTAATTTTTATTGAAAAATAATCAATTTTTTAAAATGAATTTCCACAGTGTTTCACAAAAATCTTTTCAAAATTTACAATAATATTCTTTATTCTTAATTACACATGCTTGTGGCTCTCACGCCAGGCAAGCTTCTTCCCTCCTTCTGCATTCTTTTGTTTTCCTTTTTCCATTCAAATTTAAATACAATGTTCCATTCTACCAAACAAACAAACTCATCTCGTTACAGTAGAATTAATACAGAATAAACATACCTTTGTCGTAGCTTACATACATAAACAAACCGTTTCATTCTTGCAATATTTATCTATTAAAATATTTCATCCAACTTCATATTGTGAAACTCGACTGAATCTTGCTTGAGATATGAAGTTGTAGACGTCTTTACACGCTTATGGAACTCATTTGAGCGCCGGTATGCTTTACGAGGTGCCTTATTCACAAAATCACACCAGCTGAGTCGATTTATGGAAAATCTCGCCTTAATGTGGCTAGACGAAGGTGCTGAATTATAGCGAAGGTTATTTCTACATTAAATTAGTTCTACATTTAATATGCAGAATATTTCATTTTTATTTTGATTGTTTAATTTCAGTTCATGGCGTAGACACAATTATTTAATCAAAAGTTAATGGATTTTTGTATTGACATTGTATAGATTCGTTTTCAATAAATAATGTAAAAATAAAACCCAAAGTTTTTTTTCACGAGTTGATTTATTTCCTCGAGCGCTTTCGCTGACATCACATCATTATAAAGAAGACAACTATCTTAATAATGACGTGATAACATCGAAACCGCGTGAGAAAACCAATAAACTTACCAATAGGAATAGGACAAAAAAGTACCCCAAAATGACCAAATCTTTTCTTTTTAGATATTTTTTCATTTTGTATTTTTTTTCTGAACTCGATAATACAAAAAAAAAAAACTCGATAATACAAAACACCTTTCTAAGCAACATCATTGGAATGAAACACCTTGAGAAGCCAAATAAAGGGCACCTGAGGACTTCATACTTCCAGAATTTGAAGCGGCCCATGGATGTCTCCTCCAGTTCACAGTCCAAGAGGATGACACCCAACAGAGACAAATGGTAAGCACAACGAAGAACTACCTTTACAAGATGATTACTACTATTTTGTAAAATAAAATAATGCTATTTATTAACGCAACTAAGCTACACATATAGTGTAACTTCTTAACTGCGTTATCCCCGAAGGGGTCGCATGTGGAGATTCGAGACCTATTTTTTTACGGGTAAGGGGGCCAGCCTTTCAGTTGAAGTGGGGGTTTTCCAGCTTCCGGGGGGGGACTGGTTTTCATTTTTTGTGAAGGCTGAGTAAACCTTGAGATCGCGCCCTTGCTCTCGGCATGGAATGGAACCAATTGAGCTATCGACCTTTTTACGAGCTTGGTCGTCGTCACTACAAAGCGACAATTCTCAAGCAAGACCCAATTGCTGTAAGGCTGGAGGAATCGAACCCACAGCCTTCCATTCAGAATCCGAAGTGTTACCACCTGAAGTGTGGACCGGTCACTTTTATTTACAGTTGTTTTTGTCATACCAACCCTCGGTCATTTATGTTTTCATGCAATAGAAGCAGTCTTGTCAGTAAAAAAAAGAATTTCCTCTAAAAATAGGTTGGTATGAGGTTGACCCGGGTATGTAATGTATCTTTGCAACTTAGATTCTAGATAATTGTATTAAATCGCTACAAAGTATAATTCTCACTTGTTCACACTATAATCTAACTGAATATACTCGTGCTTAGATCTTTCAGTGTAAGGAGTTTGTTAAGTAATTATAGACGGCGAGCAAATCCGATTTCCCCCGAGTGCAAGTACTGCCTTTAGGCGGGCGATCATTAATTTACGGCAAATCTGTGAAACTGACTTGTCTATGCTATGTAGATCTTGCTTTCATGGGCACGCCTCTGACTTGGAGAATAGTTTTGATCAGTCGTGTCGTCATTCAAAGGGGGGGAATTTCATAGAACAGATTGCAAAATATTGTTACGAAATTAGGGTTCAATTGTCTTCAAATTAAAAATACACAGGTCTTCTTCAATAGTTATTTATTTTACACAGTTACAAAATTTATTTTCACACTACTTTCTCGATTATTCCACTTGGTTTTGGTTCACTGATCAGATGACTTCGATGTGTTTGTAAGTCTCTATGATACTGGCCCGCTCTGCAGGCCATTCGCACCTTTATACTCTGTAGAGCAGTATGATCTAGAATCAAAGTTGCTAGACGGTTCCAGAGTAATTATTACTTCTCGACGCTTCACGTACTACCTAGAGATACAACCAAAATCCTACCTACAAATGTAACACAGTATTCCTATAATTATAACAAATACCTACTTAGCCTAGAGAATTCTACACTTATACATAATTATCGATCTTACCTACCAATACTTTTGAGGATTCTTATAACTATAACTACCCATACTTATTTCAATATTTATATTTACATAACACTATAACTACCCATACTTATTTCAATATTTATATTTACATAACACTACCCCCCACCTAGACTGTTTCGTCCCGGAACAGTCTTGACTCTGTGTAGGTAGGGGCATGCTGATCCACGTCGACACCCTGTGGTCAGGAAGAAGTGGCAGTCCACGGATTTCTCCCCACTGGCTCTCGGCTGCGCTTGCTCGCAGCACACCATGACGCTGATGCCGACTCCCGAGAACACTGCTTCAATCATACTCCGGATTATCCGCCAGTCTCGATTAGCGCGGCCGCCACCCATCTTCGGTATTGCCAGACGCGCCTGCTGATCCTCCAACATGTAGTCACGCAGCTCAACAAGGCCGTCCCACAATGCCTTGTAGTCCTCTTCCAGGTTGCTGGAATCCGGGACAACCAGGCAGTATGCTTGTTGACGCCCCTTCGGTAGTCTCAGAGCTCTTCCTTGCGGGCTGCTCGAGGGTTGCGGTTCTCCGAATTTGTATCGGAAGACCCGTGCAATCCCTCTAGACATATCTAGATCTTCCGGTACACTGCATGCCAGCGTGTGGTCCCTAGTGACCTCAAATAAGTCCTTGTGGACTTCTGTGGTCACTCCATGGCGAAACTTCTGCCCTGCCTTCGCGTTCTCCCAAAACGTCTCAAAGGCTGGTGATCTTTCGGATGCGACGCACTGTCGTACTTTTTGGGCTGGTTGGTCATCATTATCGCCTAGGTATGGTGAGAGGCGATTGTAGTGCACGACCCTTGGTTTTCCGTTTGGTCTCTTTTTTATGCGGTAGACCACATCGTTGATGCGCTCCAAGATCTCGTACGGCCCGTCCCAGGAACGCTGAAGTTTCGGACAGTATCCTTGGCGCCTCTTGGGGTCAAAAAGCCACACCCAGTCACCAGCTTTGTACCCCATGCTGTCAGCTCTGGTGTCATAGCGCTCCTTCATTTGATCGCTGGCCTCCCCGATGTTCATGCGGACCTGATCATGGATGTCATCCAGCCTCCTGCGAAGGTCTGTCACATAGTCTTCTCCGGCTAGGTCTTCACCTGGTTTGCAGCCAAATTTGAGATCACAAGGAAGTCGCATTTCTCGCCCAAACAGTATGCTGCTGGGAGTCTTCTTCGTCGTTTCCTGAACAGCCGACCGGTAAGCCAATAAGAACAAAGGCAGATGTCGGTCCCAGTCCCGCTGATGGCTGGACACTACTTTGGCTAAGTACCTCCCCACGGTACGGTTCATCCTTTCCACCATTCCATCAGACTGTGGATGTAGCGCAGTGGTCCTGGTCTTGTAGATCCCTAGCCGCTCACACATTTGCTGGAAGATAGCAGCTTCAAAGTTCCTTCCCTGATCAGAATGTAATTCCAGGGGTACGCCAAACCTGCTGATAAATTCGGTAACTAGAACTTCAGTCACGGTTACGGCCTCTTGGTTAGGGATTGAGTAAGCTTCCACCCACTTGCTGAAGTAATCCATCACCACCATGATGTACTTGTTACCCTTCTCAGTTGTAGGAAATGGGCCAGCTATGTCGATGGCAATTCTTTCAAAGGGGCTGCCAACATTGTACTGACGCATTGGTGCTCGCCTTTTCCTTTGCGGTCCATTGGCCGTTGCACAGGTTACACATTTTCGACACCAATCTTTGACGTCTTCGCTGCAGTTGATCCAGTAAAATCGCTCTTTCACTTTCTCCAGCGTCTTCTTAACGCCTAGATGTCCTCCAGAAGTTCCTCCATGCAGCAGTCCAAGGATTTCCGGTACTCGGCTCCTCGGAACGAGGGTTTGCTTTCTTCTAAGTGTGCCGTCTTCCTTCTCGATCTTTCGTTTCAGAAACCCTCCTTCTATCACTATGGATCCCCATTGAGCCCAATAAGCCTTGACAGTTGGTGATAAGGGGGCGAGTTTTTCCCAGGTTGGCCTTTCTCCTTCTCGCGCCCATTCCATCACATACTTCAAGTCCGGATCATTCAGTTGGTCTTGCGCCAATTTTTCATCTTGCCAGTCCTCATCTTCGGTGGTCGTCCTTTGGACAATTGCTACCTTGTCCTCCATCTTGCTGCAATGTTTGCAGTCACTGGCGCATGGTCGTCTGGATAATGCATCCGCATTTCGATGAAGCGTGCCAGGTCTATGTTCGGAGTCATAATCATACTCCTGGAGCCTTTCAATCCATCTAGCCACTTGCCCTTCTGGGTTTTTGAATTTCAGAAGCCAAACCAGTGCAGCATGATCAGTCCGTAGTGTGAATTTTCTCCCGTACAAGTATTTGCGGAAGTGTTCCACTGATTTTATCACGGCAAGAAGCTCTCGTCTGGTCACGCAATAATTTCGTTCTGGCTTGGAAAGCACTTTACTGAAGTAACCCAGAACAGTCTCATGCCCATCCTGTATTTGGGAAAGGACGCCTCCTATCCCCACATTACTAGCGTCGGTATCCAGGATGAACTTTCCATCTTTTCGTGGGTAGCTCAAGATGGGGGCACTTGTTAATCTTCCCTTAAGCTCTTCAAATGCTTGTGCGCAGGAATCACTCCAATGGAAGCGAGTGTTTTCTTCCGTAAGCTTGGTGAGCGGTTTTGCAATGTCCGCAAATCTTGGCACAAACCTCCTGTAATAAGTGCACAGCCCCAGGAAACTCCTAGTTTCATGTTTGTCCTTCAGCACGGGCCAGTCTCTTACTGCCTTGATTTTGGCAGGGTCAACTTCAACTCCACGTTGAGAAACTATGTGTCCCAGGTAATTTACTTGTTTCTTGAACAGGTTACACTTTTTCGGGTTGAGCTTCAGTCCAGCGTCTTGTAGTCGCCCGAAAACTTGCTCCAGATTTCTCAACTGATGGTTGAAGTCCTTTCCCAGGATGATTATGTCATCCAAGTATACCAGGCAGGTTTCCCATGATAGTCCTCGCAGCACATTCTCCATCAGCCTTTCAAACGTGGCGGGGGCATTGCATAAGCCAAATGGCATCACGGTGAACTGCCAAAGTCCAGATCCAGTCGAGAATGCAGTTTTCTCCTTATCTTTGGCATCCAATTCAACTTGCCAGTAGCCACTTTTCAGGTCCAATGTGGAAAAAATGGTGCATCCTGCCAATGTGTCCAAGGTGTCGTCAATCCTTGGCAGAGGGTAACTATCCTTTTTCGTAACATCGTTGAGCAGTCTGTAGTCCACACAAAATCTCGTGGTACCATCCTTCTTTTTCACCAGTACCACCGGGGATGTCCAAGGGCTACTTGATGGTTCTATGATGCCATCCTTGCTCATGTCTTTGATGATCTTGTCAGCTTCTTCCCGCTTTGCAAAGGGTAGTCTTCTTGGAGCCTGTTTTATTGGTCTCGCTTCTCCGGTGTCTATGCTATGTCGCACTACCTTGGTTCTTCCCAGACGGCCATTAGAGTCCTCGAAAATGTTCTGGTAGCGGCAGATCAAACTCCTCACTCTCCGTTTGTTTTCATCGGTTAGACCTTGGGAAGCGTCGTGGACCAGGGCTTCCAATTGTGTTGACAATTTGTTTCCTTCGCATGACATGTTTGTCATCTGTTGCACAATGGAAGTTATCCTCTCACATCTGCCCAAAACAAAACCTTCATTCATTTTAACTGGGTAGCTGTTCACATTCATGATCTTGACAGGAATGGTCTCCTTTGCGCGAATCACTGTTCTTGCCACCATGACTCCTTTGTTAACATTGTCCATGTTCTCCGGTTCTATCATACAGATTTGGTCATGTGTACTACTGGAATCCAGGCGGGCACTCACTATCATCTCGGATCGCCCCTTCACTTCGGTATTCTTGGCTAGGATAACACGTGCAGCCAGTTCTTTCCGTCTTTGCAGGATGACTTCTTCATTTCCAATTTTAATGGACCCTTTCTTTAAATTTAAACTGCACCCAAATCTGTCCAGTATGTCCATTCCCAATATAACGTCTTCTTCAATGTTGGCCACCAACGTCCGATGATCAAAAGTGGTGCTGCCAATTTGGAAGGTGGCAATCGTCTCCCCATACACCTGTGCTGACTCTCCCGTGGCGGTGTGCAGAGACCACTTTGTTGCTGCAATCTGCTTACCTCGTGCCACTATGTCGCGTCTCAGAATTGTCCTGGTTGCTCCCGTGTCCACCAGTAGTTCACGAGTTACTCCATCTATTATGCCATTGATAAAAATGCTGCTGGCTTTTCCTCTCACGGTTGCGACAGTAGCAGCAGATTTCAGGGCCTCTCCAGCGTGGGTCAACGGTTGCCCCTTCCCATTAACCCTTTCTAGTTTTCCGCAGCCTGTTTTCTGGGTTTCTGAGGCTTGGGACACTTGGTGCTAAGGTGGCCCAGCTGTCCGCAGTTCCAGCAGCGTGGGTCTCGTCTTCGAGGTCTCAGACGTTCCAGCACTTTTTCAATTAGCTCCTCGGTTGTAGGTAGCTTGACCTCCTCTGCCTCGACTGCACGAACCCTGGCGTGGCCCCTGATGGACTGTTTGACAGCCTCAAACTCGAGAGCTTGGCTGAGCGCCTCGTTCAAAGCCTTGGGATGGGCCAGTTTTACGGCTTGTTGCGTCTCCCATTCCCGCAATCCATTTAGGAACTTGTCCACTGCCAAGCTCTCACAGATGTCGTCGGAGGCTGTCGGGTAAGCGTCTCGTACCAGGCGGGCGATGTCCATTTCAAACTCCTGGAGGCTCTCGTTGGGCTTCTGCACCCTTGTGTTCAGCTGCGACTTGTACAGCTGCTCCAGGCACTTGTGGCCATAGCGCATATCCAAGCGCTGCTTCAGCTGCCCAAAGTCACCACGGTTGTCCAGGGGTATGGCCTGCAGAACCCTGAGAGCGTCTCCTCGGAGCGACAGGCTGAGAACCGAAGCCTTCTTCTGCTGGCTCCAGGCTCCCATCATGGCAGCCGTTTCAAAGAGGGTCAAATACTCCTCCCACGACGTCTTCCCGTCGAAGGTCGGGAGGTTGTGCTTCGCCAGCGAAGGGTCATCATCCCCTCTAGTGACCCTGGTTGGAGTTGAGCATCCCTGGTCGGTCTCGTCGTGAAGGCCGTCTTTGGGGGATATTCTGGTGGACTCCATCTGGCCCTTGTCGGCCAGCTCGGCACGCAGACGGTCCTCCAGGCTTGATATACGAGTCTCCATTTCCCCCTTCAGGGCTGTCATCTTCTCTTCCATTTCTCCTTTCAGGGTTGTGAGATTTCGGGACACCTTTTCCTCCAGATTCCTGGCGTTGTCAGCCATTTCCACCTTCAGGTCGGTCACCACTTCCTTCAGGTTGGTGGTCATCTTCTCCTCCAGCCCGGTCAGGTCCTCCTTCAGGGTCTTGGCGTTGTCAGCCATCTTCTCCTCCAGCCCGGTCAGGTCCTCCTTCACGGTCTTGGCGTTGTCAGCCATCTTCTCCTCCATGGCAGTGAAGTTTCCCGTGAGCTCCTCCTTCATGGATTTTGTGATGCTGATGTTCAGCTCCTCAAGGGCGCGGTCTCCTCCAGATGCCATGACAAAGTATGCCGGGTCTTCACCTGACCGTTCCAAGGCCTCTATGAGGCGTGCTTGTAAGGCTGCCTTTCCTCCTGAGGTCTCCAGGTCCCTCTCCAGAAGCTCATTTTTAAGCTCAGTGACTTTGAGGTCCTTGACGTTCACTTTAGTTGCCATTTTTTTTTCAAAATTTACTTCAAAACAAAAAAAATATTTTCAAATTTATTTAATACGAGTTTTATATATAGAGCTGTTTTGAATACGTACTTTAGCAAAATAATAATTTATCTGATTACACTGTGAGTAGGTACTGTCTTTTAATATTTATTTTTAATTCACCAATATTTTTTTTACATAATAATGTCTGATAGTACATAATTATTTATTTCGTCTCAAGTCTTTCAAACACACAGGTAGGTACGTAATGTACATTCACACACTTGTAAACAAAGGATAGTTATTCAAAAACTTTTTCTCGATGAATCTGGAACGTTCTTTTGTAATATTTTTTTCAAGATTTTTATTTATTTATTTTATTTTTTTAATCACACACAATAATAAAAAAAAACTATGGTCCAATTTGATGACTTTCTCAATGCGGTAAAATAGTCATTATGTTATGTCCAGAATTATGTTCCATATGATGTTCCAGAATTTATAAGCAACTTGCTTTTGCGTCTTTTCTTTTAACAAAAATTTATTTAAACACTTGTTTTCACAAAAGTCAGTTCACACAAAGTTCAATTTGAATAAAGTTCATTTTAACACTATTTAATTTATTTTATTTATTTTTAGACAGAAGATCTTAATTTTTCTTGACAATTCCGCACCTGACACCAATTGTTACGAAATTAGGGTTCAATTGTCTTCAAATTAAAAATACACAGGTCTTCTTCAATAGTTATTTATTTTACACAGTTACAAAATTTATTTTCACACTACTTTCTCGATTATTCCACTTGGTTTTGGTTCACTGATCAGATGACTTCGATGTGTTTGTAAGTCTCTATGATACTGGCCCGCTCTGCAGGCCATTCGCACCTTTATACTCTGTAGAGCAGTATGATCTAGAATCAAAGTTGCTAGACGGTTCCAGAGTAATTATTACTTCTCGACGCTTCACGTACTACCTAGAGATACAACCAAAATCCTACCTACAAATGTAACACAGTATTCCTATAATTATAACAAATACCTACTTAGCCTAGAGAATTCTACACTTATACATAATTATCGATCTTACCTACCAATACTTTTGAGGATTCTTATAACTATAACTACCCATACTTATTTCAATATTTATATTTACATAACACTATAACTACCCATACTTATTTCAATATTTATATTTACATAACAATATATATATATTTTTTTCAAATTTTGGATGATTTTTTCGTGTCTTAACCGTGGCTATTTTTTTGTCTTTTATTTAAGTGTTAGTTTGAAAGTTTTTTTAAGTAAGCTTTGTTACTTATTAAAAATGCTCTGAGTTTCACTGAAACTTTCCTATTCTTCCCCCCATTCCTTTCCCTCTCTTTATGTGATGATTAAGTTAATAGTCGTTTTCTCTTTGTTTTTTTTTTTTCTTCTTCTTCATTTTTCTCATATTACTTTCCAAATTTTTCTTGTTTCTCCTTCTTAATTAAGCTGTAAACGAAATTATACTACATTATGTTTGCAAACTTTGCTGGTTTTTGAAATTGTATAACTATGTTGTTTATCCCATATATTACATGTATAACTGTTTGTTTGTCTAATAAAAAAAAAAAAACAAAAAAAAAAAAAACTTGAGGAGTCTTGTAAGTACGCTTTGAAAAATATACAAAAAATTGCGTAGCTTAACGCTCAATTATCCAGTCCGTAGTCTAGTGATTAACGCTACAAACTCGTATTCAGACGGTCGTAGGCTTGATTCTTGGCGAACTTCACAAAAATATAGTTTCATTTTTAAAATACGCCTTTGGTTATTTCTAAAATACTTGTTCTTTAACCAAAGATCTGAAATTAATTAAGCTCTTTCCTGTCTTACAGCTACTGAGTATTGCTTGAAAAATTTGTGTTTTCTATTAAAACAATGCAGGGCACACCTGTTATCTTAATCATCTTTAATATAAACATTTTTAATTACTTCTGTTATACGTTCCGCTCTGACCAAACGTAAAATGACACGTATTACTTGCATGGACCACTTTCAAGGCTCTCGTGGACCAGTAGTTGGGAACCACTGACGTAGAGTCTCATCAGGTTCCTGAAAGCCCGAGGTGTTTCCGAAGAAACCCGACCTAGCGAAGGTGCAGGAAGTTAGCCAAGAACTGAAGGAATATTATTATTAATGGAAATGTACAATTGAGCAACTATTACTCGTGCAAATTGATTCTAACTTTGCAGATTTCTGTTTAATTTGTTGACCACAAGAGAATATTTCGATAACCATGCCAACAATTCAATTCATATTGTAATAGTAAAAATCAAAGTTTGTTCTTGTTTTATTTCCTCGAGCGCCTTTGATGTTTTTTCACCATTATCCCACAAGTGTTTTCTAAAAAAAAAAGGGATATTATGATCTTGTTTTTCATCTAAGTTGAAAAAATAAATTTATTTTGATTTTGGTCGCGCAGTACGTGTATTTAGAAAAGGAGACGCAAACCTCGTGTGAACATTAGCCATGCAACTCTTGCTGAATTTTACTGAAAAAGGAGTGATATAGGCAAATGAAAGGAAGAAAATAGGACGCAAACCTCATGTGGACATTAGCCATGCAACTCTTGCTGAATTTTACTGAAAAAGGAGTGACATTGGCAAAGGTGAAGCAATTGGCACAGTATGCTTGGCCAGCCTCATACCAACCAATACAACTTCTTCAATTCATATACTTTTAGGTACTGAAGGAAAAAAGTATTAAATATGACTTCATAAAAACTTTGCAATGCTTTCAAATGTATACGTTACAAATGAAAGCATTATAAAAACAATGCCATAAAATGATTTCATATTATTACAAATGTGTAGGTTTATGCCTGTGTGCTTTTGTGATTGTGTGCCTAGGCGTGTTTACTTGCTGTGCACATAAATGTGTTTGTGCTTACGTGAGTATTTTACACTTTGAACTGTTGATATTTCTGGTACTTTCTGGAAATATCTATTCTAGAGGCGCCTCGTCAATTCAGGAACACACGAGAATAGGCCTAGGTCACATAATATAAACATGCTGAAGTTTAAAGCCGTGAAACCGACAAAGACAGAAGTTGCAGAGTGAACCATATTATGTAATCAACTTGTTAAAAAATAATTGTTTTGAAATATGTAAATATAGTCCCAATTTTACAAAAATTGAACCCGAGATAAAATCATCAACAATATTATGACTTTAAAATAACGTGTTAAGCTTATTTTAGAATAAATTGGAAAAGAAACACCAAGTATGCAAGACTTGGAAGTAAAGCAATTGGAAAAACTTGCTTCATAAACACTCATTTCTCTTCACATTTACATATTCAACTGTGGAAAATAAAATGAAAATAAACACAATCTTTGCAGAGGGAAACGGGCTGGAATTATCAGAGTTGATTATTATTGTTTTCCGCTATTACACCCAGTTGGAAGCGTTATAGCACGATGTGATCTCCGCGAGAAACGTGGCGGAGAAAAACCAGGGTCTTTTATTTTTCTAAGGCATGTAATACAAATAAATATCAATATTCTCTAAAGTCCAACAGCGCCTACAAAACTGTGAGTCCTAAAACTTAAGTAATTTAAAGTTACACCAAACGCAGGTCAACTTTCTGCCACATTTATTTTATTATAATTATTGTAATATAAAAGATGCGTGAATGGAAGGTTCTGCTAGAAAGACGAATGTTAGAATGATACACTTATATTGTTTTGATTTTTTTTGCATAAAATATTGTTTTATTTTTATAATACTTGTATTACACTAAACTTTACACTAAACTGTATGGCATCAACTGTCATGTAATTTTGTTTCAATAAATAAATGGATCGGCCATGTAATACGACAAGAACGCCTCTTGCATGCCATAATGGAGGGGATGACTGAGGGGACCAACTCTAGGGGACGCCCACGCCATACCTGGAGGACCTGTTGGTGGGCGTGCGCTGCTCATCATATGCAGACCTTAAAAGAGCCGCACAAGACAGGGAAGAATGGAGGAGAAGAGTGAAAGAAATTGCTGCAAGCCAATCCCAGGATTGAAACTAGTGAAGAGTAATTAAGTAGATTACTACTCTTAAAAATGATTTTGAAAAAATGTTTTTATTTTGAATTGAATTTATTGATGTTAAATAAATTTTAATAGAAACCCTATTTTTTCAAAGATAAAACATGCCAGTGAATTTTGTTCCGATTCACAAACATTTTTGTTGGCATCCAAAATTGCGAATGAATGGAATATCCAGAGTCATAATAAAAGAAGAGCTTTTATGAAGAGGAAATGAAAGAAGTATGTAAGGATAGAAAGAAATGGCGGTTGATCTGTGATGTTGGCGGCTAGGGTTTGTTAAAGTGAAATTGGTTTAAAAAAATTTTTTTATGTCCATGTATATATTGTTATTTATTGATTTAAAAAAAAAAATGTAATTTGTCATGTATGTTCCTTGACTTATAGGTTGTTATGCGGCTGACCACCCATACTGTAAAAAATGGTTCACTTTGCCAATGTCACCCCTGTTTCAGGGAAGGACGGCAAGAGTTGCAAAGCTTATGTTCATTTGAGATTGGGTTTTTATATTGTAGGTCCACATGCGGCATGTGTTAGCGCGAAATTATACATATCTGCTTGTGGGAATGCACTTAATATAAATCTGAAATGATATATATCTTTGCAGCTTAGATTAGATTAGATTAGATGCAGTTTTTTCTCATCCTTTCTGCGCACTTTTTTTAGAAGCTCGTTCTTTTCTACTAGACTGAAATGAAGTAATAATAAAGTTATGCTAATCACCCAATGAGGAGACAACTCGAAACTTTTAATTGATACAGTTTTCCTTGCAGCGTTGCAAATTAAGATTTCGCGACTCCAAGTGCCGGGACAAAGTCAAGAAGTGCAAAATGTTAGTTTTTTTTTGCAAGCATCCTCAATTTCATAGTCTTCCCTCTCTTCTGTAACTAAACTTGACTTTTATGTTTTGAAATTGCATCTCTACTAATTGGCTTGTGTGTACAAAAAATCAACTTTTTAAAATTAAAATCTATGCAAATTTAAGCTTCATATACAGTTTGTTTTGAACCAAATGCGGAAAACCTCATATTTTTATCTTTTATTTATCTTACACACTTAAATATGCAATTCTATATCTGTTCCTTAAATATAAGGTGATATAAGGTTGACCAATTATATTGTAAAAATTGGTACTATAATCCAAGCTGCAAAGGTATGTTAACAGTTAAGGCTCATATTAAATGCATGCCCACAGACAGGCGCATGCAGGTTCGCGCCTACACATTCTGCATGCGTGCATACAAATAAAACAAAACATCACATGAACATAAACTTTGCAACTCTTGCCGCCTTTCCCTGAAACTGGAGTGGTATTGGCAAAACTGAAATCTCCAAAATCAACTCTGTTTCAAATAAAAATGTGAAGTGATTTGGTATTTGAGTTTTCTTTCTAGCACACATGCAGCATTTGCAAATAAGTACTTAAACGTCTCTAGTTCAAAAGCTAACAAATAACAATGTTATTGGTTGCCACGGTCTCTAGTTACGAAATACGTGGTAGGTTTGCCCACCAAGAGAAACAAAAATTTGGAACATTCGTGCAAAATCGTTCCAAATTCATCTAATCTAATATTTTTTAGTGTTGATCTGTTAACACAGTGAAAGTCCATTTTTATAAATATTTAAAAATATAAATGGTTAAACATTGTTTTAAAACAATGTTTAACCATTTATATTTTTAAATATTTATATCATCTAATCTACTCTAATCTAAACTGCAAAGATATGTTACATTGGAGATTCACATTATATGCATTCTTACAAGCAGACACGTACAAGTTCGCGCTTGCATGTGAACCTACAACATAAAAACCAAATCTCAAACGGACATACACCTTGCAACTCTTGCCGGCCTTCCCTGAAACAGAGGTGACATTGGCAAAGTGAACCATTTTTACAGCATGAGTAGTCAGCCGCATACCAACCTATAAGTCAAGGAGCATACACGACAAATTACATTTTTTTAAATCAAATAATAACACGTATGGAATACTTCATAAATAATAAAAACCATTATAAGTATATAACTTATAAATTTGCGGTTACCTTTCATTGTAAGGGGAAACCATTTTCCAGTGGAAATAATCAACTGTACCTGCGGACAAACATCACAGATTTTCCCCAAAGTAATAAATGTACAAACTTAGGTTTAATAATAGCGGATAATATTGAATTTTGCTTTTGCCACGTGCCTTATAACGAATATTTACCTTGGAACGAATGTCTACTTTTGTTTGCTTTAAGCCTACTAAGCGTATTATGATTGTGATTCTGGGCAAACTTTTGTTTTAAATTTTGCTTCACAGCTTTACATCTGTATTTGCAGATAATTATTAAATATCGAGTTTTATGCCCAATGTTGTATAAACATAGGGAAACAAAAAACCTGTAAAATTATTTTTATCTAATCTAATCTAATCTAATCTAAGCTGCAAAGATATATATCATTTAAGATTTAAATTAAATGCATTCCCACAAGCAGATATGTATAATTTCGCGCTAACACATGCCGCATGTGGACCTACAATATAAAAATCCAATCTCAAATGAACATAAGCCTTGCAACTCTTGCCGTCCTTCCCTGAAACAGGGGTGACATTGGCAAAGTGAACCAATTTTTTTATATTATGGGTGGTCAGCCGCATAACAACCTATAAGTCAAGGAACTTTTAAATTATGAACTTAGAACTTTTAATTTTAAATTATGATAAAATACGTAATTATTAATTTTTAGTAAAGACTATCCATATTTATATAACCTATAATTGAATTTGCAAAGATATCATTTAAATAACATTTAAAACTCATATTCAATGCATTCCCATAAGCCAGCGGTCGCGGAACCGGGGTAAATTACCTCAAATGGGGTAAAAATGTTTTTTTTTGGGAAATATTACTATTAAATTCTTACTATTTTCATGTAACTATTTTTATTTTCCGTGCAAAATAATTCAATAAATAATGTTTATTTCAATATAAATTGGTTATCTTCTTTTTAAAATGAGGGGAAGGGGTAATATCGACCTACGCAAAAATATTTTGGGGTAAAAGTAAAAAAAAAGTTCCCCGACCGCTGCCATAAGCGGACACGTTTAAGTTCGCGCTAACACATGCCGCAACTCTTGCTGAGACAGGGGTGATATTGTCAAGTGAAACATTTTTTACAGTTTGAGTAGTCAGCCTCATACCAACCTGCAAGTAAAGGAATTTCATGTGTAATAATAATATATTTACATATATCGGGCTGCAAAAGTTTCCGGGCTTCCGTTCATTTCAGATTTGTGTTTTCATTTTGTAAATACACATGCAGCATGTATAAACGAGAACCTATGCATGTTAAATATTGTCTTTGCTACATAGATTAACTGGCCAACATTTTTTTTTGCAATGCAACTAAGCTACATATATAGTGTAACTTCTTGCCTGCGTTATCCCCGAAGGGGTCGCATGTGGCGCTTCGGGACCTATTTATTTTCTATTTATTGGTAAGGGGGCCGGCCTCTCACCCTCAACCCTGCATTTCAATAAAAATAAACCGATCTAGATAGACATCGTGATGTACATAGAATCCAAATATGACGACCAAAAAGTTTGATTATAATCCAAAACCTTAATCAAAATCAGTTATCAGAACTCCAGTGCAGCCCTTGTTTACGGATCCAGTGGCGGAGAGATTGCGAATGTGGAAAGAGGAATGCCCGGAGAGCTTTGTGCAGCCTGCAGAGAGCCTACCTCCAGGAAAGAACCTCGAGTGGCCCGTGTGGAAATCCATGAACAGATTGAGGACCAATGTTGGAAGAGCCCGGGCCAACATGTTGACCTGGGGATTTCTGGGACGGGAGGACTCTACACTATGTGAGTGTGGAGCTCAGAAAACTATGGAGCACATGCGGTGTTGTCCCTCCTGTCCGACAAGCTGGTCCATGGATGATCTCTTTGCGGGAAACCAAAGAGCTGTAGACATTGCTCGTTACTAAGCCAATACGGTGTGAAGCTGACACGAAGAAGAAGAACTCCATATTTACTATCAAATGTTGTTGGTCAGTGTTATTTATACCCAGCACGGCCATTTATGTATACCTTCTTTCACCTATACAATCACTTTACAAATCGTATAGCACAATATTTCCGCACGCAATTGAACCGCACGACATTGTTTCTGATATGTTTCAATGTGAGGTCCAGTTATACGAGGGATAACGAGACAATTCCACTAACTGCTGGTCCAGGAAAGCGGCGCGTGGGGAGCGCTGGCGCAAGCAAGACTCCATCACGCTCGATGACGCACTGGCCCGGCCCATTGCGACCGTAAAGAGACCAAGCGCCCATTTTATATTACGAGAAACTATACAAGGCCCTATTGCGAAATGATTATAGGGATTATAATGGAAATATTACTTGACTTATAGGTTGGTATGAGGCTGACCACCCATACTGTAAAAAATCGTTCACTTTGCCAATGTCACCCCTGTTTCGGAAAAGGTCGGCAAGAGTTGCAGGGCTTATGTCCATTTGAGAATTGTGTTTTTTTATTGTAGGTCCACATGCGGCAGACCTATAGAGGCTCCTTAGACTATATAGGTCTATGACACTTGTTGTAGTTCCGCATAGTTGTTTACGAGATTGGTCATCGCTACAAATCGCCAATACTCAAGCAAGACCCAGTTGCTGTAAGGCTGGATGGACCTTTAGTGACCGGTCTTTGGTAAAGGTTTTATGAGTTTTTCGACCCAGTGAAGAGCATATTTGAAAATAAAAATGGAATATTTTTGTGCTCCGCCGGGATTCGAAACCACAACCTTGCATTTACGAGTCCAAAGTGTTACAATGGACTACGGACCGGCCGACAGCATATTTATGCGCCGTTTACAAGTGTGCTTACATTAAGTATGAATCTCAAATGCAAATATACGTTTGCAACTTTTATTGTACAACTTCCGGTTTCTCGAGGCTATGTTTGTAAAAAGACAATATGAAGTTCTAGTCGGATGTTCGGAATATGGAGGTCACATATCTGAACAATAAAACAGTATTGGGAGATGTCGACCCGGTATACCTCCTCCATTCTTCTTAAATATTTGCATATTTCCGTCGTAAATAGAACCTTTGTACTCTGCTATGTACTATTGTATTCTGCTGTATGGGATCAAAGGCCGCAATCTAGGGTTTTTCCAAAATTCAGAAACATATGGTGATTGCATTTTTTATTGTTAAAAAATAATATTGATACAAACATTAAATAACTCAATTATAAAATAATGAACATGGGGGGAATTTCAATAATATAAGGAGATTAAATAATGTATACAGCAGTGGCGAAGGGTGCCATACAAGCCGGTTCCCATCGGCTTCCCTTTTAAAATGATGTAACAAAGTAGTTAAAAATCATAGGCACAAAGTAAAAAATACATTTAAAACCAAAGAAACAATACGTATTTTTTCCCCATTCAACCCATGCAGTCTACTTTATTATCATTTTTGCCTCATATTAAACGGGAAACCGATAGGAATCGGCTTGTATGCTGAGCTGAGTAAAGTATGTAATAAAATAAGAATAATACTATCGGCGAGCGCTGTTTTTGTGTGTATCACACCTCTTGAGCCCTCTGGAAGCTTGGTCGTCGCTGAAGAAAGCGACAATTCTCAAGCAAGACCCAGTTGTTGTGAGGTTGTATGGACCTCTCAGTGACCGGTAAAGGTTTATGAATTTTTCAACCCAGCAAAGAGCACATTTGGAAATATAAATGGTATATTTTTGTGCTCCGCCGGGATTCGAATCCAGAACCTTCCATTTACGAGTCCGAAGTGTTGCCACTGGACTACGGACTGGTCCAAGAAATGCCAACAACACGCGGTGTACCTAGCGGCCAACCATCCAAGTAGCATCCGCGCCCAATGTTGCTTAACTTCGGTGATCTGATGAGAACCGGTGCTTTCAACATGGAAACGTCGTTGACCTACGTTTAAAATGACTTACCTGAGAGCAATGGCTGTAAAGACACTGAGTGATAGAGTACGTAATGATTGGGTGATGAACGAGTGTGATATAAAAGAGAATATGAGAATAAAAAAAATACATCGAGTTTGATTTCTGCGAGTTGTATTCCTCTCCACTTTTGCTCAGTATTCCTCTCGTCCCTACCATCCTTTCTTATTCCTACATCTGAACCATTTTTAGACCAGTTCGTATTCATTTCTCCGTTATTATATTTTATTTTATCAGCAAAGCAATTTTTTGTTACGTAGATTTATCTAAAAAATGAAATTCTCAACCTCCTGAAATTAAATTTCTTCAAATTGTTATGTTTATTTTATATTAAAAAAAATACAAATTTATTTGTAAATAATACAATATTTACATTCGTGTATAATTTGAAAACAAATTTCTTGGAAAATATTGTAATTAATTCGTTCATATTTATTTTTGGCCGCTTATTTTTACACATATTAAATTATTCCGGTGAATATTAAACCTATTTTTGTGCCATCACGAACCAAATGTTTGAAGAGCTTTTATCCATTAGTTGGTAACCTTTTTTCAATCAGGGACCTCTATGATAATTTTCTTTTGGCCAAGGACGACATAGGTATTGTTTTTCGGCAAGGTGTCTTTTTAACTGTCAGAGTGACTAATAGCTTGGTATGAGACTTCTTTTTTTCTTTATTCTTTCCCACCTCTATGGCGGTTGGCCACTTAGTCAGGAGAGCACCTCCCGAACAGTCTCAGTAGTAACATCTCGAATTTAGGCCTTAAGTCATATGTTAAGACGCTCAGAATCACTTTGCATTTTTGTTTGTAAATTTAAAATCCTCGAGCCCTAAACCCTCACGGCTATAATCTTTCAGTGATTTCTGAGCCTCCTTTGCTTTGTGTAAACACTTGGGAAAGTGTAGCTTCACGGGAGGGCCTTCTGCCACTCGCATCTCACATAACTTTTGCATGCGAGTCCTGTGACACATCCCCGGATGGGATGGATATACAGGGCGTGGGTCAGTGGAGGGGAGACTGACCCATGAGAGAAGGTGTTGATCACTTTTATGCTATAAAAATTAGCTAACCTTTGCAAATATCACCCTTGTTTCAGGGTAGGACGATAAGAGTTCTACAGTGTATGCTCATTCGCTTTTTGTTTTTTTTTTATTTTGTTTGTACACATTTAGCATGTGCAAGCGGGAACACATGCTCTCTTACAAAATGCATGATGTGTGAATTCTAGCTATTATCTAAAATCTAAGTTGCAAAGACATATTGATATTTAAAGCTCATATTTAATGAACACCCACATACAGGCACATGTAAGTTCGCGCTTACACATGCTGAACGTGTACATACGAAATAAACCAAACCTCACATGAACATAAGCTTTGCAACTCCTGCCACCTTTTACTCATAGCAACCTATCAGTCAAGGGACAAGGAAATTATAAAGGTTGATTATTGCCACATGGAATACAGATTGTAGGAACCAAAACAAGAACCTTCTGGTTAGACATGTATCCAATACTCTAAGTCGGCCTTTTCGAGGACAAAGCAAAGAGGAGATGTACTAAATGTGCAGCTTAGTTGCGTTATTTTATTTATACTGCATGACCCTTCTGTAGACTGCTTGTAAAGCTTTCGTGGACCATAGGTTAATGAACAATGTACAACCTAAGCTAACACGATTGTGAAGCGTTCGCAATATCGGGAAATTATTCACGATTTAAGGGTTTTGTTGTTAACGTGGGGTTTTCAGAGCAAATAATCCAAAAAAGGGTTTCGCCGAACACCACCGATCTCTAAAATGGAATCTTAACCGTATTCAAAACCCATTATCCCATTCGATACGTTTTTTTTCGTAAACGAAATTGTTCAAAAAGTAATCGTTAATTTTTTGGTCATCTTGAAGTTACACTCTCCAGTAGTTCATTCATTGGTAGAATAGTAATGAAGTCCTACAAACAAAAAAAAATACAAAGGGAATGTAATAGGTAAGCGTTGGAGGGGAAGATCTACGAAAGAATGGATTGACCAGATGAGTGAGATTGCGAATGAATGGAATTTACCGAGTGGAAACAAGAGAAGAGCGTGCATGAAAAGAGTGATGAAACTAGATGAGATGAAAGAAGTATGCAAGGACAAAGTCAAGAAAAGGCACTTGTGTGGAGGTACCGGCCACCCCTAGAAAAATGGCAGCAGAATACAAGACAAGTAGAATCTAGGCTTGGCACACGTCAGTTGACAATCTGCCTTTATTCATTTTTTCAATCAAATTGTTTATTAACACCGCTATTGGTCTGATATTAAAAGAGTGATCGATATTAAAGTTGCGTGAAAAAAAATCAAATAACATTTTTTCGATTTTCCATTTTGAAAGAAAAGAAAAATTGAAGACTTGTCTCGCTTTTCAATTGCTTTAAAAAAATGTGTGCAGTATTAACTTGCACATAATTGGTTAGCAGACTTAATTCTTTGATTTTGTAGATTTTTACCAGCCAGTTCCAAAAAGTGTTGATTTGGCATTTTAGAGTCGAAATAAAATGCCTGGTCGGGATTTGGACAGGAGTCCTAGGTCGCTGGTTTCTTGGGGATGCTTTTTAATAAAATTCTTGATAACCGGTTGATAGATTGGTTTTTATATTTTAGGTAGACCATTTACAACAGTGGATCGGAGAATTTATCACAGAATAACTAGGCAGAATAAAGAAACAGTTTGAGTAAATGAACTGCTCAAATTATAACAAGGAAAGGAACATCTTCTTCTGCGGACAATCGCTTTTAAAGCGTAATAATGCAACCCCCATATGAACTGGTAACAAAACAGCTGTCAGCCAATGGGAATAACTGATCAATCAGATTCTAATACGTCATAGCTTCACTGAGCTAAGATGAATTTATGCTTCACTGAACTGAGATTATAATATTTTTATACCTACCGTTATACATTATTATTTAAAGTAAAAATTCCCATATCATCACCGAAATGTTTTTACAATGTTATTTTTTCTCTTTCATATTTTCTCAAACAATGCCTGTTGTTAATACATAAAAAAATGTGTGTTTTTTAAGCTCTTTTCAGAAAAATATACGTTTGAAAATGTCTGATTAAAACCTCCCATAGCCATAGCTGGTACAGATTGTTTTGTTTCCACAACAGAATTTTCCGGTCTTCTGGAAACATCGTATTTATTGTAAACACTAAACGAGAATGGTAATTCTCCTCGACGTGATTGTTTGATATCATAATCACATGATTTACACAAAGCGTAGAGAAGATAATACTTTGATTATCTGGTGGCTTGGGGTATTATTTGTTAAATTCAAAGGTTTCTTTACACCTTCTATAAAGCATTGTATACCTCCTCTTGACGTGTTAATGTATGAATAGTAAATCAGTCACTAGGGTATTTTTTTTAGTAGAAAGCTTTTTAAGCCTTCTTCGATGCATTCACACCCATCCACGTTTTTCATAAATATTGCGTTCTTTTGCATTAACTCTGTATTGTGGTTGCATTGTGTTGAACTGAATTGCAAAGAGCCTGCCAACTAGATAAGGCAACGCATTATGAGTGTAATGTTTGGGAAAAAAAAGAAATTCATTGCTTTCTACGCCACTCTAAAGCTGTTGGAAATTTTTTAGTCATAAAATTGAGATTTTAAGTTACAATTCAGGTGTTTTTTTTACTGACCTGTGGTATCTTGAAGAGCCTCAGAAGATTAGCAACCTGGATGCTGGTGACACTAGAAGCAGCTCCCACAACTCCTGAGATGACTTTCTTCACCTGCGTCTTGTTACAATGGTATTCCGCACCGTCTATGTTGCTGATGGACCCTGGAGACAAAAGAAACAAATTTATTAGTCAGATTCAAAAGCCCGATTTTTCAGTTAGCTTTTTGTAATAGCTAAAATTGGAATTTTAAGAGCTATGTTCCGAAATTGCGAATGATTGGAATAGCCAGAGTCATAATAAAAGGAGAGCCTGTGTGAAGAAGGTTATGACTCTGGAGGAAATGAAAGAGTGTATGTAAGGACAGAAAAAAAGGTCGGTCGATCTGTAATGTTGGCGGCTAGGGTTTTTAAAATTTGTTTTCTGTTTAGTTTTGGATGCCCATAAAATATTATTATTTATTTATTTTAAAAACGTTTTAAAAATTTGTTGTGTATGTTCCTTGACTTATAGGTTGGTATGCGGCCGACCACGCATACTGTAGAAAATGGTACACTTTGCCAATGTCACCCCTGGTTCAGGGAAGGTCGGCAGGAGTTGCGGGTGTATGTTCATTTGAGATTCGGGTTTTTATATTGTAGGTCCATATGCGGCATGTTTAAGCACGAACTTATACGTTTCTTCTTGTGAAAATGCATATAATGTGAATCTTTCTTGTTGCATATATTTACAACTTATTAAATTAGATATACCTGTTTGCAGATTTTTTGACGGGACATTATTATATTCATGCACATCATGAGAATTTATCCTAATACTGAAATCTCTAACCCTACCGGCTAGCTTCAAGATAATCATCTAACATAGGCAATGCAATTGTGCTGACACTGACTTATATAGTCATTTTTATTACGTCCGGCCTCCGCAGTCTAGTATCTCGGTAACAACGTCCACTCTACACGATGACCCGTTGAAGACTGCCGTCTGTAGACATGTTTGCCGAATATAGCCGAAGTCGGTCGTGCATCTTCGGCTTATTCGTGTTGGCGCGTGAGTAGGGAAAGTATAATTATATTGATTGTAGAGACATTACTTTATAATACATATTTTTTTTAATACACATTTTCCAATTATTATTAATTCAACTGGAATTATTACTGTTTTGAATTCACGTCGGAAACAATTGATCAAAAACAATATTGGCTGGGTTAAACATGCATTGATCAATTTCAGAGAGATAATTAGTCTGTTTCTATTCCAATAGTACACAATAGTACTGTCGGACCATCATTTGATTCAGTTTAAATATTGCTTCAGAGACCATTTGTACTCCCAGCCCATTAATTCTAGCTAATTAGTTGAATTTCCATTCACACATATGAACTGTTGATTTGAACACAGTAGGTAAATTAATAATATCTAATTAATGATTTTTATGTTTTAGAAATAAAATTCTAATGAAACACTGCTTTTTTCCCAAATATTGATTATTAGTGAAATATTACTTATTGGACCTTTATTGGATATAAGGTTGGTGTGAGGTTGACCATCAATACGGTAAAATATTATTGTCTTTGTAAATGTTCCCGCTTTGTCATAGAAAGGCTGCAAAAGTTGCATGGGGTATGTTAATTTCAGATAAGTTTTTTTTTTGTAAATAAGTCTTATCACCACGGTAATTCTTAACTACCGAATATCGGTAATATTTGTATGAAGACCTGTCAATCCAAGATGGCCGCAAGTGACCAACTGATTAGTATTTATGCAAATATTACCGATATTCGGTAGATAAGAATTACCGTGGGGATGAGACTTCCAGCCCTGGGAGGACGTATGGCTGTAGCATTGGTATGGTGGTATTTTAATCACTATGCGGTCCTAATGAGAGGTCATTCTGTGACGGAAGAGGCGGAGTTATTGCCGCCATTTGGCGTTTAGGCGGGAAGGCTTGATACATCGGCCGGCGCTTCAGATTACCGCGCTAACCGATTGTGAAGTGTGAACGTTGGCAGAAAGCCTGAAGTGTGAATATCAGATTAAAGCCTGAAACACTAAATTTTAATACACCACGTGATACTATTCTGTGGTGTTTTTGGGCCCTCTCAAGAGCCAATAAACCCGAAAATCTCTCGGACGAACGTCCGAGGTCTCCGGGGCTGGAAGTCTCATCACTACGGTAATTCTTACCTACGGAATATCGGTAATATTTGTGTCTAAATCTAAGCTGCAAAGATATGTATCATTTGAGACTCATATTAAATGCATTCCCACAAGCAGACACTCATAATTTCGCGCTCACACATGCCGCATGTGGACCTACAATATAAAAAAACAACATCAAATGAACATAAGCCCTGCAACTCTTGCCGACCTTTCCTAAAACAGGGGTAACATTACAGTATGAGTGGTCAACCTCATACCAACCCAGTCAGTCAAGGAATATAGTATAATAATAGGTATAAAGACCTATTAATCCAAGATGGCCGCAAGTGAACAGCTGATTAGTCTTCCTACAAATATTACTGACATTCGGTAGGTAAGAATTACCTTGATGATGAGACTTCCAGCCCAGGATACGGTGGGCAGACAATGACTAGGTCAACGCCCAAATCCTCGGAGAGAATGAAGATCAAGATAGAGAGTCCTGGAGGATTGTTGTGCGTGAGACCCTGAGCCTTCAAGGATTGTGAATCGGAAAATGTTAAGTAAGTAGCTAAAACTAAAATAAAAGGTTAAGGCTTTCACGGTTGGCGGTTGACGCTCTAAAGTTGCTTTCCGGGATCTTTTTTCGTGGTTTATTGGAGCTAGAGCTAGAGTTAAAATATTTAAATAAAAATCTTCTAAGACTAAGATCATTTTTGCTTCAAATTTCTTTTCCGGGTCTTGATCTTGGTGAAATGCTTTTTGTGCTTACGTTTTGTTACTACAATGTTAGTATTTTCTTAAAAGCTCTTCCATTTAAATGTTAAATACTAGCAAATATTTCTGTTCAACACACAGTTAACGTACGTTTTCAATGGAAAAAAAACCTACAAAAAATATTCAAAAAGAAAACAAAAATGTGTCATGTATGTTTCCCGAAGACTTGAATTATTTGTTTCGAATACATTTTTCGGTATAAAGTCTCTTAGATAAGTTTTAAACAGCCAAGCATTATTCAATTGAAATGTAAAGGGACAAATGGTTAGTCCATATATTTTTAAAATTCAATAAATCATTATTGACATAAATAACTACTTCTTGCTCCATAGATGGGGATTAGCTCCATCTCCAGGATGTGACTGTGGGGCGGAGAACCAGACTGTCCGGCACATAGTGGAGGAGTGCCCCATCAGAAGACACCCTCCTGGCCTGAAGGACCTCCACGAGGCCACGCCAGGAGCAGTGAAGTGGATGGAGGGCTTGGATCTTCGCCTCTGACGCGGCCCAACGGCCAAGTGATTTGCTGTGCTTGCCGGCCATACGCAAAGTAAAGTAAGTACATAAATAACTAAATATTATCTGAAATAAAATAAAATAAAGTACTTAAATATAAAAGCAAATAACTCATCGTTACGGACAAAATTTATCGCTTTCTTTTATGGATAAGCAAAGCTTTTCTTTAAAAGCTGCAAGTAGGCATAACTGCAAAGCCTATTGATGGCTTAATGCAGGCTGGCAGTAAAAGATTTATCACTGCATATAAAATCTCATACTTAACGCGTCAGGGGAAAAAGATTTATACGCTGCTGAAAGCTTTTCAATAAAGAGGACTGGTAAGGAGTACACACATTTAAAATATTCCTCAGCTGAATTACGTAGCAGCCAATTGAAAATAAACAATGTACTGTGCTGTACTGTATCTTGCCGCCGTTTTGCTAGAGATGGCCGGTACCTTCAAAGATGCGTGTCCACTTTTTTCTGTCCTTGCATACCTTTTCCAGAGGGCTCTTGAGGTGTGATACACACAAAAACAGCGCTCACCAAATAAATCAGCCTAATTTAATACCTCTTTTATCTATTTTTCATAAATACTCTTATCTTATTCGCACTCTACAGGTTCCATTCTTTCGCAATTTCACCCATTTGGTCCATCCATTCCTTCCTTGGTCTTCCCCTTCCACGCTTTCGTTTGATATTTCATCTGTACACTTTCTTCGTTAGTCATTCTGCGTTCAGTATCCATTCCTTCAAGATGGATGGATGGATGGATCACAATGGATTTCAGGTAATTAAGGATCTAATTTTATTTTCCAGCATTGTGAAATACGAGTATATGACAGCCCGAAGACAATTAAGATACAAACAGTACGTCTATTCAGTTTGTCTACAAAATTTTGTACTGAAGTAAGACTGTATGCCCTCTATCTAAATCTAAATGTAAATCTAAGTTGCACAGATATACATATATCATGTAAGATTCATATTAAACACATTCCCACAAACAGACGTGTTCGCGCTAGCACATGCCGCATGTGGACCTACAATATAAAAACCCAATCTCAAATGAACATACACCCTGCAACTCTTGCCGGCCTTCCCTGAAACAGGGGTGACATTGGCAAAGTGAACCATTTGTTACAGCATGGGTGGTCAGTTTCATACCAAACAACGCGAAAATGAAAGCATTTTTTTGGATATAAATAATTAATTTATTGTATAACAATAAGACTGATTACAAATAATATGTACTCGGCAAATAAATAAAATAAATATTTTAACCTTCAATAAAACCGTTTTCAATGAAATAAAACAATGACCCCTTGACTCGCTGTTTAATTATGCTTAGAATTTATTTTCAGTATAGGCTAGTGCAGGAGATGTTGGCAGACATATTATATATATTTTTTTCTTAGAAATTATAACCTGCGAGACCGTTAATCGTAATGTTACTGAAAAATGAATAATTTTGCATTTCGTAAAATGAACGCGTCTGCTTGTGGGCGTGCATTCAAGATACGTCTTAAATGTAAATAGGTATACATTTGCAACATACATTGTAGATTATATAAATATTCAACGAGTGATACTTAAACTGCGATATCATTTTGAAAGTAGTTCGTTACAGGGTTCTCTAGGTCGTTAAGGCACAGTTTTTAATTGCCTTTTGCAATCGAGCGTATCTCCTAAATAATGATTATAGGGTAAGCCTACGCAAAGAATTATTTTCAAAATACATTTTTTACGTCGACAGGTATTACTGCGGTTTTTATCACCTTTCATTTGTACCTAGACACCAACAGGTATTCCAAGTATAAGACATGCGGTAAACTCCCCTTATCGTGTAAATCGTGAGCTCAAAAAACAATTTTCAAATATATGTTAATGCAATATTTGTATAAATGTTATGCAATATTTTGAGTAACAGCTGATAAGAACTTTCTAATGTTAGTGGCGGAGATAAATAAAAATTTAAGATTCATGTTAAATGAATGACACGTGTAAGTTTACGCTTACAAAATGAGAAGCATTCAATGCTGCATAATATGCTCTAACAAAATAAAATCCCAAATGTGAAATTAACACAAAACCTGCAACTTTGGCCAGCTTCCCCTGAAACAGGGCAAATTAAATATTTTTTTGAGCATTGGTGGTCAGCCTCATATCAACCTAAAAGTCAAGGACTTAATAATAATAATAATAATATAAGGATGATTTATTTGGTGAGCGCTGCTTTTGTGTGTATCACACCTCAAGAGCCCTCTGCGAGCTTGGTCGTCGCTGTTGAAAGCGCCAATTCTCAAGCAAGACCCAGTTGTTTGTAAGGTTGGATGGACCTTTCAGTGAGCGGTTTTTGGTAAAGGTTTATAAATTTTTCAACTCAGCGAAGAGCGCATTCGAAATGTAAATGGTATATTTTTTGTGCTCCGCCGGGATCCGAATCCACAACCTTCCATTTACGAGTCCGAAATGTTGCCACTGGACTACGGATCCTTCCAAGATGCCAACGACACGAGGTGTACATGAGCGGTAACCCATCCAAGTACTATTCGCGCCCAATGTTGCTTTGATTAATGATTTTGATTAATGATCAATAATGACTTAACGACGAAATTTGATATATTGTACCAACTTTAACTTTTTTTTGATCGTTGTAACCTTAAATGATAACGAAAGACATTGTAAGATGGGGAAGACAACTTAGAAGGTTGTAAATGGAAATAATATGTTAATTTAATGGAAGATGATAGGATCCTTTTATCGAGTTTCAAGGAAACCCAACCGAGTAAAGAACCCATGAAATCCTCCAAAGAGATGACGTGATAGTTGGCAGTCCATCTCACTGGAGGAAGAAGCGGCACAAACAGATCCTTCAGTTCTATAAAAGAAAGAAGAAGTATTTGTGTCCTATAAATGGACATTTGAATTTTGTGTTTCAATAATTTGTGATAATTCAAAATTGAAATACTTTGTTTTATATGTAAACATTTGCCAACGCTAACGGTTCAAAGTTGATAGAAAACCTTGGCAGACTTGGATGAATCGAGAATCGTGTTTATCTTTCATATGATTTCTGAAAGGCACTTTGCCGTGATGGCTTCACTAATTATATTGATTTTATTTGAAATTAATTTACGCAGAGGCAATTCAAGGAACATACAGAGCTATGGAGTGTAAAATAAATCTGTTGAAATGTATTTTGTAATGCCTTATAAAGTCTTTCATTCATGCATGTCATTTAATCAAAGGAACTTTATACGTACCTTGGCATGCATCAGTTATAAATCTCAGATGTCAAAACATCTTTTCCTAACTTGCATTTTGGATCATGCACCCTAAAGCGTACGTTATAATCGAATCTTATCTAAGTTGTAAAGATATGTAAAGTTGGGGATTCAAATTATATGCATTCTGACAAACAGATACGTATAAATTCGCGCTTGCACATGCTGCGTGTGAACCTACAACGTAAAATCGCAAAGACTTTCGCTGAAACAGGGGTGACATTGACAAATCTTGTAAAGGCAGTGAATTGTGCAAGCAATCGTCTGGTCGGCATTCTTTTGGGAATAGAGGGCAACACCCATGAGTCGCTCCAGATACTGAAAGTTTGAAGTTCTTAGATGTTTTTAAGAAAGGTGCGTTATAAGTCATCCTATGATTGAACACCAATTTAAAACACCTTTTTACGTCCTATGAATGAAAACCTATTTCATACACCCATCCTTGACTTATAGGTTGGTATGAGGCTGACTACCCATGCTGTACAAAATGGTTCACTTTGGCAATGTCACCCCTATTTCAGGGATGGTCGGCAAAAGTTGCAGTTGCAGGGTTGTAACTCTTTTCTCTCATTTTCATAGGCCTAGCAATATCCTTTGCCTTTTGACCTATCATGTTTGTTTCATCTTCTTCCAGCTACGCAATTGATTTTTTTAAGCTGTCTTTGTACCATTTTCTAATAGATAGTCCATAATATTCTACATTACGGACTAACATAAAAATAATCAAACACTTTTCTATATCTTGAGAAAAACTCTTCCAGTTCTTTTTTTCAACAAAGAAAATCACGACAACCTATATTTTTGGGGGTTTCCACGCTTTTTCTGTCTTTTTTTTGTTTGTTTAAGAAAGCTTGTGTGGGAGACTCCCTAGATTCAAGAGACTCTAGGGGTCTATGACACTTGTTATGGTGCCGCAGAGGTGTTGGTGATGTGGCAGTTTTCCTTGACCGGTTGCAGGGCCGTTAGCTGCGCAGTGCTGTCGTGTGTGTTGCGTTGCGTTGTGTTTTGAGACACTGAAAGGAAATGGCGATTGATATTGGATTTGAAAAGGGTTAGGTTAAATTGGGTCGGAAACACAGATACAGGTAACTCATTCCATAAGCGGGCAGTCTGGCTAAGGAATGAGTCGTGAAAACACCAAGCTCTCATAGTTTTGATATCGACTGCAAATGGTTGGATGTGAGACGTTCTACGAGTTGCCCTTGTTGTGACGAGAGGAAGAGATATAAGTGAGGATATTTCATCAGAGCAGACGCCATTACAGTACCTATAGTTTCTGGTTTCTTCTGGTTTCCACTTAATTACACTAATTACAATAAGTTTCGACATAATTACATTTCAACATGCAGATCCTATCAAAAACATGTGGTTTGCGATGAGTGTACATACGAAAATGACAAACTTGAATGACTGTTTAAATTTGATAAAATAAGTGAATCACGAAATTTCTATTGATCATTAAAATAAAATAATACAAAATCATTTCAGTGAACAATAGCGTTGATGGTTAACATTTATAAATCAATGTTGAATTTCAAGAAATATTTAATTAAATAACTTCTATCTTTCCAGGCAACTTGTATGATTATCAAGAGCCAATGTTCCTTGACTTATAGGTTGGTATGAGGCTGACCACCCATACTGTAAAAAATGGTTCACTTGGCCAATGTCACCCCTGTTTTAGGGAAGGTCGGCAAAAGTTGTGGGGCTTATGTTCATTTGAGGTTTGGATTTTATTTGTAAGTACGCATTCAGCATTTGTAAGCGCGAACTACACGTGTTAGTTTGTGGGCATACATCTGAGAGCTTTAAATAAATATATCCTTGCAACTTAGATTATAGATTATTATGGAATGTGATTGAGATTTCTCGTTCATGAAGTGTCTCATTTTGGTTCTACAAGACAAGCTATGAAGGTGAAATAGAATGCGATGAGATGGTTTGGGCATGTGGTAAGCATGATTTATAATTGACTGAAAAAGTAAATATGAAGAGGAAATGTAAAAGGAAAAAGAGGCAAAGGGACGACCGATAAAAGTATGGAGTGATCAGATTGAAGAGATTGTGAGATAATGGGGTATACAAAGTGAGCGTAAAATGCCACTAAGCTACATATACAGTGTATCTTCTTGCCGCGTTATCCCCGAAGGGGTCGCATGTGGCGAGTTGTACCCAATTTTTTTTACAGGTAAGGGGGCCGGCCTTACGCCAACCACTTCAGTTAAAGTGGGGGTTAGAGCAAAAAATGCAAGGTGATGGATATGAATGAATTGAACTAATATCATCTAAGTTGCAAAGATATGTAAAGTTGGAGATTCAAATTGTATGTATTCTATCAAGTAAACACGTACAAGTTTGCGCTTGCACACTCCGCATGCCATTGATAGAGGTATTTAAGGATAAGAAGAAACGGATACAGCTCTGCAGAGGCTCTGGCCACCCCTAGCATAATGGTGACAGAATTACAGTTATAATTACGCCTATCTCTCTCTAGCAATCTAAAGTTTTTAGGCAAGATATCTCGTCATTCGTTACATATAGTAATTATCAAATTAGAATTCAGGAAGCCATTAAAGTGTGTTGTTTACAAGATTGATTGCTCTTAATTAGCACTACGAGTTGTTATATTTACCAGCAAACATAAACACTTGAAGATCTGATAAGATGACATGCTATTTGGTGAAGATTCACGCATACAATATGTGTGCTAACTAAATCTTAAGACAGATTTGATTTTTCAAAAAATGTTGGACTCAAAAACGCAACTAAACGCAACTAAGCTACACATATAGTGTAACTTGTTGCCTGCGTTATCCCCGAGGGGACTCAAATTATTTGAAATATTATCTTCGGGCATCAATTCACGCCTTCCAGCGTTTTGTTTACATTTTTATTTCTGGTTTAATTAAGGAATTCAATGAAAAACACCGTTTGCGTGAGTGCGAAACGAATGGGTTCTGAATGAATGCGGAGTAAAAGAAAGCGTGAAAGTGAAAGTTCAAAGAAGTGTGATGCGATGGTTTGGACATATTGAAAGGATGAATGAAGACCGACTGACAAAAAAATTGTATAAAGGGAATTTAATAGGTAAGCGTGGAAAGAGAAGACCTAGGAAAGAATGTATTGATCAGATATGTAAGATTGCGAACGAATGGAATTTACAGAGTGGAAACAAGAAAAGAACGTGCATGAAAAGAGTGATGAATGCAAGGACAGAGTCAAGTGGAGGCACTTGTGTGGAGGTACCAGCCACCCCTAGAGGAATGGCGGCAGAATACAAGACAAGACAAGTTTAAAATAAGCTCGATTGGAGCAGAGTTACGACAATGTTATCATTTTAAATGTAGCCAAAACTTCGACAGCAGCAACGTGTGAGAGGGTATATTATTGCAGTGAAAACCCCGACACAAATAATTCAACTATAATGCGTCCTGCAATATACATTATTAATTGAATGTACATATGAAATGTACGCCATCATGCTAACACATTTGCTTTTATATATGCTGCATGTGTACTTGCAAATGGTAAAACTTCTGTAAAATAAAACCCCAAATCTGAATGAGCATAAATTCTGTAAATTTTGCTACACTTCTCTAAAACGGGAATTATTTTGTTTCATTTTTGAAAAAAAAAACACTGGCAGTCTGTAGTTGGTTGATACCAAATGGATTATGTCTTGAAAATTTTGAGCTTTCTGCACGAAAATCTTTCATAATTGATTTTGTATAAACGGATATGTCTTAGAATTTTACGATCACACCACGTATCACACAAGGAATGGGTTAAGACCAATAATATTTGCTCAGGACCTCCCGCAGCATTGATTTCGTCACGTGTTTTGTTTGATCTAAGGACGCTTCCGGAAAATTAAACTCCAAGTAAATACACGGTTTTGTCACTACTAGAATCAGTTTTAAGTCGTTAAGTTAGTTCAGGAACTTCAAAAAGAGTAAACTAACGTATCTTGAACAAGTTATGGGAAATAGGAAATATTATAAAAAACTTTGAATCGATTTCATAATCATTCTAGAAAATGCCATAAAACCATTTTTCGTATTGTCTTTTGCTTTTCTTTATTTCGAGATTTTGATCTTTATCCTTGACCTCTAGGTGGGTATGAGGCTGACCATCCATACTGTAAAACATGGTTCAACTTTCCAATGCCACCCCTGTTTCAGGTAAGGACGGCAAGAGTTGCAGGGTGCATGTCCATTTGAGATTTGGTTTTTATATTGTAGGTTCACATGCGGCATGTGTTAGCGCGAAATTATACACATCTGCTTGTGGGAATGCATTTAATATGCATCTCAAATGATACATATCTTTGCAACTTAGATTTAGATTAGACTACTTTGATTAAAGGGTTTATAGTTTTTAAAATAATATAGTTTCTTATAATATTTTTTAGTGTTGATCTGTTAACACAGTGAAAGTCCATTTTTATAAATATTTAAAAAATATAAATGGTAAAACATTGTTTTAATTCACTTTATTTTATTTGTTTATGCTCGAATATTTTCGCCTAATGAGGCATCTTCAAGAGCAGAATGGTTGCCTCATTAGGCGAAAATATTCGAGCATAAACAAATAAAATAAAGTGAATTAAAACAATGTTTTACCATTTATATTTTTTAAATATTTATAGTTTCTTATATTTTATTATCATAATGCATATTTGTTGCTCTTTTAAATACTAACAACTGCAGAGGTTTCAGTTCATACTGCGAAGCGTGAGAATGGTTTAAAAGGTGTTAAATTAAATGCAGTCTCGGTGGTTAAAGTTTCCGCGTTACGCCACTGTGGTTTCTTCCTAAGTAAATCTCCATCACTAACAGAAATGTAAGAAACGTCTACGCCGAGCACTACGCTAAAGCACTACGCTTTAAATCAACAAAAACGTTTCACTATAAAATTATGAAAAGTAAAACGCCCACTTCTTGTTTCTATACATTCTGTGAAAACGCTACAATTTAGTGTAATGTATAGTTTTATACTTGATATATTGCAAATTTTAATTTTGCAACGCTCAAGTGCCGCAGATGAGGAATAATTTACGGATATAAAAATTAAAATATACAAAAAGTAGCAGACACCTGTTATGTGCAGTCTGTTTACGTCAATTTTATGGATTGTAGCACCATGATCGGCTACATTATTTGGCAAACAAATGTATGATTGTACATTGCATGTGCAATTGAAAGATGAGTCGTATGGAATCAAATACAGAAATCTAGGATAAATATTTTTAAATAAGATTCCTTGACTTGTAGGTTGGTATGATGTTGACCACCCCATCATGTCAGCAGCAGCCACACCTTTGCAGAATTACAAAAAAATGTCATAGACCTCTAGATTTTCGGCAATCGAGAGAGTGTGCCACACTTGATTCCAAAATTAGGTTGAATAAAAGATCCTTTACTTATGGGTTGGTATGCGACTGACCACCCATACTTTAAAAATGGTTCACTCTGCCAACGTCACCCCTGTTTCAGGGAAGGTCGGCAAGAGCTACAGAGTATATGTCCATGTGAGATTCGGGTTTTTATATTGTAGGACCACATGCGTCATGTTTAAGCGCCAACTTGTGCAAGTCTGCTGGTGAGAATGCATGTAATGTGAATTTGCAATGTAAAATATCTTTGCAACTTAGATAAGATTAGATTAGATAAATATTATTGTTCATCTTTCCATTCAGTCGAAGATTGTTCATTTGTGAAGGGGGCTTACTTTAACCCTGTTATTTTTGGATTCACATTACCGAAGTATCTGAATTGTTTGTTGGCCGGAGCTATTCGACATTCGATCCTTTATTTGCTTTATTCCCAGCAGCTTCCCCTAATCTTTTATTAGCTCCAGCCATTCTGTACGGGCTCCACCCCCAGGGGGTTATTTGTCATTTCAGTTCCATACAAACCCGCAGGCGAATATGTCAGCAAGAGCTATGTACTACCAATATATTTGGTAAGTGGTGAGTGAGAAGTGTTTAGTTGTTAGTGAGAAGTAACAAGTGGTTAGTACTTGTTGGTAAGTAAAAGTAACAAATGCTTAGTGGTAAGTATGAAGTAATTAGTAGTAAGTGGTAAGTGGAAAGTGTTCATTAGCAAGTGGTTTGTGTAAGTGGCAAGTGAAAAAACAAGAGGCAAGCTATTATCTTCCAATAATAATTAGATCGCTTTTGCGTTCTTTCAGGTTTGACCATGTTCCACTTGCAGCTCCCACATCTGCCGACGTTTCGCTTTGAAAACCGTCACGGCGCTTTGAAAACTCGCCTTGAAGATGCTTTCGTGAAAGCGAAACGTCGGCAGATGTGGGAGCTACAAGTGGAACATGGTCAAACCCGAAAGAATACAAAAGTGATTTATTTATTATTAGCACAATAAAAGATATGACCGGTCCGTAGCTCAGTGGTAACACTGCGGACTCTGAATGGGAAGGTTGTGGGTTCGATTCCCGGCGGAGCACAAAAAATATACCATTTATATTTTCAAATTTGCTCTTCGCCGGGTTGAAAAATTCATAAAACCTTTACCAATGACCGGTCACCAAAGGTCCATCCAGCCTTACAGCAACTGGATCTTGCTTGAGAATTGGCGCTTTGTAGCGACGACGATCAAGCTCGTAAAAAGGTCGATAGCTCAATTGGTAGAATGCTTGCATTCCATGCCGAGAGCAAGGGTTCGATCTCAAAGGTTCACTCAGCCTTCACAAGAAATGAGAACCAGCCCCCCCGGGAGCTGGGAAACCCCCACTTCAACTGAAAGTGGTTGGTGTGAGGCCGGCCCCCTTACCTGTAAAAATAAATAGGTCCCGAAGCGCCACATGCGACCCCTTCGGGGATAACGCAGGCAAGAAGTTACACTATATGTGTAGCTTAGTTGCGTTTTTGCGTTTCGTAGCACCAGCCATGAAAGTTCGAACTTGTGAAAAGTTAGCTGAGCTAAAAAATTGATTACAACATTTTCAATGCAATGGCAAATTTCTTAGTTCGTTTTCCGATCACACTATGATTTTCAAAGCATTTTATTTATTTATAATAATTATTAATAATAATAAATATTTATGTATAAACTCATTTTAAACGTTTCTGTATTCCTTTCTTTTGAACGCTACGAATAAATAACACTTACTTGCAGTTCCTTGACTTAAAGATTGGTATGCGGCTGACCATCCATACTTTAAAGAATGGTTCACTTTGCCAATATCACCCCTGTTTGGAAAGAACGGCAAGAATTGTAAGGTGTATGTCCATTTGAGATTTGGGTTTTTATGTTGGAGGTTCACATGCGGCATGTGCAAGCGCGAACTTATACTCGTCTGATTGTGAGAATGCATATAATGTGAATCCCCAATGTAACATACATTTGCAACTTATCTAATCTAATCTAATCTAATCTAAGCTGCAAGGATATATGTCATTTAAGATTTATATTAAATGCATTCCCACAAGCAGACATGTATAATTTCGCGCTAGCACATGCCGCATGTGGACCTTCATTATAAAAACCCAATCTCAAATGAACATAAGCCCTGCAACTCTTGCCGTCCTTCCCTGAAACAGGGGTGACATTGGCAAAGTGAACCTTTTTTTTTTTTACAGTATATTTACAGCAACTTAGATGAGATTATATTAGATTATTACAGTTTGCTTTAAAACACATCCACTAAGCTACTGTCTACTGTGCACTGACCTGAACAAAATCCCGGACTTAGCAAAGCGAACAATAGGATTGCTATCTAGGTTTGATGATATCTTTCTTCGTTTGATATAATAGAAAGTAAATAATAACTCGGAATTTAAGCTCCAGAGTAACATTGGATTCGTGTTTTTATAAAGGACCATTGTTTTTGCAAGTCTTGACATAAATTGATCAGAAGATTGGCTTTCAATTTGATTTTATGTGAGTACATTAAGATGAATTAATCAACTGACTTTAATCAACTTAACAATTAAATTACTGATATCTAAACAACCATCGATTATTATTTTTTTTAGATGAATTGTTATTTTATTTTTGTCTGTTCTGAAAAATCTTAACCAGTGCTTTAACAAAAACACTAAATCCATGGCGCAAGATGATTGAACTTATTGCGCAATAACTATTGATGACGTCGCGGGCCGAATGAATGGCTTATACGGGCCGTATGTTAGACGGGCCTGCTATAGAAGAAGGTTTACAAAAAAAAAAGATTTCATGTGTATCTTTAATCCAAATGCAAAAATAAATAAACATGTTAAATGCATACCCACATGCAAATACGCTTAAGTTCGGGCTTACTCATGCTGCACGTATACTTACTTACAAAATAAATAAAAAAACGCAACTAGGTTACACATATAGTTCAACTTCTTGCCGCGCTATCCACGAAAGGTTTTGCATGTGGCAAGTGAAACCTATTTCATTTTACAGATAAGGGGGCCGGCCTTACGCCAACCACTTCAGTTGAAGTGGGGGTTTTCTAGCTACCGGGGGGCTGGTATTCATTTTTTGTAATGGCTGAGTAAATCTTGCCGGTATTAAATTTTGGGGTTTGAAATGAGCACCGAAACGGGAAAATATTTCTGACACCCTCCGTTGGATTCGAGCCCGAGCTCTCAGCATGGAATGCAAGCACTCTACCAACTTAGCTATCGACCGGACCAATCAAAACTCTAAGCGACCTTCATTGATAAAAAGGTGACATTGGAAAAGTCAACCAATTTTTAAAGAATGGGTAGTCAGTCTCACACCAATTTAGTTAAACAGAATAATAATATGAGTATTTTTAAGTGTTTAGGTTTTCATGTCCGGCTTCAGTTGATGATGATAAGATTGCAGCATCCATTTTTCTGGGTTTTAGACCATGGTCCAGTATTTCTTATGTAGGCTGTTTTTTTCTTCTTAGAAGGCTGCTACGTTTCGTCGGTGAACTTGTGACTGACTTCTTCAAGGCTCATACTTGAACTGAGTAATAGTACAGAAGAAATACTGGACCATGGTCTACAAGCCCGGAAAAAATGGATTTCATGTAAAAATGAAGCAAATATGAAATCATACGCTCATATAATGAAAATAGTGAATGTAATTACCTTGCAATATGAGAAAACAAATAAATTCTTCTTTGCAAAATATATGTACTTCGCTAGAAATGCATTTACATTACTTTTCATATGTTAAAAATTCCTGGAAGATTTTCCACGAGAAATTGCAAGAATATTTCATATTTGTAAAGTACATCTAATGATATAAGAAGAATTTGTATGAAACACGAGGTTGAAATGATATTTCATGAAAAATGAGCTACTTTTCGTTATAGCTACCTGTCCGTCACTTATGATGGTCTGACAAGGTTTTCGTTGCAGAGATTTGTAATTTTGTATGAGATGTAGACGAATGCTAGTGTATAGACTAGACAAAGCGAGTTACTTTGTTTTTTAATTCTTAATTTTATTGAAAATAGGAAAATGGCGAGAGCCACTTTGATTTCTGTACAACCTAGATAATGCAGGATTCAATACATTGTGTGCTTATTTTATTGCTTAAAAAGGGCCTGTTGCACTAACCTTCAATCAATATTTGATTGACACATCAAATTTGCTTAATACTGGTAAGTAACTCGGTTAAATATTTCTCGGAAGTGGGTTATAATATGGTGGAATTTAGGAAATGAGCTGACTTACGTACTGTTATGTTATTTTAAAATAACATAGAAAGAACAATCTCGAAATGTACAGTGTGTTTTGTGGGCCGAACGGAGCCGAACGGTCACGGAAGCGGCCGAACTGCGCCGTGCGAACTAATCGGGCCGTCGCTCATGAGTTCTCGGCAAGAGGTGAATCGAGTCAGACGTCGGCGACGAAGCACCAAGTGGTGCAAGAGGGGGCATTACCATGGAGCTCCCTCCTCCCCATCTACTTGGATTTCCTGCCAGCAACGCACCCGCCTCGTGGACTAGAGACGGGGGCATAGGAACGCCCACCCAGGGGCTCCAACGTGTGCAGGCGTCCGCCTCGTGAGCCGCCGCTAGCCTGGGGCGCTGCCCCAGGCCTTCAGTTCGGAACTCCAGTCAACAGAGTAGGGAGTATTTTAGGGAGTGACAAGGTGCAGGTCGGGCCATTCCCTTATTTCCCCTTTTTGTCCCCATATTACTAAAGTTAATAAACCCTTATTTGTTCATGTTAAACTTATCTTTTAAATATACAACCCTTCCCAAAATACAAGGTGAGCAATACCAAAGAAAGAACCCCACGCCCTGAGAGTGATGCTGATGAGAGCTAGCTGGATGTAAGTATCCTGGAGATACCTTTCCATCTTAACAAAATAGTACATAATATTATGTATATGCAACCCAATTTTTGATTTGAAAGAGAGAAATCACATTTAATTTTGGTTTTGTCTTAAAAGAGTTTGTTGCAATAGGGCCATGAATAACAAGGATGTTTACGTTAATTAGGCTCATTTACAGGTTAGAGATCAATATTTTTTTCCCTTTGCCTTTAAAAAAACATTTGAAAAATGAATTTCAGTTCTAACAATGACTAAAATTTTTATACCAATTACAATTGAAAATCTAAAATAAAAAGGTAGATATATTTTTTTACCATGCGTTGCCTACCTTAAAGGCGCATGTGTCTGTATAGGTTGTATGCTCCTCAATTAAATAATGTAAAGATAACACATAATAATTTGTTTCTAATTTACAAATATTTTGTTCTTAAAATTTCAAAATTGATTACAAGAAGAGGTACAGACATGGACATACTGGAAAGCCTGCATCTAGCAGTGAGTTAAAAACTTAAAAGAAAAAATAAATAGAAAAAAAATCAACAATTTTACTTAATCATTTACGAAAGGCAATATTTTTCACATTCAAAATTATCATTTTTGAAAAAAGTGAACAGTCAATAACTCAACAAAATTCCGCACATTTGGATTTCCATTTTGGCATTTAGAGAGCGTTTACGTATGTAGGTACAAGGGATGTAAAATACAAGCAGTGAATGGGGGGTGAATGTAAAATTCATACACCAGCTCATTCAGTCCAGTGAATGGATCATCGGGGAGTGAATGAATAGAATTGTACTCCAAGTATAAAACATTTAGCGTGTAAACTCAATCCTAGTTTATAACAAAAAATGTATGAAAAATAAAATAGCGTATCTAGTGAGAGTTTTAGTTTTCATGCATTTTTGGTACAACGCTCTGTTTGAGATTTAACGTTAAGTTTTATACAGTAGAACCTCAAATATCCGAGCTAAAAAGCCTTGGATAAATAATCACAAGTTCGGAAGAGAAGAGTTTCACATAATAGTGTAAAACTAAATGTGATTTTAATGTAGAGATAATGAACATATTGTCCAAAAAGCCCTCAGCATTCCCACAGGACCAAGAGGCAGAGGCCGCCCAATGGCAACATGGCGGGCCAATATTGAAAAAGAAATGCAAAAGGGAAACCTGACAGAGGAGATGAGCCAGGATAGAAAAGTTTGGCGTCTTTGAACAAGGAGGGCTGACCCCAAATGATGGGATAGTGCAAAGGAAAAGAAGAAGAATGTGTTTGTATTTTTTTTACATACGCAGTATCGTTATCTGTTGATAAAATAATAGTATGGTAATTGACAAGAAAAATAAAAATATGAAAATGACAAAATAACCATTTTACGTAATCTAGAAGCCCTTTATTTTTGTACAACAAGGTCATACATACATAGATAAAATATTTGGTTACCAATTATAAAAAAAAAAACAATAAAAGGATAACTAAAGTTCAAGTATTGCCGCAATTAATTGTTGAAACTGAAGAAAAATAGACATTAAATAACGAAAAATCGGTAACATTTGCAGGTTTTTTATTTGCCTTTTATTTCGTTGCAAGGAAAATATCCGTAAGAATTTTTAATATTCCACCCAGGTTTAAGCAGCTCAAAATCCAAATGAATACCTAAATGAGAACAATTCCTACAAAATATTTCTTAATCCAAAGTTTTGATTTTATTTGTGGCCTAACGTGCTATAAAGAACGACTGGAGGACTCGGATAATCAAGGTTCTACTTTACTTGTAGTGCTTTTAGCTTTCCATTCATGTTCTGATACGCCACAGCGACCCTAAAATGTGAGTGTTTTTGTGAATTACCTGATGTAAGTGATCCGGAATGCATGAAATGCTTCTAGTGAATCTTACTTAAAATCATTTGAAATTTGCAAACGTTTCGTTAAAGTCCCACTTGATTGAACTGTTAAATTATAGACATTTGTAAATGTAATGCACTTCTTTTTCATTTCAAAATTATATTACAATTCGGGTTTATAACACAAACTGTTAGTGGAAAACTTACTTTATTCTCGATGTTTCGTTTATACAGTAGGTAAACTATGTAAGTAAAATAAACACTAGATAGGAAACAATGACAGGTCCATAGTTCAGTGGCAACACTTCGGACTCGTTAATGGAAATTAGTGGGTTTGAATCCCGGCGGAGCACAAAATAATACCATTTATGTATAATTTCAAATACGCTCTTCGCTGGGATGAAAAATTCATTAAACCTTTACCAAAGAGCGGTCACTAAAGGTCCATCCAGCCTTACAGCAACTGGATCTTGCTTGAGTATTGGCGCTTTGTAGCGCCGACCAAGCTTGTAAACAACACCTCTGCGGCACTAGAACAAGTGACATAGACTCCTAGAGTCTCTGAAATCTAGGGAGTATCCTGAACAGGATTTCTTAAAAAAAAAACTTTGTAGAAAACTTATTAATTTTCGACGTATCGTTTATACAGTAAACTATGTAAGTAAAATAAACACTAGATAGGAAACCATTTCTGACTTCCTTCCATCTGGCATCGAATGCAAGCATTCTACCAACTAAGCTACCGACCAGATTAAAAATTAATATTATATACGAGTAACTTTTGCACTGAGTTAAAGTATTGTGCAATACTTACTCAAAAATTGAGATGAGATGTAATTTTAAAATATATATTGTGCAATTTTTTAAATTATAAGAAAAAACTTAATGATGCAATACTGTGTACGTAGCTTTGCAATCATTTGATGTGTTAATGCAATTACTGACTCCAATTTACAAGAGTTTCATCATCATTATTGGTACAAAAACCCGAGATGGCTCCAAGCCTCCTTGATCAACTGCTGCCAGCGCTGTTAACCTAAAGTCTTCCTGCTCAAATACCATTCTCCATCCAGCTATCTTTTCCTGGGTCTTACCACTGCTCTGCGCTCCTGTATGTGTGAAACCACATTTTCTAAGCTTGCCCATGCTGTAAAATCCTGGGTGAATTTTACCAATGCCACCCCGGTTTCAGGGAAAGACGGCAGGAGTTGCAAAACTCATGTTTGTGTGAGGTTTGGTTAATTTTGTATGTACACATTCAGCATGTATAAGCGCAAACTAACCTACGACTGTTTGTGTGCATGCATTAAATATGAGCCTTGAACGTCAGTATATCTTTGCAACTTAGATTATAGATGGCCTCTTAACTGGATGTGACCAAGTCAATTTAATATTATGTTTTTTTTGTAACGAACACATCAAAGTGTATGTAGGTACAATAATATATTTTGTTTTATTTTATTGTTAATTTTTTCGGGTAGTTTTTTTTTTATCAAATTAGTGTTTTTTAACGTCTACTGTCTGTATTTAAAAATTTGAACAGATTTTACGAATAAATTAATAATATTATTATAGAGTAGGTATGTCTTTATGCAGCTACGTTATCCATTAATATCAACATTATATTCCAAGGTTTTTTTAGGTTAAAAATTAGCGTTGTGTTTGTGGTATTATTTTTTTTATTTAAAAAAATTAACTAACACGCAAACGGTTGATAAAAACAAGGCGCTAAGTACAATAGAAGTCAAATTGAGAAAAAGATGAAAACGCATATTAAAAATAGTATATTTTCGTACAAAAATTAATAGATTCATATTTTTATGCAGTTCATACGACGTACTCATCTTCGCCATACAATTTATAATAGATACTTTGAAAAATGAAATTACGTTTGATGTTGTGATGAATATTGAGGAAATGAAAGTGGTTTGTAAGGACAGAAAAAAGTGGAGGCGCATCTGCGGAGGTACCGGCCACCCCTAGTGGAACGGCGGCAGGATACAGTACAGACAGAAATTGACATTGAAAAAAGAAGATTTTCTTTTGCCTAGCTATAAATTTAGTCGTATAGAACCAAAGCCGCCAATCAAATATACACATGAAAAGTCCTTCGATAGCTTAGTTAGAAGAGTGTTTGCATTCCATGTCGAGAGCTCGGGTTCAAATCCGACCGACGGTGTTTGGTGAGGGTTCTTATTTCAAACTCAAAATAAAATACCAACAAGGCTTACTCAGCCTTCACAAGAAAAAAATAACAGCTCTAAGTCACATCCGATCGCTTCGGGGAGAACGTGGCCAGAAGTTACACTATAGGTGTAGCTTAGTTGCGTTGGCTTTATGAAATAAACTTCAATGTGTTTCTATAAAATATTTATGTCAATGACGATACCATGTTGAAAGTACCGGTTCTCATCAGATCACCGAAATTAAGCAACATTGGACGCGGGTGCTACTTGGATGGGTGACCGCTAGGTACACCGTGTGTTGTTGGCATTTCTTGGACCGGTCCGTTGTCCAGTGGCAACACTTTGGACTCGTAAATGGAAGGTTGTGGATTCAAATTCCGGCGGAGCACAAACATATTATATCATTTATATTTCCAAATGTGCTCTTCGCTGGGTTGAAAAATCCATAAACCTTAACCAAAGACCGGTCACTGAAAGGTCCATCCAATCTTACAGCAACTGGGTCTTGCTTGAGAATAGGCGCTTTCTACAGCGACGACCCAGCTCGAAGAGGGCTCTTGAGGTGTGATACACACAATAACAGCGCTCACCAAATAAATCACCCTAATATTATTTTATTTTAGGAAATATTCAGGAAAAAAACAACAAATTTCTTCGGATAATTACAATAAATCAGTAGATTAATAAAGAATTGAAAAAATTGTCTCTACATTTTCCGTTAATAACAATAACAATAAAATTAATAATAATAATAACAATAACAAAATCAATGAATCATCAAAAAGCAATTGATACTTTCATAATTAAAAAAATATCAACATACAGGCACACATACACACCTCCATACATCTACACATCATGAGCACATTTAATTAACTACGTGTTTAAACAATTAAATATTAATATCATACATGACTCTGGAGGAAATGAAAGAAGTATGCAAGGATAGAAAGAAATGGCGGTTGATCTGTGATGTTGGCGGCTAGGGTTTGTTAAAGTGAAATTGGTTTTATGATTTAGTTTTTTATGTCCATGTATATATTGTCATTTTCATTCTTTGATTTAAAAAATGTAATTTGTCATGTATGTTCCTTGACTTATAGGTTGTTATGCGGCTGACCACCCACAATATAAAAATCAGTTCACTTTGCCAATGTCACCCCTGTTTCAGGGAAGGACGGCAAGAGTTGCAAGGCTTATGTTCATTTGAGATTGGGTTTTTATATTGTAGGTCCACATGCGGCATGTGTTAGCGCGAAATTATACATATCTGCTTGTGGGAATGCATTTAGTGTAAATCTTAAATGATGAGTATCTTTGCAGCTTAGATTAGATTAGATTAGATTAGATACATAGTAATAAAGAAATCCTCATAGTAGCACTTACACACGAGGACAATACAAGCCCCGCTTTCAAATTTCAAATTTAGTTGGATAACTGTAAAAACTATGGTAGTGACACTGTAAACAAGATGGTAATTCCATTACCACAAACTCAGCAATGCTTTTTTGAATTCATTAAAATCAAGGTTAAATATATCAGCATGGACAGAGAGTACGGTATTGTAATATTTACAGGCTCTATAATAAAAATCATTTTTCCTATAATTGGTGTTAGGGATGGGTAGATGAAACGTAGATTGAAGTCTCGTTCTACTTGGTATAGTGTAATAAAGACCTGATATCAAGTCTGGACAATCAATCACATTATTGACCAATTTATACAAAAACAATTGGTCAGCAATAATCCTCCTGAATTCAAGTGACTGCATTGAGTACTGAAAGTGACCAAATCTGAAATTGATAAAAGACAAAAACTTAGACTGAATCCGTTCAACATTATTTATGTAAACTTTGCAATGGGGGTTACAAATTATAGAAGCATATTCTAGCTGGCTTCTTACATAAGTGTTGTAAAGCAATATTAATGTTTTTATATTTTTAAAAGGTTTGGACACCCTCATTAAAAATCCCAGCATTTTGTAAGCTTTACTCACTATTTCTGAGATATGTCTATCAAACAATAGCTTAGAATCCAATAATATTCCGAGATCTTTAATAAATTGTTTTCTGGGTACGATTTCGTTTGACAGATTATAATGATAGTTTATAATGTGATGCTTACGTGTGAAAGATATACTAGTGCATTTATCAATGTTTAGGACGAGTGCATTTTTACGGCAATATTCAGAGAATCGATCAAGATCTGATTGCAGAAGTAAGCAATCATCTAGTGTTTTAATTGGCATGTAGATCTTACTGTCGTCAGCAAAGAGCAATGATTTAGAGTACATAAAACATTCTTGAATATCGTTTATAAATATGTTAAAAAGCAGTGGCCCAAGGATAGATCCCTGTGGGACGCCTGAAGTTACAGAGAACCAGAGAACCAGAGAACCAGAACATTATATTAATATTATTATCGCATTTTCTAAAAATGAATCCTAGCTTGTTACTATTGGTTCTACACAATATGTATAAGTATTATTAAAGAAAAATCATTGCAGCTTGATGAGTGATGTGACGTCATTCGTAAATTATGCATCATCATCATCATTATCATAACAACCGAGTGTTGCCAACAAAAAATGAATGCCCACGATTGCAAACAGTGCACGAGATCGTCACTTGAGAATAATGACTGGGTTTTCGCAATATATTTGCTGATTGCATGACCGTACGTTATCCAGTGGTTTCCTATACGCTACATGCGGCATTCCGCAACTAAGAACATCTATAAAAAAAATGATTTCATCATAATATATTATTACAACGTAGGTAATAGATGGCTTTCTGGAAAGACTAACAAAGGCGGCCATCTCGGGATCATACCACATTTGGCTGCGAAGATCTGAGAGCCCAGACACCTCTGGACATGCAATGTAGTAAATCGGACTTACATATTGGAAGGAAGGATGAGTTGGGAGGAATCTGGAACGTTGTCATGACAAAAGGATCCTTAACCAATCAGAGACAGGTCGTAAGTCCTGTGACTCCCATCTCATCCTGAATCCGTGCGGCGGGCCTTGAGTTTTGGTCTTGAATTAAAAAAAAATTAGAGACCTGACTCGGTGAGACCGTGGATGCTCAGTTATTTCAAAAAAAAAATTATAGGGTTAGGGTATGTACGCACTATGCGGCATACCGCATATAATCTGTTACCTAAGTTGCAATGATATATCAACATTTAAAATTCATATTTAATGTACTCCCACAAACAGACACGTAAAATTCCACATGTGAACTTGCAACATTAAAAACAACACACACACATCTCAAATGAACAAAGCCTTACAACTCTTGCGGATCTTCACTGAAAAAGGGGTGGCAAGGACACAGTGCTTCACTTTTTATAGTGTGGGTGGTCAGTCTCATAACAAAGTATAAGTCAAGGGACTGTTGTAATTTATAATGGAAGTTGAAAAGATGTATTCACATTTAAGGCACATAATAAATGCACGCCCACAAGCAGAAGCGCATTTCGCTACACATGTAGTGTAAATACTTGCAGCGTTCTCTCCGAAGTGGTCGCATAGGCAAGTGGAACCTCTTCATTTTTTTAAGGAAGGGGGTAGGTCTTATACCAAACACTTCAGTTAAAGTGGGGGTTCCCAGCTCCCGAGGGGGCTGGTACTCATTTATTGTGAAGGCTGAGTAAAACCTGATTAAAAACATCCATTGATATTAATTATATATTCGTTGACTGATAGGTTGGTATGAGGCTGACCCCTCGTGCTGTAAAAATTGGTTCACTTTTGCCAATGCCAGATAAGCAACAAATAAGCAACATTGGGCGTGGTCAGTGCTTGGATGGGTAACCGCTCAGGTACATTGCGTGTCGTTGGCATCTTGGACCGGTCCGTAGTCCGTAGTGGCAACACTTCGTACTCGTAAATGGAAGGTTGTGGATTCGGATCCCGGCGGAGCACAAAAATATACCATTTATATTTCGAATGTGCTCTTCGCTGGGTTGAAAAATTCATAAACCTTTACCAATGACCGGTCACCAAAGGTCCATCCAGCCTTACAGCAACTGGGTCTTGCTTGAGTATTGGCGCTTTGTAGCGACGACCAAGCTCGTACACCTCTGCGGCACTACAACAAGTGTCATAGACCCCTAGAGTCTTTAGAATCTAGGGAGTCTCCCGCACAGGATCTCTTAAAAAAAAAAAAAAAAAAATGACAGGTAAAGGCGGCAAGAGTTGCAAGGCTTATGTTCATGTGAGGTTTTGTTTATTTATATGCACACATTTAGAATGTGTAGGCGCGAACCTACATGGTCCTGTCTGTGGGTATGCATTTAACATGAGCCTTAAATGTTAACATATCTTTGCAGCTTCTATTATAGATCATTATAGATATAAAACAAAACCAAAGGGCTGTGGGTGCTATTTTTTAGTAGGCATCTATAAGAGGGATTGTGACAGGGTCATTAATTTAATTTTATAAGATTCACTAAGCCCTTTATATTCTCGCCGAGAACTTTCCTTATAAATTGTGACGATTTCCGCCCCGAGGCGACAGGACGGGTTTTTCCGTTAAGTTCCGCGCGTTGCGGAACTTATTAATTCGTCCTGTCGGAATTACAAAAGTTTCCGCAGATTATTATTGGTTATTTAAATAATCCCATCGTTCATTAGCGCCTAGAGAATTAATTATAAATTATTGTATGATTGATTTTATAATACTTCTTATTTTACAGCTTATAGCAGCTTCCTTGTTCCTTGATTAATGGGTTGGTATGAGGATGACCTTCGTGTTGTTAAATCTTTTGAAAATCTAAATCTAAGCTGTAAAGATAAATCATTTAAGCTTCATATTAAACGCATTCCCACAAGCAGACATTTATAATTTCGCGCTAACGCATGCCGCATGTGGGCCTATAATAATAATAATATTAGGATGATTTATTTGGTGAGCGCTGTTTTTGTGTGTATCACACCTCAAGAGCCCTCTGCGAGCTTGGTCGTCGCTGTAGAAAGCGCCAATTCTCAAGCAAGACCCAGTTGTTGTAAGGATGGATGGAACTTTCAGTGACCGGTCTTTGGTAAAGGTTTATGAATTTTTCAACTCAGCGAAGAGCACATTCGAAATATATGTAAATGGTATATTTTTGTGCTCCGCCGGGATCCGAATCCACAAACTTCCATTTACGAATCCGAAGTGTTGCCACTGGACTACGGACCGGTCCAAGTTATATGAATCTTAATTGTGAAATTTATTTGGAACTTATATTATACATAGATGATAGACATACCAAACCGGATTTCGTATTTCCCAAACATTTTACCTCAAATGTATACTCACAATGCAATGAATTCTTAACTTTCGTCAAAAACTGGTTAAATCATTAAATAACTAGGTTGACCGTGAACTGCTGGAAAGGCAACTTGATTCATTCGACTTGATGACAATTTCATATAAAGATGTATCAACAGCTGTGCACGAAAGGCTATTTTTGACAAACTCAGCACAGATTTGTATGGTAACTTCAAATGATGGCCTAATCACCGAAATACTAACAGCTAGACTAGTGTTGTGAAAATATATTATGATATTAATTAAAAATAACTACTTATGAAAAATTAACTTTTATTAAACACAGTTTATTCGAGTTTCAATGCCTGTGAAAATAAAAAAAGAATTGAACAAAAACAAAAAAAGGTATTTCAAAACTATATTAAAAAAAATCACTCCCCTTGCTTTCGGCATGAAATGAAAGCATTCTACCTATCGACCTTTTTACGAGCTTGGTCATCGTCGCTACAAAGCGCCAATTCTTAAGCGAGACCCATTTGTTGTAAGGCTGGATGGACCTTTTGATGACCGGTCTTTGGTAAAGGCTTATGAATTTTTCAACCCAGTGAACAGCACAATTGAAAATATATGGTACATTTTTTGTGCTCCGCCGGGATTTGAACCCACAATGATGATGATGATGATGATGATGATGATGATGATGATGATGACAACCTTCCATTCACGAGTCTGAAGTGTTACCACTAGACTACGGACTGATCAATTAAGTTGAATATTATTTGGATTCTTTGACTTCTAGATTGGTACGACGCTGACCATCCATACTGTAAAAAATGTATCACTTGTCCAATATCACCTCTGTTCCCTGAAGAAAGTTGGCAAAAGTTTCAGGGCTACTTAAAGAGATTATTCCTTGACTTATAGGCTGGTATCAGGCTGACCACATATACTGCAAACAAATGGTTCAACTTGCCAATGTCGCCCTTGTTTCAGGGAAGGTCGGCAAGAGTTGCAGGGATTATGTTCATTTGAGATTGGGTTCTATGTTGTAGGTTCACATGCGGGATGTTTAAGCGCAATATACTTATACGTATCTGCTTGTGGGAATGGATTTAATAAAAATATTAAATGCGATATATCTTTGCAACTTAGATCATAGATAAACGGGTCTTTTTTTGTAAGTGCACGTGTAGCATTTGTAAACAAAAACTTACACGTGTCTGCTAATGATAATGCACTTTAATATGAATCTTGAATGTCGATATTTCTAAAATTAAATCATCTTAGATATGAAATTATAGATAAATAATTCTTACATCACTAGTGTGTTGGTTTTTCTAGAAAAATGCTTGAATAACCATTAAAGTGTATTCGATTGTAGTACCATTTACACGTGTAAATAAAGACTAGATTCCTGGGTGCAGATTTATCTTGAAATCATGGCGCTATGACACATTATCATCGAATTCTATTATTTCTATGAATACAAAGTTAGATCGTCCAGTGTCCGATTGACCATTTCCCTTGTCGGATATCAAAGTGAATGAATGGAAAATACAATCTTAACAAAAATAAACAAATAAAAATTGAGGTAATGATAAAGTACATAATATAAAAGTGTAATTATAGTGATGTTTAGTGATATTACATTCTTAAAATATACAAAAATTGTTAAAAATAAAATTTGGTGACTCGATGGGTTCCTTGACTTATAGGTTGGTATGCGGCTGACCACCAATGCTGTAAAAAATGGTTCACTTTGCCAATGTCACCCCTGTTACAGGGAAGGACGGCAAGAGTTGCAGGGTGTATGTCCGTTTGAGATTGGTTTTTATGTTGTTGGCTCACATGAGGCACGTGCAAGCCCTAACTTGTACGTGTTTTGGTTGTGGGAATGCATGTAATGTGAATCTCCAATGTAACATATCTTTGCAACTTAGATTAGATTAGATTAGATTAGATGGGTTCTGTGGGTCAAAAGGCCAGAACCTCTGCATAATTTCTTCTATCTCTCACTATACTTGTGCCTCTATAAGGTCATTGATATCTGTAACCTTTTTCGTATCGGTGGATCATATAAAAAAAAAAAAAAAAAAAATTGTATTTATGTTTACATTTTGCACATGGAATTAAGAATTATTTAAAAAAAATCAGAGGCAAATAAAAACGTAAACAAACTACACATGTACTGCAAACTCTTGTGAAATTCTTCTTGAAAGGGTCTCATGCAGCGAGTGGAACCTATTTATTTTTCAGGTAAAGAAGCCGGCATTACGCCAACCACTTCATTTGAAGTTGGGTTACGCAGGGGGCTGGTACTCATTTATTGTTAATGCTCAATAAACTTTACAGGTATTGACATATTTATTTTGGGATTGAAATAAATATCCTCGTAATTTGTAACTTAGTTACACATTAGGCGCAACTTCTTCTTTTCGCGTTCTCGCCAGAGGGATCACATGTAGCGATCCTAATATTTTGTTTATTTACTTTTCTATCTCTACGAAGCCGATGTAGGTATTAGATTTCAATCCATACATATATATTACTAATTTTAATGAAATTATTCAGATAATAATTTACGTTTAAAAACATCATCAAACTTGATTTGTAAATATTTTAGTTTTTTTTGTTTTTATTATATTTAATTTTTATTTTAATTTAATTTAATTTTATTCTGGAAAAAAACAACAAATTTTTTCGGGTAATTACAATAATCAGTAAATTAATGAATAATTTAAAAAAACTGTCTTTACATTTTCCGTTAATAAAAATAACAAAACCTTAAAAGCAAATGTCACTTTCATAAATATAAATATAAATATTTAGGTACACATACATACACATATCTATTCATCCACACATCATGCACATACTTAATTAAATACATGTTAAAACATATGATTGTAAAAATCGTTTTTTTTTTCACGTACCTATCATAATCGGTATGTTGACATACTGTTTTATATAGTTTTGGGTCAATTTAAAATAAATATGTATTAGTGTAATTTTTGCATCGCTGACTGGTCTGTAGCCGTGTGGATAATGTTACGGACTCGCAATCGGAACGCCATGGGTGTAAATCGCGGTCGAGCACAATTTTTGAAATATTTAATTTTCAAATTACTCTCTGTGCTTGGTTTAAAATAATTTATATGTACATTCCAATTATAAAAATATATCGTGTATGATTTTAGATTTGAAAAACAATTATGGAGACGAATATGTATTTGATTTATTCGATTGTGGGTATTGTCTTGGGTTATGTGGCTTCAAAATATGTAAAGAATAGAAGATTCTGGGAGTTGGTGTATGAAATAAAAGGAGACAAGCCCTTGCTTATAATAGGGAACGGACTGCAGTTGGGCAGTACCTCTGAAGGTAAGACTTTACAAAATATTCTTCTTTCTTTTTCTGTGGCTCTTCAATGAAGGGCACCTTTGGTACTCGAGAAGAATCTTGTGCTTCTTTCGAGGTTTTTCAATCAAGTATTTTGTTTCAATGTAAGTTTTTGCCTTTTGATGCGGCACTTGTATTCATACGGGATAAAACCTAAGCATCTATTCCTTGACTTATAGATTGGTATGAGGCTGCCCCACCATCTTGTAAAAAATGGTTCACTTTGCCAATGTCAACCCTGTTCCAGGGAAGGTCGGCAAAAGTTGCAGGGATTGTGTACATTTGAGGTTTGAATTTTAAATTGAAAGTACACATTTAGCATTTGTAAGAGCTTGTTTGTTTGTGGGCATGTATTTGATATGAGCTTTGAATGTGAATATATCCTTGCAACTTGGATTAAAGATCTATGACTTGATCAACCCAGGAAACTTTAACATCCAACGGCAGACCCACATTTCAAAGGCATCGTTACTGCTCTCGAGGCACTGTGTAAGTGTCCACCCTTCCTCGCCATAGGGTACAATTGGTAAATAAACATATGGCTATTTGTTTCAGATATTTTAAGAAATTTGGAAAGAATGTGGAACGACTATGGAAGGAGTACTTTTAAACTTATATTCCCGGGAAGTGTTCTGGTTCTTATATCAGATCCTGAGAATGTGGAGGTAAGAATTTTTCCAATTATTTTCATCCTTTGTTAAGGGCAGTGCCTTGTTGTGCTAGCCATCTCGCTCCCCCAGTTCTTGTTTACCGTATACGCCAATCTTGTCGAATATGACTTTTTCATGCATTTGTCTTAAGAATAAAATTCTACACAATCTGAGCTAAGAAAAACCATAAAATTCGATAATGTGAGAGTTCTTTTAAATATTTTGTAAATAAATTTCTTGTTTTTATAAGACACATTGGTCCAGTACACATGCAAACATTGCTCATGTAAAATTTTCTCAATGGCGTATACGATAAACAAGAACTAAGGCAGCGATCTCTCACCACCGTCTTGTAGAAGCAGTGCCTTGTTATGCTAGCCATCTCTCTATACTGGTCACCATCCTCTTGTAGAAGCAGTGCCTTGTTGTTCTATCCATCTGTCTTTGGTGGTAGGCATCCTCTAATCAAGGCAGTGCCTTGTTGTGCTAGCCATTTGCCTCTCCTAGTCGCATTCTTCTTGTGAAGGCAGTGCCTTGTTGTGCTAGCCATCTGTCTCTCCTAGGCTGTCAGTCTCATCACCATGGTAATTCTTACCTACAGAATATCTGTAATATTTTTATAAAGACCTGTCAATCCAAGATGGTCGCAAGCGAACAGCTGATTAGTCTTTATACAAATATTACCGATATTCGGTAGGTAAGAATTACCGTGGTGATGAGACTTCCAGCCCTGGTCACCATCCTTTTGTAAAAACAGTGAATTGTTGTGTTAACCATCTGTCTTTGCTGGTCACCATCGTTTCAAAAGAGTAGTCTTTTAAAAAATATTTTTTATTTATTGTTTTTTATTTTTAGGTTTTACTAAGTAACACTAAAGAGATTACAAAAATGGACGAATATTCTTTTCTAAAAAGATGGCTTGGTGACGGACTGATTCAAAGCACGGGTAAGCAAAAATACAGTTGCAGCCTATGCTTAGAAACTAGGATTTTTCATTGGAGCATTCATGGTTTGAATCCCATTGGATCTATAACAAAATTTAACAAAATAAACCTTCTTGTTTATCTTATTGATTTTGTGACCCCTTTTGCCATATACTAGTATAAATTCAAGAGTCTTAAGTGCATATAAGTATTATTGACTGTAAAAATTGTGACTCTGTGTATATAGGACAGACTGGAAGAAGCCTGAAGGATAGGTACAAAGAACACAAAAATGGTGTCAAGAACATCCACATTAATTCCGAGATGGCAGACCATGCCAGAAATGAGGGACACTTTTTTGATGATAGTAATCTACATCTTATTTCAAATTGCCAAAAAGGAAAAAAGATGGACATCCTAGAAACACTAGAAATAAATTCATATTTTAAAATTAATAAAAATAATCTAATTAACGTCCAGATCCCGCCCATATCTTCCCCCCTCCTTTCAATTTTAGCCCCCCCGCCCCCTCCCACATAAATTGCATGTCTTGTTATTAGTTTTAAGTTTAGTATATAAGAAACTGAAGATGGAGAATGATCTCCGAAAACGTTTTTTTCATAAAATAAATACTCACAGTGGATTAAAACAAAGTTTTTTCATTTAAGTGTTCTAAAAATTATTTATTAATATTTTTTTAATCAAATATTTAATATGGAATTCCACAATGTTTCACCAAAACAATTTGAAAAGTTATTATTGAAGTTGTTTTTATACTAGAGAGATGCTTTCCCGGATTTGCTCGAGTGGTTTATTGTGACTGGAGCTTCCGGACGTTTCGCCTATGCCTGAGATTGATGATGTGATGTTGGAAAAACTGTTAAAATAAGTTTATAAACGCAGCTAAGCTACACATACAGCATTGCTTCTTTCTGCGTTCACCCGAAGGTGCGAACATATTTATTTTAACACTTCAGTTGAAGTGAGGGTTTCCCAGCTCCCAAGAGGACTTTCTTCATTTATTGCAGACGCCACACTTTTATTTCTCATAGACCACTTCTAAAATTTTGGGGGTTCCGGTAGACCCCCTAAAACTTGTTATGGGAGGGGGGGGGGGAGGTAACGGGTTTGTAGACCCCCATGGAGTATCCCGTAGACCTTCAGGAGATCATTGAGATATTGGGAAGGCTGAGCAAACCTAAACTTGTTTTAATATTTCTTTCAGGAGAAAAATGGAGAACGCACCGCAAGATTCTTACGCCAACTTTTCATTTTAAAATACTGGAGCAGTTCATAGACGTGTTTAATCGGAAAGGCGCCACCTTAATACAGAAATTATCTGAAAACGTGGGAAAAAATGTTGACATCTACCCGTTCATCACCTTGTATACATTGGATATTATAAGCGGTACGTATGCAAAAATATATTTATTAATTTCTCTATACCCTGATTATACAATCTTTAAAAAATGGTTCATTTTGCCAATGTCACCCATGTGTCAGGGAAGGTCTGCAAAAGTTGTAGGGTTTATGTATTTTTTTAAAAGTAATCCTGTGCGGGAGACTCCCTACATTCTAGAGACTCTAGGTGTCTATGACACTTGTTGTAGTGCCGCAGAGGCGAACGAGCTTGGTCGTCGCTACAAAGCGCCAATACTCAAGCAAGACCCAGTTGCTATAAGGCTGGATGGACCTTTCAGTGACCGGTCATTGGTTAAGGTTTACGAATTTTTCAACCCAGCGAAGAGCAAATTTGAAAATGTATATTTTTTGTGCTCCGCTGGGATTGGAACCCACCACCTTCCCATTCAGAGTCCGCAGTGTTACCACTGAGCTACGGACCAGTCAAATGTTGATTTGAGGTTTGAATTTGATTTGTAAGTACACATTCAGCATTTGTAAGCGAGAACTACACGTGTTTGTTTGTGGGGGTGCATTTGATATGAGCTTTAAATGTTAATAAATCTTTGCAACTTAGATTAAAGATATACAACTTGGCGTAATTTCCCCTTAATTGTGTACATAGGAAAATTTACGAAAAATAAAAAAGTAGCCCTAGTAGATTTCATTTTTCACATATTATAAGTAACTTTAAAGATTTATTAAATGTTTTCTTTTCAGTCTTTATTGTTACAGTTTTATAAATCGCTGCCTTAGTTCTTGTTTGCCGTATATACCTACCATTAAGCTAATTTTCCATGATCAATGTTTGCATGTGTACTGGACCAATGTGTCTTATGAAAACAGGAAATTGATTTCAAAAATATTTAAAACAACTTCACATTATCGAATTTTACGTTTTTTCTTAGCTCAGATTGTGTAGAAATTGATTCTTGAGACAACTGCATTAAAAAGTCATATTTGACAGAATTGGTCTACACGGTTAACATGAACTGGGGGAGCGAAATGTAGAGCAAATATTTAAGATTATAATATTGAAATCATGTGATTTTTTTTACTTCTATCATTTGTATACTTTATAGCCGTTTTTCGCCCTAAAAAAATTTGAACCCTCAACAAAAATATTTTGAAATTTTTAATTTTTTCAGAATCTGCAATGGGTGTGAGCGTAGACGCACAAAAAGACAGCAACTCGGACTTTGTAAAAGCCACTTACAGGTATTTTTCCTATATTAAAACTGGGCGGGAAAACATCTCCTTTTGCATAACCGGCCCTGTGCTGTGGAATACCCTACCCCATGAGCTAAGAGCCGTAGAAAGTGCAAGTGCATTTAAGTCGGGATTGAAGACATGTTTGTTTCAGAGAAGTTACAGTTGAACAGTGCCCTTGCAGTGATTTATCAGAAAACGGCACTGTAAATATTGTCTTATTATTGAATTAATTTTATATTATCTAAGTATGTGACTAGGATTCTTAGCAACCAATAGAAAAATCATCATTCATATTTTTCCAAGCAATCCAGATGTGTGAGGTACCTACCATTTTTTATCTCTGAAATTTGTGTCGAGTTTATTACCCATAATAATAATAATAATATTAGGATGATTTATTTGGTGAGCGCTGTTTTTGTGTGTATCACACTGTAAATCATACTGTAAAAAATTGTTCACTTTGCCAATGTCACCCCTGTTTCAGGGAAGGTCGGCAAGAGTTGCAGGGCTTATGTTCATTTGAGACTGGGTTTTTTATATTGTAGGTCCACATGCGGCATGTGTGAGCGCGAAATTATGCGTGTCTGCTTGTGGGAATGCATTTAATATGAATCTCAAACGATACATACCTTTGCAGCTTAGATTTTAGACACCTCAAGAGCCCTTTGCGAGCTTGGGCGTCGCTCTAGACAGCGCTAACTCTCAATCAAGACCCAGTTGTTGTAAGGTTGGATGGACCTTTCAGTGACCAGTATTTCAGTGACCGGTAAAGGTTTATGAATTTTTCAACCCAGCGAAGAGCGCATTTGGAAATGTAAATGGTATATTTTTGTGCTCTGCTGTATGTAACAATAATTTTGTTTGTATTTTTCAGTATTTGCGGAATCATGCACCGCCGTACTTTCAGCGCGTGGAAAAGGATCGAATTTCTGTACAAATTCTCCTCTGACTATCGTCAAGAATTAAAAGATGTTGAAATCCTTCATGGTTTATCTGAAAAGGTTTAATTTTTACTGATTTTTGTGTATCAAGACAATCCATTGGAAAAAAGAAAAGATCATTTATAATTTGTCTACTGCAATGTCGTCTATGCAGGTCAACCGATGTCACAAACCAAATGACTCCAGTCCCTTCAAAATACTGCAGCCAGGTTGATATACAGCGGCTCCAAGTACTCACTGCCATATGACTCCTCTGCTTGAGAACTTGCACTGGCTTCGCATCTCGAAAATAATAGACTACAAGCTTTGCTTGAAGATCTTTAAGACTCTTCATGGGCTGACTCCTGACTATCTGGTGGATTTCACGAGGAGAACTTGTTTAAGTGAAATGGGAGTTACTCTGAGGTCAGCTGGGTCATGTGCCAGTCTGTTGGAGCTGCCAAAAAACAGTCATGCACAGTCTTCGGGAACCGTTCTTTCCGTGTTGCCGGGCTTGTGGCATGGAATGCTCTCCCAAAGAGCCTGAGAGTCCAGAAGATGAGACAGCCTTCAGGAAAATGCTCAAAGCATTCTCGTTTTCCCGCTAGAGCCCACATGCGCGTTTGTAGTGATGCAAATTACAAGCAGGCGCATATAAATCTAGTTAATTATCATTTATTATTTGTCTCGCTGATCGATTGCAACATAAATAAATTTGATTATAATATATTTTTTTATATTTTTAGGGTGGATTTATTAACACAGTGAAAGTCCATTTTTAATTATTTAAAAAATTCAAATGGAAACAAAGTTTTAATTCACTTATTTATTTCTTTTTTGCTCGAATATTTTCGCCTAATGAGGCATCTTCGGGAGCAGAATAGTTACAAATATATTTTTATAAAATAATTTTCAAAACCAAATTATTAAAATATATATATATTTTTTTAAATTTTAATTATAATATTTATTTGTCCGGTCGATAGCTCAGGTGGTAGAGTGCTTGCATTCCATGACGAAAGCTCGGGTTCGAATCCCACCGAGGATGTCAGAAATGATTTCCCGTTTCGGTGTTTATTTCAAACCCCAAAATAAAATACCGGCAAGGTTTACTCAGCCTTCACAAGAAATGAGTACCAGCACTCTCGAGAGCTGGGAAACCTCCACTTCAACTGAAGTGGTTGGTGTAAGGCCGACCCCCTTACCTGTAAAAATAAATAGGTTCAACTCGCCACATGCGACCCCTTCGGGGATAACGCGGCAAGAAGTTACACTATATGTGTAGCTTAGTTGAGTTTTTTTTTTTAAATACCTATAATTGCACACCTGACTCATCAGTTGTGTGCAAGTATTTTATATTTATTGTTTTGATTTTTATCTAATTTAACGTTTTCTGTAACTGGCTTGAAATATTTTTCAAATTTTATATTCTCCTTTTAGTATTGAATAACGTACTCGTCATGTGCAGATACGTCATGTTAATTTAATGTATTTTTTTACAGCCAAGATAAAATATAAAATATCCCATACAAAGAATAAAACTTCTTGTTCATTCATTTGTGAAGGCTCTTCCACTCTTTTAACTCTTGTTTTTTCTTATACATTTTTGAATCCTTTTCTTCTCAATGTTTCCTTAGTGGATAAAAAGAGTACGCAAATCGCGTTGCGTTATACGGTTGAAAGAATGGACGATGAACGGAGACTTAAGGAAAGATGGATTGATTAAAAAAGCGAGATTGGAAGTAACTGGAATCTGCAGTGAGAAAAACATAAAAGAATGATGAATGTGGAGGGAATGAAAGAAATGTTAAGAGATTCAACAATACATAGATCCTCCTGTAGGTCCTTAGCTCCTTTGTTATTATATGTAGGTAAATTAAAATTATCTTTATTCGCGATGACCTATAATTGGCTCCTTATATCTACTCATACTTTTAATCCTGAAATTTAGCTGTTGGTCTTCCTAATAAATAAAATAAAAATAATAAAATAGATGCATCCACAGAAAAACTGGCAACCTCTAGTGCAATGGTAACTCACTAGATAGAAAATATCTCAAATGGTTTAAAAATATATATTTACATTTTTTTTTAGGTAATTGCTTCTAGAAAGATTCTCATGAAGAATGAAATCGAGAAGAACAATAATCTGAAGGGAAACGAGACGCTGAATGTGGATGACTTTGTGGGACAAAAGAAGAAACTGGCGTTCTTGGATTTGCTGCTTCTCAGTAAAACTGCAGACGGCGAGCCACTCTCCGATAAGTGCATACAAGACGAGGTCAACACTTTTATGTTTGCGGTAAGTTTAAATTATATCGGTAACGTTCACACTTAGAAAATTCGTGGTTCAACAGCCACCAAACGTGAATTTTTCATCAAGAAAGATCCATAGATTCACTATGGATCAAATATGTTGTGAAAGCCTTGTACGATCTTACGCTGCCTTAGTTCTTGTTTACCGTATAGACTATTAAGCGAATTTTACATGAGCAATATTTGCATATGTACTGCTGGACCAATGGGTCTGATGAAAACAGGAAATTGATTTAAAGAATATTTAAAACAACTCTCACATTATCGAGTTTAACGTTTTTGCTTAGCTCAGATTGTGTAGAATTTGATTCTTAAGACAACTGCATTAAAAAGTAATATTTGACAGAATTGGTCTATCCGGCAAACAAGAACTGGGGGAGCGCTTAGGTGACTTTTAAAATAGGTGAATAAAGCAGCAAAAAAAATCTTAGACAAAATAAGAATAATGCTGCAGAGATGTTTTCCGGGATCTGTTTCCATGGTCTTTAGGAGCTGGAGCTTCCAGACGTTTTGCCCATGTCTACGATGCGCTTCTTCAGCATAAATTATGATGATGAAGATGATCTTGATGAAAGTGTGTGTACAATCGGGGTTTATATGACGTGAATACAATGAATTGCTCTTGGTTTGCTCTTATACCACACAGTTTCACATGCAAAATAAACGGATGTTGCTTATAAGTACTAAGTTACATTATATTTCACTAATAAAGCCACAATCACAGCTTTCATCAAGATAATCTTTATCCATGCGCGAAACGTCCGGAAGCTCCAGCTGCGATAGACCACGGCAACAGATCCGGAAAACATCTCTCCAGCATCATCAGCTGGCCGTGTAAGCCATAAACTCTTATTCAAGATAAGAATAGGTATGAACAGGAAACGTGATCAAGGAAATAAAGTTTAAATGTTTTGAATTACACACTGTAGATAATGAATGGCAGGTAAATGGTACTACTTAGTGGCACGCGATACTATTCTACTATAATATAATTATCTGTTCAACGGCGCAGTAGATCCAATCAAAGCTAACTTGTATCTTATCTTAATACAGTACCTGGCCTTGACATCAGATACATAACAATGGCGCGATTGAATAGGATCCATATCATTATTTATATTGCAGACCGGAGAAGAACGATAAAGGACAGACAGTTATAGCGGTTGATCGATAATCCCCTTCATCAATGTCACAAAAACCTGGGATGAATTCTGGTTCCTTGACTAATAGGTTAGTATGCGGCTGACCACCCATCCTGTAAAAATGGTTCACTTTGCCAATGTCACCTCTGTTACAGGGAAGGACGGCAAGAGTTGCAGGGTGTATGTCCATTTGAGATTTGGTTTTTATGTTGTAGGTTCAGATGAGGCATATGAAAGCGCGAACTTGTACGTGTCTGGTTGTGAGAATGCATGTAATGTGAGTCTCCAATGTAGCATATCTTTGCAACTTAGATTAGATTGGAAAGTAAAATTTCCTTGTTAGAGTTCACAGTGAGTTTTATTTTATTTATTACACCACCGGGTTGGGGATTGCAGAACATCCCATCCTCAGGTGCAAAATATAACCGGCCGTTTTAATTAAGAAGACCATCATTTAAAATTTTCAAAACATTAGAACCCTAAAAACACTAGAATACTTTTTTTTTCAATTTCAGGGTCATGACACTACATCCTCAGCCATTAGTTTCGCTATGTACTGCCTGGCCAACAACCCTGGAGCGCAGAAGTTGGCTTACGAAGAGCAGCTAGCCGTCATGAAGGATTCCACCTTAGACGTGACCTACAGGGACCTCCAGGAGATGAAATACCTGGAGATGGTCATCAAAGAAACCTTGAGAATGTTTCCTGCTGTGCCTATGTATGGCAGGAAGCTGCTCAATGACTTGCCTCTACCAGGTGACCGTCCTTGAACTGTCTATTATATCAACTATTAAAAGGTTTTAGGGCATACCCGACGTTTTGGTCGAAAAATAATTATGAATGCTATCCTACTTAAAATTTTCCGCTTTTTCTTATGCGCTCACTCCCATGGCTCTACAATGATTTTTTGCACTTTATGCCCAAGCAAAAAACTGCGTTTTTGAACTATGGTTTTGATGCGACCGACAAAATTTTTGGCAATGGTAAAACAATCGAAAATCACATTACTACAAATGTCAATAAATGCCTTTATGTTTTTGATTTCTAGAGCTGTAGGTATTGATTACATGATAAAAAAAGTTTCGTCCAGTTTTCGGTAATCTCAAACTTTTAACTGCTCTCCTGAACAATTTAGTTTATTTAATTTTATAATTTTGTTGATGAATCAATAATCATACCTGATGATGACCTTCTAGGTCGAAAACGTTAGTAATTTGTTTAAGATTTTAATCTTATTGAATAAATTTATCCGTGAAAATAAACAGTGTTTTTAATTAATCAAAAAAATTATAAAATTAAACAATATGAATTTTCACAGTGTTAATACACAAACAATACAAAATATAATTTAGTTTATATCACTTATTCCCTATCGCCTACATCCTTTCAACCGTCGATAAACGTACATAATCTATGACCTCTATATAACTTCTATATAACTTAAGAGTTACCAATTTGTCGACCTTTTGTGTAACTGTAAACTGTAATCTCATAATTCAGTAATATAGCTAAAATGTATTTTTCAGATGGAACTATTCTACCAGGAGGATGTATGGCCACCGTTTTCTATTACGGCATGGCAAAAAATCCAAAATACTTCCCGAATCCAGAAGTTTTCAATCCAGACAACTTCCATCTTGATAATATGAAGAACAGGAATCCGTATCTGTTTGTGCCATTTAGTGCAGGTCCTAGGAATTGCATAGGTTAGTAGGTTTTCAATATTTTCTGTTCCATCTTTATAAATTTAATCTATGATGAATAATTGAAGTAATATCAGTCCTCCCGTCCCGTGTGAGTGAATCACAGTTCTCATCAAGATCATCATCATCATCATACTTCACGCTGAAGAAGCCCATCGCAGAAATGGGCGAAACGTCCGGAAGCTCCAGCTCCCACAGACCACGGCAACAGATCCCGGAAAACATCACTCCAGCATTACTTGGGGTTCTTTTAATAAAATTGCGTTTTTTTTCACAAGATTTATGTTTCACAATAAAGGTTAAAAGGTACTGTTCACTCTCCCTCTCTGCTTACACATCTTCGCGATACAATGGTCTAAGCAACTCTGTCTCTCCGTAGAATCTTTGCTCGTATTTATATATGCCGCAGCGACGATTTTTGCATGTTAGAGATACTTCCATAATGGATGGTACAAGAGCATTGTTTCACACTATACCAGAGACGTCACACACCAGCAAGCTACGTGTTCAGGCTTACGTCCCCACGAACTCATACTTTCGTATTAATAATAATAATACATACAAAATTAATAAAGCGCCTTTTATGACAGTGTGTCACTCCAAAGACGCTTGTCCGTATGATTGGACGAAGAGGTGAGTCTTTCAATACATCTTCAAACAAAACTTTGAGTATTGTTCAAAATCCACAAACGGTTTCACAAACGATAGTTGTATTTTAAAAGTGTGATTGTTTAAAATTTATATCTTTGCCTTTGAATTCCAGGTCAGAGGTTTGCCATGCTTGAAATGAAAAGCACCTTATCCAAGGTCTTGCGGACCTTTGAGCTGCTTCCAGATGGAAACGGAAAGAGACCTCTTTTATCTGCTGAGGTGATCCTCAAATCCAAAAACGGAATCAACATCTCGTTGAAGAAAAGGACGTAACTGCGTCATCATCGTCAATCAAAAGAAGATAAATATTTTATAAGTTAATATTGCACACATGAAATGAACTTAAATAAAACGTGGTACAAATCCAAAGTAAAGCAGCCATCTTGTATTATGACATTTGATTTATTTATTTATTAAAAACAACATGAACAAGACAACATGAGAGTTAGAGACCATAATAAAGTTATAATGTTGACAAAAATTTTAAGTTCATAACACAAAGTGAAGTTTACTGAATTGCTAAAATTCAAGAAGTAATTTGTTGAAGAATTAAAAGTAATGAAAATTGATTATAGCAGTTTGAAGGCCTTAAAGTCGTTAATCTAATCTAATCTAAGTTGCAAAAATATGTAACTTTGGGGGCTTACATTTTACACGCATTTTCACAAACAGACAAGTACAAGTTCGCGCTTGCGCATGCCGCATGTGAACCTGCAAAATAAAAACCAACTCAAATGGACATACACCCTGCAACTCTTGCCGAAATTGGCAAAGTGAACCATTTTATAGAGCATGGGTGGTCAGCCGCATACCAACCTATAAGTTAAGGAATACAAGGGTTACAACGCTCTTATTAAGCTGTCATCTAAATTCATTTAAAGCCGTGTACACCTGTAATAAAAATATTATTTTTTATTCCTTTACTTATAGGCAATTAAAAGGTTGCCCATCTTTATTGTAAAAAAAGTTCACTTTACCAACGTCACCCATGTTGTATTTAAATTACTTAAAAGTATAACGCTCTCAAAAAATAAATTATTTGAATAATAAAAACATGTTTTTAGATAAACTTTCATTATTGAATTTAATTTAATAAAATCCTTAATATTCTTTCAAACTCCATAAAAAAGTAGAAGAAAAAATGTACAATATTTTTTCTCAGAATAAAGAATATTTAAAGTCTCGTTAAATGTAAACGCTCGACATTTCTATCATTCAGTTTTATTAAAACACATACTGGATCGTAATAAAAATTCAAAAGTTTTTTTTTATCTTTTTCCTGAGTCTTTTATGGGAGTTAATATTGTGAACAAAAATTGAATTTAAATATGTTTCAACGAGATTAAATTTGTGTTCGTTCGACACGTTTACAAATAAAAATATATATTATATATCCTTACTTACCGCACAACAAGGGTGTCTCCTGGTGATGTTGATTAAGGAATCAATAAAACGTTGAGAAAAAAGTAAGAAAAAAATAATGATTCGGTAATATTAATTTATGGATATTTAAAATACTTAGGTACCTACTAAAAATCTTCAACAATTTCTTCTTATGTTGTTTACTTCAATATGATCTTAATCGAAAAAATGTATGAACACAAAATTACTCCAATAAAATAAAAATTGCTTTGTTTTAATTCACATGAGTTTATTTTTGGACACGACCAGTTTCGGGAGAAGCAGTACCTCCCATCTTCAGGTGTAAATAGAAACTAGTTTAGTTTAATAGTTTCTATTTACACCTGAAGATGGGAGGTACTGCTTCTCCCGAAACTGGTCGTGTCCAAAAATAAACTCATGTGAATTAAAACAAAGCAATTTTTATTTTTTAGTGTTGATCTGTTAACACAGTGAAAGTCCATTTTTATAAATATTTAAAAATATAAATGGTAAAACATTGTTTTAATTCACTTTATTTTATTTGTTTATGCTCGAATATTTTCGCCTAATGAGGCATCTTCAAGAGCAGAATGGTTACAAATATATTTTTATAAAATAATTTTCAAAACA